>CM050167.1:186947752-186982752 GCA_027410445.1 Discoglossus pictus | reverse complement strand
AAGCACTTTATACTGCAATATTGCAGATATTCAGTGTATATTAATTAAGGAATTACCACTACATCTTCTATGAATTCATTATTGCACTCAAAAGCACTTAGTACTTTGAACTATTTAATACCATTCTATAATTTCAATCAAATTTAGATGGTTATTTAAATTGATTATAGAACATCAGATTACACATTCTACTATTTAGTTTCCATTGATGCCAGTCAGAGAGGAAATTCTTGGTAATAGATTGCATTTGCAGCGTACTTATATATTATGTTTTAATGGAACATTTTTGTATTGATTTCTAATAAAAGTTAAGTTTTAAGCAACTTACTCTCCTTTGTGAAATTGGGGAATTGGTGTGCCCTAATAAAAATGACTTTTTTTATCCTCATCCATATCATCCATATAAAAGAAGTTGGTGAGTGTTTGCTTTTCACAATTACTTGAACTCGAAAAGCATCTTGTAAAGGTTACTGATATTCAATTGGCTACATTTTGCTACTCGCATTCCAATTGCGACTTACCTGCCCAAAATCACTGCGGGCCAGCCAAAGACGTAACTCAGCTCTATCTTCTTCATTTTTCATTTCTTTCATTTTTTTCAAGCCCGCAAAAGTTAACAGTACTAAAGACGTAAAATCAATATTCAATTACAAAATTTCAAGTATCACACAAATTAAATCTGACCGGCAACTTAAAAATGTATCTAAAAATATTACGAGTACTGTATAGACTCGGAAGGGGCTTAAACACTAGTTCTGACAACTGCAGCAGCTAATTTACACACTCTACTGTACTTTAAAATCCTAAAAAAGTAATTAGAGTTAATTGCACAACAGTCTCAAGCTCGCAAATCTGCAATAAAAAATGATTATTTTGTAACTTTTTTTTCCGTGTTATATCAATCCCGGGAATCAAGTTAATACATATCATGGAAACCGCATGGACTAGAACAGTTGCTTTAATGATTTTTATTGATTTCTACATTGCTGGATAGCGAGTCTGATCACAAATGTTACTTCTCAACACTAATTAATTGTAGTATAAACTCCATGTTTTACTGATGTCATGATGATGGTCTCATTTACTATTGGATGTGTCTAAGAAGTGAATTACGGGCTTGCTTACATATTGTTAGAGCATATGATCAGCCCCTTGAAATCCTACTTAAGAGTGCATGGTTTCCGCGTGGAGGCTGTCAGAGGGCAATTTTGCGTTAGAGACAATGGAAAGAGTTTAAATGTTTCGAAAAAATTAAACCCACAGACAAAATTTTGGGTTACAGGCAATTACGGGCTTGTAATTGAATGAAGCACAAAGTAATTATCCACAGATACATTGTGAAGAGCCCCTTTTTAAACTGCACATTTGTTTTTAAATATTTGTAATTGTGCTTTAAGTACAAGTTATTTGAAATGTGTCCTCAGAGTATGGAATGTGGTAGAAAGAAAATGACTGTAGCAGAGCAAGTGAACAAGAACCAAGGCTGTGAAAACTCATTTCAGTTGCGTGACACACATGTTGTGTGACCTGCTTTGTAAAAGTCCACATATCAACAGTGTGAAGAGTTCAGTACTTGTACAGGGCAAATGGCTTAACTTTTAAAGTGCATAATTTGATTCAAGATATAAAGGGGCACTGAAGCGGTCCCACAATAGGGTTTCATTTATTTATTTAGTTACTCATTAGCAATAAAATCAGTAGATGCAGAAAAACATAAAGTGAAGCTGTACGGACATTTGAAATCTGCATTGCAGTTGTAGTAAATCTGCCTCTATACATCCATTGTTAGTTGTCCAGGGGTGAAAGAGAAGCTGCCCAGAAGGCTGTCCTGATTTTTCAGACCAGTGTAGGTTTGTTTACATTAGCCACCACAGGGAAGGAGGCAGATAAACAATGTTATCGGGGCAAGAGATACAGTCTTATATAAGGACAGTCCCTCTGGGCACATACTCTCCCTCCCTTGGACACATGATAGGGGTAGAGAGCAGCAAATCTACTAAAGAATAAAAAATAAATTCATATATACAATTTAAAAACAATATTGTTTTTTTTTATATTATTACTAATCGTTAACAAAATAAACAAATGAAACTCAATTATTTGACCAATTTGGTGATCTTCTAAATAAGTAATCAAAACAAAGTTTGAATATATTTATATGAGTTTATGTAAAGAAATTACCGTATTTATCGGCGTATAACACGCACCTCATTTTAAGAAGGAAATTTCAGGAAAAAAAAAAAAATTTCAAATAAAGAACTTTAAAGCAAAATAAGGGTAGCTCAGAACTTTTTTTTATTAATATTATTAACACTTATAAGGTAAATAACGTAAAATGACAGTAAAAGCAATTGTTTTAACAAAGAAACTTGGATATATGTTTTTACAAAAGTTTACACAGAAATCGCTGCTCCTCCTCAACCCCACCATCCTCAACCCCCTCCTCAACCTCAACCCCCCTCCTCAACCTCCCTCCTCATCCTCAACCTCCCTCCTCATCCTCAACCCGGCACCCGGTATATGCTAATGACGTGGCGCACATGTGACGTCACATGCGCGCCGGGTCAAGAAGGAACGGAGGCCGGAGCAGAAGCAGGTAAGTGAGGGGAAAGGGAGAGGGGTTTAGAATGAGGAGGGGGGGTTAGAATGAGGAGGGGGGAGGGAAAGAGACACGGTCCTTAACATTATATCGGCGTATAACACGCGCACATCATTTGCCCCCTATTTTCAGGGAGAAAAAGTGCGTGTTATACGCCGATAAATACAGTAAATATCCAGAGAGATAGAGGAATGTAGATATACTTTATCAATGTCATAAATTGATAATAATAATTGTCATTTTGTAAAATTGACTAGTAACAAGAAATTTAATTTGACTTTCTTTTATAATATGACACATTAATTACACGAGTTTCCATACTTTGATGTCGATCTAGTGTGATTAATTCTGAAATTCAACACTTAGTTTTATGAAATTGTCGGTATAAGCTCCCACTGTCTCTATTAAATACCATTTAATTAGGATGTTGCCAATTGGCAACATTATTTCAAACACTTCTCGCCCATCAAAAACAAACAAACTAGTAATTTGAACTACTATTGACTTTATGTAACATAAGATCACAGAAGTGCTAGAGGCCACATAGTGAAGTTGGGCCTCAGTGCCCACCCAGCAATGTATTTACCATCCAGCAATATGCCACAGTTACCACAAGGTTGCCACTTCCACATTGATCAGTGGAATTGTTGCACCCATGTTTTATGAGATTGTTGGTATAAGCTCCCACTATCTCTATTAAATACCATTTAATTAGGATGTTGCCAATTGGCAACATTATTTCAAACACTGTTTGCCCATTAAAACAAATAAACTAGTAATTTGAACTCCTATTGACTTTATGTAACATAAGATCACAGAAGTGCTAGAGGCCACATAGTGAAGTTGGGCCGCAGTACCCACCCAACAATGCATTTACCATCCAGCAATATGCCACAGTTACCACAAGGTTGCCACTTCCACATTGATCAGTGGAAGTGTTGCACCCACATAACGTAAGAAGTTAGTGCTGAAGGTGTGTTCTTTACAAATACTTTTGTACATACATTTTTTGAATGATAATTTCCCTATTTATAGCTTTTTTTGGCTGCCAGGTCTTAAAAAAATAGCTTATCAGTAATAATCTTAACCAAATGTTCGCCCTAGATAGCAGAAAACTTACAGCTTCTATATATCCACAGTCAAAAAAGTAATAAAGCAGAAGTGTTATTATGTATTTGCTCTCTATTTCTAATTGTCTGGCTCCTCAAACCTAGGCTTTGTTTTTCTATAAAATGAAAACTTACTCTCAGATAAGAGAAACCTCTGCATAATTTATATTACTTAAGGGAACAGTCTCACTAAATCGTGTACCATATCTCATTATGATAAAGTGTGACCATTTTCGGATGCGCTAGAGTATTAATATCCATCTAATCATAATTCATATTATCAACCTACGATTATAAGCCTCCTTGACAGATGTGTGGTCCATAACAGTTTTTATAGTTTTTGTGAATAGGGCAACAGTTAGTTTTGGAGCACAGACTGCCAGTGAGGACATAGGGATTTACATCTATTTTGAAATTTCTTTATAGGACCATGTAGGTTTGTTGCAGTTATAGCAGGGTTTATGTGCTTTCCACCTTTCAAATTTTAGTTTTATTTTACATACTGTAATTTCCTCACTACAAAGGAAGGAAAAAGAGTAATTCTGATGGAAACATTTACTTGATGAATGTATTGGTTGATAACATTTGTCATATGTTTTTTCTTCTGGATACTTGAAATTAGTGTGTAACTGACTAATTGAAAAGCCTAAGTTGAAGGTTGTTACTATGAAGTGGTTCCCTGAGGCTGTCTGGACTGTTCTCTACTACTTTTTATAGAGAAATCTGCCATTGCAACCCAGGCAAACTACTATGAAATCCCTTAGAACGCTTAGTGGGTTGTGGCATTAGTTTCAACGCAACATGCAAATTTAGTTAATAAATGTATATGTATACACCAGCGACTTGCCCTCTCAAGCAATGTCTTGAATCCTGGCTTTGGTGATATGAATTCATTATATTGGCTGATAAACTAATCTGGTCGTTTGACCTTGATTCTCACACATCCCCAAGAGAAGTTTAGGGCAGCTTTTGGTATTTTCCCTGCTCCAGTGGGATTCAAGTTCCATGAACACATGGTTGTGTACGAGAGGGTAGGAGGAAGGAGTGGGTGATCTACCTAAAGTTCCTGCTAATTTCAGTCCTATGGATTACAATAATCCAGGCGATAGTCCATTTTGTTTCTATGAGCATTATCTGCGGTGGATATGCAATCATCAGTGTATTTTCAAACATGTTCTCTTGTTGGAAGTGTTCCAATATGGTAATAGCTAAATCCTGCTTTACTTGGGGGCTTCTGTTTTGCGAGGCAGAGCTAGGCCAGAACCAATTCTTGTGTCTTCAAAGCAGTTGAGGATAGAAATGCTGAATAGGCCATGTGTCCCCAACTATATAATGATTAATTAAGCCTGGATGCAATAAATTTAAGTCTGTGTCAAATCAAGTTGATTCTGTGTTGTGGGAGAGCATGAGCATGTTGAGGCCTCTAATAAAAAGATACCACTAATGCTATTATCTTTAGATGCTGAGAAGGCGTTCGACAGAATCGATTGGACATATATAAAAGAGGTTTTACTCCGATATGGCTTAAGCAAAAGTTTTCTAAAAGGTATCATGACATTGTATTCAACCCCAAGAGCCTATATCCCCTACCAGTGATTCAGATCACAACTATTTAATATAGCTAGAGGTACAGGACAGGGATGTCCACTATCTTCCTTACTTATCGCACTGTGTCTTGAACCTTTGGCGATAGCACTAATGGAATTACCAGATGTTAACGGAGTCAAACTGGGGGGTAAAGAATACAAAAACGGGGCCTCTTTGCGGATGATATCTTACTGACCATTACAGATTTGTTAATTAGCTTGCCTAGTTTGTTTCAAATACTGAATAAATGTGGCCAAATATCGGGTTTCAAAGTAAATACAAATAAAAGTGAGGCACTTAATATTTCCTTACCCAAACAGCTTGAAAGTCTGTTGTCACAAAAATTTTCTTTTTAATGGTCCCCCAACCATATCAAATATTTGGATCATGCTTTTGTTTTGGTTAAACTTAATCTGGGAACAGATAAAGTTAAGATTCCATGTTGGAGAATGGATAACTCCTTATTTGAGGATGAGGATAAAAAAGAAAAATTGAAAGAGGAAGTTTTTTTAAATAAATGCAGGATCGGTAGAACATAAATCCACTATGTGGAATGCACAAAATGCCTTTATTAGGGGGATGATGATCAATTGGAAGAGTATAAGAAAGAAACAAAGAGGAGCCACCTTAAGACAGCTGTACATAGAGTTATATAAGTGGGAAATGTTAAATATATAAAAGCCGGAATTAGTTATGTTTAATAAAATAAAAGAGTGTCAAGCTCAAATAAAAAAGATAAATCAAATGATATCAGATAGATCTGTATGGAGGATTCAGCAGAAGTTGCATCAGTATGTAAATAAAATAAGTAAAATATTGGCTAACAACATTAAAAATAAATTAACTAGGAAAATAATAGAAACTTTATATAGTGAAGGTAAATGTATTAGTAATCCAACAGATATCGCTATGGCATTTGCAAATTACTATTAGGAATTATATAATTTAGAAGCAAATTCACAATTTATAAAACCGACAACAGAACAAATTTAGGAATTTTTAGACAAAATATCTCTTCCGAGTGTATCAGAATCCCAATTAGAATATCTTAACAGCTCTATTACAGTGGATGAGGTTGAAGAGGCCATTAAAGATCTTAAATTATATACATCACCAGGGCCTGATGGCTTCACCAATCTCTTTTATAAGATATGTAAACCAGTCATAGTAGAGCATTTACGGGATCTTTATGATGAAATAAAAGATACTGGTAGAACTACAGATGAATTCTTACTTTCAACTATTGTTCCAATTCTGAAAAAGAAACAGGATAATTAAGAATGTAATGAATATAGACCTATATCCCTTTTAAATACAGACTTTAAACTTTAATCAAAAATCTTGGCCAACCGGATGAAAACTATAATACAATATTTAGTTATGAAAGATCAGAATAGTTTTGTTCAGGGTAGGCAGGGAAGTGATAACTCACATAAAATAGGGAATCTTATTGATTATGTGGGAAGAAATAATACTCCCACCCTGTTTGTTTCTTTAGATGCAGAGAAAGCATTTGATAGAATAGGGTGGGAGTATATGAAACTTACTCTAGACAAATTTGGTTTGGGGGCATTTGGCCGTTCAGCTATATGCGCCATATATACAAAACCAGAAGCAACTGTGGCTAGCTTAAGATTTAGATCAAATAGACTTTCTATAAGGAATGGGATAAGGCAGGGGTGTCCTTTGTCTCCTATCCTATTTACTTTATTAATAGAGCCTATGGCTGAATTAATAAGGTCTGCAAATAATATAAAAGGAATTGAAATGAAAGGAATGGAACATAAAATAGTTTTATTTGCAGATGATATAGTATTAATGTTAACCCAACCTAAAAACTCGTTGAAATATCTAAACAAAATACTAAAGGAATTTAGCTTTATTTCATATTATAAGCTTAACCTCCAAAAAACTGAAATATTAGATATGATTTTAAAATTGGAGAATAAACTATTAAAATCAAAATATCCTTTTAATTGGTCAAATGGTAAATTTACACATTTGGGAATAGTTTATGAGAAAGATATAAAGAAAATGTTATAATATTATACAAGATTGGAAAAATAAGAATCTCTCCTTTTTGGGTAGAATAGCAGCTATTAAAATGGCTTATTTGCCAAGATTTAATTATTATGTGAGAAATATTCCAGTTTGTCTTCTGTTGGATTGGATTAAGAAGTTTCAAACTTTGTTATACAATTATGTGATGAATGGAAGAAAATCAAGAATTAAAAAGGATATTTTAATAAAAAAAATTAAGAATGGGGGTATATCATACCCGGATCTAAAGCTTTATCATGATGCAATAATACTTTCTCAAATAGTTAAGTGGATAGATCCAAGGGTAACATATTTATGGACACAAGTTGAAGAGGCTAGTCTGAAAGAAGGTAATTTAAGAGATTTGATTTTTTGTGAAGAACCATTAAAAAAATAAATAAATACAGATTCTTGGATTATTAAAAAAGCTATAGCATTTTGGTATAAAATTAATAAAAAAATTTGAGTTAATTCCATATCCAAGTTTAATTACGCCAATGAAAGACTTAGAAAGAACACTAGAGATTTCAATTTCGAATAAATGGGTTAATAAGGGTATATATACACATTACAAAACCTCTACCTTGGGTCAGAATTTGCACCATTTGACCACTTTGTTACATTATATAATATCGATAGGAAAGATTGGTTGGAATATTTAAGACTGCAATTGGCAATGAAGAAATATAATTTGTATTTTATAAAGAGAGAAGAATTGACTGATTTGGAAAGATTGCTAGTTCAAAACAATAAAAATCATTTAATATCTAAATGCTTTCAAATTATTAGAGAACCGTCTCAAAAAGATAAAACAATAAATATGACAATTTGGGAAAAAGAGTTAAATCTGGTCTTTTCTATAGAAACTTGGAAGAAAGCGCTCTCAATAACTGATAGATATATTAAAAATGCATCTTTAAGAGAAGTCCAGTTTAAGATTTTAAATAGATGGTATCTTGTCCCAGAGAAAATTTGTAAATTTACAGGAAACCTAGGCCAAAATCTATGCTGGAGAGAGTGTGGTCTTCTAGGCTCTTTCTTGCACATATGGTGGGAATGCCCACGGATTGATTCCTTTTGGACTAATTGTTTCTTGAATAAATCACAAATAGTGGGCACATCCATTGTTTCATCGCCAAAAATGGTTATCCTGCATATAATGCCGTCTGGACTAAATTATCCAACACAAGCCTTCATTTTGCAAGTTCTTTCAATTGCAAAATAGAAGTTGGATAAAAAATAATAAAAAAAAATATATTTCGGAATTCAGATCCACAGAACTTCTAAATTAATCTATGATGTCAATTATCCCAATATCTTTAAATACATTTACAAAGAACTCCATATCTGGTCCTCACTCAAAATATCATGGTTTGGTAAAATTCATGCCTTTAAAATGAATAACGACGGCAATTAAATTAAAAGACATAGCTGTCTTACAAAAGGCAACTTCATTTGGGGAAATAAGAAATCTAGGATAAATAAAGCAACCATGACGGCATAAAAAAAAGAGAGGAGGATTAGCTACACCTGATTTGCTGAGATATTATAAAGCAGCGAGATTAGCCCAAATGGTATATTAAGGACTCCCCAACAGTGTGGGTCGAATTAGAACAACAAGTGGTTCAGGAACAAAATATAATACTGAATCAGATACTATGGCTCAGTGTACATCATGCGATTAGCTTGAAATCGTTACCATTGTGTGTAAATCACTCCATCACATTGTGGAAGCAAATTAATAAAATAACCAGATTATTAGAAGATGGTTCATGGCTATCACCACTATGGTTACCCTATAAAGACCCATCAATAAAAATTCCATATTAGCTTTGTGAGTAAGAACCGGATTACAATTTTAGCAGATGTACTGTTGGATTGTCAACATTGGTGCCGGATGAAATTTAGGACACGTTACCAACTGCCACACAATAATAGCTTAATGTGATGTTGATCAACACCAGAATAGATCAAATTACAAAAGACATAATCCAAAGGGTAAGAAAAACATCACAACGCTTTACAACTACTTAAATGATTTGGCCATTCCCAACAAATTGTCCTGCTGATCATCTTGGGAAGCTTAACTTAATATGACCCTAGATGATATGCAATAGGGACAATTTTTATAAAATGCAGCAAACTCCTCCTAAAATATTACATTGAAGGAAAATGCATACAAAACTGTCATGAGATGGTATCTTACACCAGCTACACTTAAACTTGCAAATCACTCAGTGGAAGGAAACTGCTCCAGAGGATGTAACACAATCAGAACTCTAAAACACATGTTGTGCGACTGTCCCAAAATTAAACACATATGGTCTGCAAATTATAATTCATTAGAGACATTATGGGATACGAATATCCCTCAAAAACCAGAGGAGGCGCTCAGGGGCGGCCCGTCCATTGGGGCGTCAGGGCAAACGCCCCCCCAAATATTTTCTTCACCCTGCAATAAAAAAAACACAACAATGTATTAGTATAACCCAAAAACAATTAAATATAAGGTGTACATCATCATTTCAAGTCTCAATAGCATTAAAATGAAGTAAAGTTAGTAAAGGGACACTGTCACTTTAAGATAACCCTTGCGCTACATTAACTAATGCTGCTGTGTATCTATTGTAGCCCCCTGCACCCTGTGTGATCATATTCACTAGTACACTAACCTTTAGACTCTTCTCTTCTCTTCAATGAGTCCTGGCCTGGCCCCCTGACCGTTAATGCATGCCGCCCACCATCACAGTGACGATATGCATGGGCGGTCGTAAATGTATCAATTAATGACTGACAGTCTTCCATCATTGACCAATCAATGATGGAAGGCTGTACAGTTACTAAGAGAATAATCTAAACCCACCCAGACCGTTAGCCCTGAGCGCCCGCCAGCAAATAGGGCCTCGAGTTTTCATTTTGATTGACTGATACAGTCAATAAAACCACCAGTTGCCTGTCCCTTCCCCCTTTCTGTTTCCTGACCCTGGTCACGCTGAGACTGAGAGACCTCCCTGGCTGAATCTACTCACATCTGCTCTGCCTGCCTAACACAGTAAGTCTACCTGCCTGGCACCTGCCCTGCCCCTGGCCAAACCAAACCCCTAGTAGCCCCTAATAAAAGTTAGGGGTGACCAGTTACCCCACTATGCCTGCCTGGCCTGCCACCTACCCAGCCACCCACCCCACCAACTACCACCGATGACCCTAGGCCTGCAATGCCTGGTGCCACCCCCAGCCTGGCCATCACCCCCATGTGGCCTGTGCCACCCCCGATCAGGCCTGCCCTATGCTATGCCATCATGCCACCGCCAGATTACCCCGATCACGGGATCGGGGTAGTCGGGTGGTGAGCGGGGTGGCACAGGCCCACATGGGGGTGATCGGATGACCCCCTTGATGAGGCCTGTGCCACCCCTGATGACCTCCATGTCGCCGCCCTATGCCACCCCCCGAGGCCCGATCACCACCAACCCGATGCGGCCTATGCTATGACACCGCCCGATTACCCCGATCACGGTGATCGGGGTATTCGGGCGGTGAGCGGGGTTGACCAGGCCACATGGGGGTGGATGTTCACCCCCATGAGGCCTGTGCCACCCCTGATCGTGGCCTACGCGGTCACCGACCGACCGATGGGCGCCTGAGCGTGACCGACCCCACCCTGGATGAACCAACTACCTACCTAGCACCCCCCCCCCCCCTATTTTTATTCCATTTTTAGAAGTAACAGGCATGTATATGTGCCTGTCACTTTTAAAGATAAAATAAAAATAAGGGAAGGGAAAAACAATACAGTAAACACAGTAACACATTATTATACAAAAATAAACAGCTTTAAACAAACATTAATAAAAATAAAATAAACAACAGCACATACTTACCTGTCAAATTGACCCCTCCAGCGTTGGCCTTCTGTCCTCTGGATATAGTCATGAAAATAATCCAATTCCAATGTTGATTGAAGCCCATGTCAAATAATACAATGTTGATTGAAGCCACTGGTCAAATAATCCAATGTTGATTGAAGCCAATGGTCAAATAATCCAATGTTGATTGAAGCCAATGGTCAAATAATCCAATGTTGATTGAAGCCACTGGTCAAATAATCCAATGTTGATTGAAGCCACTGGTCAAATAATCCAATCTTGATTGAAGCCATTGTCCATCCATCCATTCTGGTCCATTGAAAGAGGCCTCCACAAAAAAAAAACGACGCTCTAAAAAAAAAAAAAAAAACAACAAACTAAAAGAGCTCCTCCTACAAGGAGCCCCTCCCGCGATTAATTGTTTTTTTCCCACGGTCTGCTTTATATACAAATTTTTGAAGGACTCTGATTGGCTGAAATTTTTGATTGACATCAATTTCAACCAATGAGAGTCTTTAAAAAATTAGCAAATCAGCAAGCAGGTATGGAAGCCTGTAAGGGTAAAAAAGGTTAGTGTGAACTTGTTTGACTCTGTATGTATTATACATATTACAGGGCTATTTTATGTGATATACATGTTACAGGATAATATCCTGTAACATGTATAGCCAAAAAATAGCACTGTAATATGTATACAAAATAATGTGTAATAGAAATGCATGAACAATATAATATAACAAGTAATAAATAACATCAATTAATCAAATAATAAATATCAATTAATATATATTGTTGTATGTATATGTTTATGTATATTTATGTGTATTTTTTATGCGTATATATATATTTGTATATATTATATATATATATATATATATATATATATATATATATATATATATATATATTGATTGATAGATATATAAATATATATTTTTATATATATAATATATATATATATTTATATATATAATATATATATATATAAATTGATATCAATATATCACAATAAAATATATATATATCTATATCTATATCTATATATATATATATATATATATATATATATATATATATATATCAATCAATCAATCAATCAATATATATATATATATATATATATTTTGTGATCAGGATGGCCGCATATAGCGGTGGTTTCTTGAAATGAGGGCTGATACGGCTTGGAAGTGCAGCAAATTGGTTTATTTACAGAAAAGAAAATAACGGCTGTAGCAGTAGCTCTGCTTCAATTAACGGAAAACAAACAATTAGGTCTCCGTGAGGTGGGAGAATGCCACCTTGTGGCCAGGTATATACAGTCCTTTTAACTTGGGTAGTCTGCCACCTTGTGGTCAGGAAGTAAACAGTCTCTTTACTGGGGTAATGCCACCTTGTGGCCAGGAAATAAACAGTCTCTTTACAGGTGAGGGTCCCAGCAAGATTAGGTCTCCCTCTTCAGCAACCTCTGGGACCCCGCTCCACTCTGGGTCACAGCTCCGCTCTGTGGGACACAGCTCTCCTCTCTAGCTCCTCGCTCTGTGGGACACAGCTCTCCTCTCGGGGACACAGCGCTCCTCTCTCGGACACAGCGCTCCTCTCTCGGACACAGCGCTCCTCTCTCGGACACAGCGCTCCTCTCTTGGACACAGCGCTCCTCTCTCGGACACAGCGCTCCTCTCTGGGACACGGTTGCGGGTGAAGCATAGGGCCCGCCCGTCTCTCCCGTATGCTTCACCCCAGGGACCCTTGCATACACAAACTCACTTGTATTCACTTCTCTTTAACTTCACTTCTTCCCTGGGGCATAATATTTCAGCAACAACCGTGCCTAGGCCTTTAAGGCAAAACTCTGCCTGGGAATCCTCACTTATTCCCTTCACTTACTTGGCTTCCTTGTGACTGCTCCTCCTGAGTCTGAAGTCAATCTTCCAGCTCATACAACTTGCTGTAGTCCCCGTTCTCCCAGTAACAGTCACTTGGCGATCCTTTACAGGGTAGTTCACAACTTCACTGTATATCCACACCAGATCACCTTCCACTCTGTGCTTATTCCTCTCAGCAGCACAGCTGCCTAGGGCCTTGTCAGCCCCTCCTTCCCCCTTTCCATGCCTGCTTTCCAGTCTTTTAAAGGGGAGTTGCTCTAATTAGGAGTTCTTTCAGAAGTGTTAACTCCTTCACTTCTGACAAGAACTCACACTCCACTTGCTTGTCATCACTTCCAAGGAGCAAACGATCACAATATATATATATATATATATATATATATATATATATATATATATATTTTTTTTTTTTTTTACAATTTGGGCCTATATGGTCCCAATTTGTTATTTAGGGTTTTTAAGGTGCGGTTGGGGCCTATATGGTCAAAATTGGTTATTTAAGGTTTTTAAGGTGCGGTTGGGGCCTATATGGTCAAAATTGGTTATTTAAGGTTTTTAAGGTGCGGTTGGGGCCTATTTGGTCCCAATTTGTTATTTAGGATTTTTAAGGTGCGGTTGGGGCCTATTTGGTCCCAATTTGTTATTTAGGGTTTTTAAGGTGCGGTTGGGGCCTATTTGGTCCCAATTTGTTATTTAGGGTTTTTAAGGTGCGGTTGGGGCCTATTTGGTCCCAATTTGTTATTTAGGGTTTTTAAGGTGCGGTTGGGGCCTATTTGGTTCCAATTTGTTATTTAGGGTTTTTAAGGTGCGGTTGGGGCCTATATGGTCACACTTGGTCTTTCAAGGTTTTAAAAGTTAAGGTTTGGGTCTTGAACGTTCTAATGTTTTTTTTGTTGTTTTCTATCACTTCCCAGGTGCAAACTATCTGTGGAAGCAGATTTGTTTGGACTCGTTGGTTGACTTACTGGACGTGAATACCCCGAGAAGGAGAGTCAACTGTAGGTGAGTATATGGTCACACTTGGAATTTGAAGGTTTTTAAGGTGCGTTTGGGGCCTATATGGTCACACTTGCTCTTTTAAGGTTTTAAAAGTTACGGTTTGGGTCTTAAACGCTCTAATGTTTTTTTTGTTGTTTTCTATCACCCCCCAGGTGCAAACTATCTGTGGAAGCAGATTTGTTTGGACTCGTTGGTTGACTTACTGGACGTGAATACCCCGAGAAGGAGAGTCAACTGTAGGTGAGTATCATTGCCTTTAATTTTCTGTCCATGCGTATAGGTGCAAATTTGATGTTGATGTAGTCTTGTCACATGAGGGTTTGCAATCTGTAATGTATACCAATGAAATCAACACACTGTTATTTTAAAGTAATTTTGTGACATAATATAAATTAATATACCGTGATCTCTTTCTTCTATTGGTATCAGAAATGAATACTATTGACTCTCTACTTGTGAAGACTTTCGGCACCCTAACCTATGAGGAGAAGGTGGAAGTAAAACGGTTAGGAGCTGACCAACCAGAGATAAATCTGCAGCAAATCGCAAGAGATAGAGGGAAGCAATATGTCCGTAATTTCAATACTGAATGGTACAAGAAGAACGACTGGCTTTCTGGAAGCGTTTCTAGGAAGTCCTTATATTGTTTCCCATGCATCCTATTTGGTGGTGACGCTGCTTGGACCAAAACAAGAGTGACTGACGTCAAACATCTAGCTGATAAATTGGCGAAACACAAAAGTTCTAAAGCTCACTTGGATAACAGGATCAAGCTTGAGATGCTTGGACAGGCGAACATTGCTGTTCAACTGGACCAAGGATACCAAGTCAGCATTCAAAAACACAACGAAGAAGTGGCTAAGAACCGGTACATCCTTTCCAAGATAATTGATTGTGTTCGCTTTTGTGGCGCTTTTGAACTGGCATTAAGAGGACACGACGAGAGTGAAACATCGCTAAATCCAGGAGTGTTTAGAGGCCTGGTGGATTTGGTTGGCAGTATCGATAGTGCAATGGAACAGCATTTGAAGACTGCAACTGTGTTTAAGGGCACGTCCAAAACCGTGCAGAATGAGCTACTGGACTGCATGCATGAAGTTATTAAGGAAGTGATTCACCAAGAGCTTAAGGAAGCATAGTTTGTGGCAATCCAAGCGGATGAAACAACCGATATTTCCGCTAGGACACAGTGCGTTGTAGTCTATCGCTACATTGACAAGAAGCATCAAGTGGTGGAAAGATTTGATGGCTTCACGGAAATGAAATCAACGGATGCAGACTCGATTGCTGCTGTTGTGCTGGAAACACTGAATACTGTTCTCCCAGAGCCAGAAGTCAAGAAGAAACTCATAGCTCAAAGCTACGATGGTGCCAGTGTGATGCGTGGAGATCAAGGAGGAGTTCAAAGAAAAATAAAAGACGTGTACCCGAACGCACACTACGTCCATTGCTATGCTCACCAACTGAACCTAATAATGGAGAAAGCAGTTTCAAGGATTGGAAGAGTTCGAGTTTTTTTTTCCAACATAGGCGGCATACCATCTTTTTTTTCACGCTCTCCAAAAAGGACTGGAGTTCTGGTGAGGTAGTTGGTAGAAGACTTCCAAGAGGTGCACCAACACGATGGAACTTCAACGTTAGGACCGTGAACGTGATCTACGAGAACAGAGATGCGCTACTTGAGTGTTTCCAGACAATTGAAGCATGTCTAAACTTTGATCCAACATCTGTACGGGAAGCCGCAGGTTTCATTGGAATGCTGGAAGACAGGGAGTTCCTTTACTTCCTTAAATTATTTCATTTAATAATGCCACATGTTGACATCCTCTATAGTCAGCTTCAGAAGCGAGACACGGATACTGTTTATATAAAAAAAGTCACAGAAGACTTTGTCGCCAGCATCCAGAAAATCCGTAATTCTGTTGAAGAGATAGAAGCAAGTTTGCCGAGCGATGTAACAGTCAACAGACGGAGTGCAGAGATCTCAACCTTGAGACAACTTTCAAGAGAGGTATGTGACATAGTGGTGGTTCATGCAAAAGAACGTTTTTCATTTTCAAATCACCTAGGGCCTCATTCTATTAGCGGCCGCAGCCGTTGCGGGGCCGCAAGGACCGGCCGCAAGCTATTCGGCTATTCTATTCCCTTATGGCCGGAGGCTCCGGCAGGCTTGCGGCCGGTGCCTTGCTATCTCTTGTGGCCGCTCGCGCCAGAGGAAAGCCTTTGATCTAAAACGGCCGCAAGAGTTTTGCAATTCAATTCCTCCGGGAAACCTCTTTGCAAGGCTAAAAGCGAGCCGCAGCTTACTTGCAGGAAAGAGGTCTCGCTAGCACCAATTAAGCACATAAAATAGCTTAAATAAAGCCATCCTGCACTTTGTGAAGACTATAAAGGGATTTTAGGTGTTAGAAAAAATAGCACATAATTATCCTGTACTCAAATCCGTAAAATATTTTATTTTTAATATCCGTAAAATATCCATGTAAAAAGTCCAGAGTGCTTGGAGCACCTCAGACACACCCACGCCGCAGCCGGAAAATAAACAGTTAATTTGAACTCGGGTTTGGGCAGATGTGCAAGCTTGAGAGTGGGTTCCTTTTAATCCTCATGTCCTCCAATATGATCCCTAGCATTTACAGAGCTGTACAGTGCAGGCTTGAATTTATTTTTGAGTTTTTATATTTCTGAGATTACGGCCGGTTCCAAGTTATGCGGCCGGCCGTAAAAGGAGATCCTTGCGGGGCCGTATAATAGAATCGCGAGTTAACTGAACCCCCGCAAGGAATCGCAGCCTTACGGCCAATTTACGGCCGCTAATAGAATGAGGCCCTTAGTCAGTGCCAAACTTGTTCAAAGTGACTTGTATAAAACCCATGACACTTGCTTTCCAACCCAAGCTCTGGAAGACACCGTGCAAGCATATCCAATACTGAAGAAGGAACAATTACGCACTGAGCTGTCACTTCTGTATGGGAAGACAGATTTTCATACTTGTACAAGTGCTGTTGCTCTGCACAAACTTTTCCATCAATTTAATCTGCAGAATGATTTCACAGAGACAGTAAAATTATTAAGAATCCTGATTACAACACCGATGACCACTGCAGAATCAGAAAGATGCTTCTCCACATTGAAGAGGATAAAAACCTTTTTAAGAAGCACCATGTCCCTGGAGCGGTTGAATGCATTGGCGATGCTCTCAATGGAAAAGCAACTGATTTCCGAGATCCCAGACTTCAATGAAAAAAACCATTGAGAAGTTTTCTTCTTTGAAAGATCGCCGTGCAAAATTAAAATACAAGTGATTGAAACAAAGAAGAATGCATACCCCCAAGGTGTGCAAAGATAAACTGCGTTAAGCAGCACCACCTCACACTACCAAACATAACTAGTGGTAAGTAAAGTATGAACGGTGTGTGGGTGTGCATATGGAAGGAGCTATGAAAGGTGTGTGCATGGTCAGTAACAAGTGTTGAAGCCTTGGCGTAGTTTGAAGGAATTGGAGGCACTTCCAAGGGTAGCTGTCACTTGTGTACAAGAAGCAAGAATTCCATGTCTGTACAAGTGCTGTTGCTCTGCAGCAACTTTAGCATCAATTTAATCTACATAATTTAACAGAGTGAGTAAAGCTATAAGGAATCCTGCTTACAACAACGAAGACTACTAAAGAACCAGAAAGATGTGTCTCCACATTGAAGAGGATCAAAAAAGTAATTAAAAAGCACCATGACCCTGTAGCGGTTAAATGCATTGGTTTGAAGGAATTGGAGGCACCTTCAAGGGTACGTAAAGTTCTCAGAAATGGCACCACCTCACTACCAAAAATAACTAGTGGTAAGTAAAGTATGAATGGTGTGTGGGTGTGCATATTGAAGGAGCTATGAAAGGTGTGTGAATGGTCAGTAACAATTGTTGAAGCCTTGGCGTGGCGTTACTGCTCATATGGTTATCCATATGCTAATTCAACGTGTTTGTTTGACATTGATTATTGTGTCGTCTAAACAGAAGTTAAATGTTGTTGTTTTCTTGAATCCCAAGATCCACTGGTTTGGGCCTATACAGTGCTGATTGGTCTTCTAAGGTATGTTTGGGGCCTATGGTCACACTTGGTCTTCTAAGGTATGTTTGGGGCCTATATAGTTCCACTTGGTCTTCTAATGTATGTTTGGGGCCTATGGTCACACTTGGTCTTCTAAGGTATGTTTGAGGCCTATATGGTCACACTTGGTCTTCTAAGGTATGTTTGGGGCCTATATAGTTCCACTTGGTCTTCTAATGTATGTTTGGGGCCTATGGTCACACTTGGTCTTCTAAGGTATGTTTGAGGCCTATATGGTCACACTTGGTCTTCTAAGGTATGTTTGGGGCCTATATAGTTCCACTTGGTCTTCTAATGTATGTTTGGGGCCTATGGTCACACTTGGTCTTCTAAGGTATGTTTGGGGCCTATATAGTCACACTTGGTCTTCTAAGGTATGATTGGGGCCTATATAGTTCCACTTGGTCTTCTAAGGTATGTTTGAGGCCTATATGGTCACACTTGGTCTTCTAAGGTATGTTTGAGGCCTATATGGTCACACTTGGTCTTCTAAGGTATGTTTAAGGCCTATATGGTCACACTTGGTCTTCTAGGGTATGTTTGAGGCCTATATGGTTCCACTTGGTCGTTTAATGTTTTTTAAGTATGGTTTTGTTCTTGAATGGTCTGATTGATTTGCTTGTTTTCTTTCAACCCAAGGTGCAAACCCTATGTGGCTGCAGATTTGTTTCTACTCGTTGGTCAACTTAATGAACGTGAATACCCTGAGAAGAAGACCCGACTAATGGTAGGTGTCACTCCTTTAATTTTTCTGTTAATACGTATAGGTGCAATTATGATATTGCTGTAGTCTTGTCACATGAGTTTTTTCAATCTATATTGTATACCAATGAATTTAACACATTGTTACTTTACTTCTTGACATTTCTGCATTGCTGATCATGTATTTCAATGGGCTTTACAAGTATAAGGTCATTGGGCGGGGCTTATAAAGGTCATTATGATGGCAGGGGGAGGAGTTATAAAAATGGGTGTGGGTTGAAAAAGGGGGAGTGGCTATGTTTCGCCCTGTCGCCCCTCCAACTTGAAAAGTCACCAGCCGCCACTGGAGGCGCTACTAGGGTTATCAAAAACAGCCCAGTTTTTATCTAATCAGATATTCCTAGCAGCCAGAAGCATAATTGCTAAACATTGGAAATTAACTATTTCAACATATGAAGAGGTTTTACCCCAAATCAATTTCATTCACTCAATGAGTGTCGTATCTACTGAGATCAATACAAGATACAGAAGATGGGCCTCATGTTGGGACATTTGGACCCTGAGAATTGACAGGTGAGGTTGGCAAGAGCCTATTTCCATGGACTGATTATCCCCCCCTTCTTTTCCCCCCTTTTTTTTAATTTTTGTTTTTAATTTTAACTAGCTCTTCTGTTTTATTTTTCTTTTTTGGTTACTACAAAAGGTTTTCTTGGAAACACTACGAGAGGACATAGATAATTTAAATATAATAAAAAAAGAATTGAGAAAGGATTGAAGAAAATGTTTAAGACAGATCATAATATATCAATGTAATCTGTTTTTTTGTTTGTTGTTTTCTCAATGTTTACTCGTGGTGTAATTTTTTTTTCTCACAATGAAAATAATTTCAAAAAATTTTCCACATTCGATACTAAAGGTTAAACTTGTATTTATGCTTAATAAAGTTATTACATTTTTCTTTTAAAACACATTTCTCCAGGTATATTGGTGAGTGCCTTTGTGTCCATATAAATGGTATACATATATAGGTGTGTTTCATGCCTACAATACATCTCACTATCTTAAACTGAACTATAAAAATAAATTATCTCCAGTGCTTTGAAAGGTCAGTGAAGTCCTACGTTATCTGTTATGCATTTAAAAGTGCATATTTAAATGTAAATATTGCAGAAGATTTGTTTTGGCACCTGAAGTTCGAAACGCATAAAAGGACAATGTAGGAGTAAACAAGTCATGGCCCTTTCATTACGCGAAATGGAAAGTATACATTTCTTCTACATAATAAAAGCCATATTAAATAAAGATAAGACTTATTCAATTATAATATTTTCTATCTGTTCAACTACTGGGGGTCTTTGTGGACTGGTCTGTACTGTCTTTTCTTGAAAGTAAAATGGACATTTTTTGCAAATGTGAATGATCTCAAACATTCTTTTTGAAAAGTTCTTTGTGTTTTCTGCTGCTGGCACCTTCAAAGGATGCAGGAAATCAGACAAGAGTAGGAACCTGACCAGGTGCCTAGAGTTGAATCTGAGGATGAGTGGAGGAAGGATGATCATGATGGTGGTTAAAGCTAAAGCTAATAATGATGATGATCAGGAAAGATCACAACAAGCTCAGGAAAATAAATAAAGCATATTTCACTACCTAGTCTTCTAATGGGCTTGAATTGGCAGAAGCTTCCCAATCATAAGCCTAGGTTTACTTGGGTTCGGGGATCTCCTCACTCATGAAGTGCTACGAGGTGCATTCCAAGGGAAACACACTTGCAGATACTCCCCAATAAAGACACACTATACAGTGTATATATATATATATATATACCAAAGAAGGCATGACATTTTATTCCATGGTGCCCCTTCTTATACCCATGTACTACAATAGAAATGGTACAATTAATAATAATGAAACAAACATTGTTCAAACTTGGTGTTATCACCCTGGTCAAGTTCATAATTTTTAGCAGTGACTGATAGGCTCTTTACCCATTGGTCACCTGGTCTAAGATCCACCTATCTAGGTTTGGTATGCTTTGTAATGATTGGATAGGTTTCAAGTTTGGGAGCAGGGATAAAAGCTACAGAGTTTTCTCAGGGTTGGCCAGGCGTCAAGTAGTCTGGCCAGAGTGATAGATAGCCTATGTGACCACTTATGTGGCCAAGTTAATAAATACAAACATATGTGACATGGCAGGGGATAGCTAGGCGATAATGCTGTGCTACATGCTACAACATAGGTGTGTCCCTAAGGGAGAGCATCCAATGGTCTAGGAAGGATGGTCAAACACTGCCCCACGTGGCTTGCCAGTCTTCACAGGTGGGACCCAGCTCTGGGGTCACAGGATTCCTCCAGATTTATAGGCGACCACCTATGTTTCCAGATATAGGTGTGTTTCCTGTCTAAAACACATTTCACTATCTTCCCCTGAACTTTGAAAAGTCAGTGAAGTCCTGTGGTGCCTGTTATGCATTTAAAAGTACATGTTTAAATGGAAATATTGCAGAAGATTTGTTTTGGCACTTGAAGTATGGAAAACAAGATACTGTAGAGGTAAAACACGTCATGGCCCTTTTATTATTCTAAATGCAAAGTATATGTTTATTTTAGTATAAAGAATAAAGTTGTTAATGCAGGAGAACTTCTGCGTATCATTTGAATTTCCCTCCAGGTATTGGGTGACCAATCAAGTAAAGCTTATGCGCCTTTGTAATTGCCCTCCATTTTCCATGTTCAGGCCAATTACAACATGGCCAATAACAAAGAGCATTTCCAATCAGGAAACCAGAGAAGGGCCTAGGACAGCTACTCCTACTGACAGCTGCCTATTTTGTTTTCTCTAGACTGAAAACTATGTATTCTGTCATGTGAATCTATGCATCTGTATTGGCGAATGGCGATAAATGATTGTAATTTCTTCACAACAAGAAATTACATACTCCCATTAGAAAAAAAAAATAATGAGACATTTAAAATGACAAGAGTCAGACCAAGAACAAAGGGCTCCATACAATACCCCAATTTGTAAAGTTACATAGGCAAAAAGTGTTCAGTAACTTTACCTAAATATTCTATTCACCCCTCTCAGTATGATTATGAGTGAGATACTGGCAATGCCTACGAGTAACCACACTCGTAATATTACACCTTGCTTCAGCATTGAATCTCACAAATCAGTAATATTATGAGCTTTTGTTCAAAAGAGCTATTCAATTCCAAATTACTCAAAAATACTTATTATTCGCACCTAGTAATAGTCTGATTTAAAAAAATATTATGAGTAATACAGAGAACCCACAAAGGCATAAAAATGCCTTTGTGGCTGGTTTACCCCTCCTCGCTCACTACCGATCACCCTGTTTCCCACTCAAACCTGATCTTTCCGTTCCCTGATCAGCCCCTATCCCCCCATCTACATAACCATGGGGGCCCATTGAGACCCTCATGGCACTTAAAATATTAACCCAGTAGCAAAGGGGTCCTTAAAGGATGCTCGTGGCACCTACATGTTAAACCCTACCATGGGGGTCCCTAAATGGACTCCTGTGGCACAAAGATTTAACACTGTGGCATCTAACTATTAACCCCTGCTGCTGGGATCCTACAAGGACCTCCGCTGCATCTATAAATTAACCCCTGCCACGGAGGTTATGGAACAAAACCCAGAGCATCTATAAATTAACCCCTGCCATGGAGGTCCTTGCATACCATGGGGGTTCATACAGACATTATTCCCCTCACTACTCCATAACACTACATATAAAATAAAAAAAGATCACATAAAAAATTCACCCTGTAAAATAAAATTAATTAATAATTCTTACTTACCCCAAATGATTATCCAGCAATAATCATCGACACCAGGTCCTCACTATTCTACCCTGGACTGCATGGGCTATCCGTGTTGATTGTAGAAGGTTTTGTCCTCTTCTGCCCTGATTGAAGCCCTTGTCCTCATCTTCTGGGCCAGAAAAGGGCCCTCCAAAAAAAATAAAAAAAATAGATAGGGTATAGCATAGGGGTCTGTATAGACCCACATGGTATGTTAGGGGTTAATAGGTATAGGTATGTGGTTAATCATTAGATGCTGTGGAGGTCCATTAAGGAGGTCCTTCAATTGTGAATTGTGCTCACTTTTAAATTTCCCAAACCTGAACATAGAAGGCTCTCTCCCACTAAAGAACAAGATCATGAACTCATGTTTTTTATGGGGGAACAAGCAAGAGTCCAAATACAGGGAGAGCAGTGAATCTGTCATGACTTGTTCTATGTTTGGTGCATCCCCTCCTTTGACTTCAGAGTAAAGCCTAAATACTTTGAAATACATACTAAGATTACCTCACTATAGGACGAATCAGTGATGTACAAAGGTAGCACAAATGCACTCATTTTATTAAATATATTACCGACTTGCCTGTCAAAAAATTGACGGCAATAAGATTGTAAGGCAGGTAATGTTGTTTGGGTGCAAAATTAATTTTGTTGGTGTTTTAAGATCATTGCGAGGCTCTTGGTTGTTGGTATGCTATGAGCAGTGTCTGTGTTTTTTTTTGTTATGGCAATGAATAATTAATAAAATAAGAAATTAATATACTTTACCTATTGTGAAGTAATATATGCAGGAAGAATTGTGTTGAAGAGCTGGCAATCTGTTTTCATGTTGCTGCATCATCAGTTAATGTCAAGAGTTAATTTGGGTTGCCAACCTGCTTCCCCATGTGAAAAAATATGGGATATGTCATTGGATCCAAATTAGTACTTAAGATACTTATATTAATGAAAGGTTGCTTCTCAGTTCTGGATATATTCTGTCTCTTTGAAAGGGTGGTTCTCTCTCGTCATTTTGAAACACCATTGCAACCTTATTTGATGATGGCAAGTTATAACGACATTTATCAGTATGTCTGTCTCTTTTAAGCACCATATTGACTTTTGGAATTGGTAATTGATGTATTTCTGCGTGAATTTGTTGTTCCTTTTCTATTTCTATTTTTTTAAGCTTGAGTATACAGGTTTTGAGCCATAATTTTATCAAGCTCTATAAACACAAGGGGTAAGCATTTTTTATGTTCTGGAAGCTGCATACGTTGGTCAACAGCTTCCATAGTGTCTATGACATATAGTTGAGCAAATTTTCTTTGCTCCCCTTCTTCTGATGTAAATGTGAAGTACAATGGTAAATTTGTCCTTGTACTTTGAAGCAGTAAGGGCCATGTCCTGGCACATTGGCAGCTAATGTTGCCCCCATAGATGCAAAGGATATGGCACTATTGTAGGATCTTATGTTTAATTCGAAATGTTTGTAGTTAGGGAAAGAAGGCGCTGTCATAATGCTTTGCAAATATATTGGGAATTGTTTTTTTTTTTATGTAAGTCTTACCTTGCCTTTATGACAACTAACAAACTCGCCATCTCTGATAGGGGGGGGGGGGAGAGACACAGGGGAGGGAGAGGAGGGGGAAAGAGGCACAAGGGAGGGAGACGGGGGAAAGAGACACAGGGGAGAGAGAGAAGGGGGGAAATGAGACACAAGGGAGAGAGAGGTGGGGAGAAACTAGACACAAGGGACAGAGAGGAGGGGAGAAATGAGTCACAAGGGAGAGAGAGGAGGGGGGGAAACGAGACACAAGGGAGAGAGGGGGGATGAGACACAAGAGAGGGAGAAGAGGGGCAGAAATGAGACACAAGAGAGGGAGAGGAGGGGGTGAATGAGACACAAGGGAGCAAGAGGAGGGGGGAAATGAGACACAAGGGGGGGGGGAGAGGGTGGGAATGATTTGAGCATAATTATAAAGTAAACACCATTACTATAAAATTACTTTGCTGACAATAAGCTGTATTACTTTTTAAGAGAAGACCCAGCAGCTTATCTCTCAAAGCTATAATATATGAAAGAGGATGTGTGTTTCTGCTAAAAAAACATTTAAGACCATACAGTATATAAAGTGACTTATCAATCACCAAATTGATATATATGACCAGGATTGTGCACAGGTGGACCCAGCTGGTTTTAAAAATCAAGTTTGGAAACTTTTTCTTCTGAGATTTGCTGCTGAACCAGAACAAAGGAGACTCTGAAAAAAACACCATCCATACTTAAGGTTGGTAGACACCAAAATTGCTTGTCTGGATCAAACCTATACAGTTCTAATCTAGATGCCTTACACTATTGGAGATCTTTTCTGTGTAACAATTTGTAGATATAGAATAAAATCTGGATTGTACTCACAATAAACTGTATAATTGTGAATTATGTAAATAAATAAAAAAGACCCAGCAGCTTATATCTCATATAATACGGATCTAACCTATACCTTTTATGTGGTAGACTGTGAAAAATGAATGCAGACTATTTGTGCTTTATAAGGTCCCAGATTATCACCCCCTTATCAGACCTTCCAATTCAGGGGCCCCATACACCTCCCACACCTCCAATTCTAGAGTGAAGCCTAAAGGGCTTGGAGTCAAAGTCTGCCCACACTCATATTGACAAAGTATAACAAAGGCAAGAAACAAAAGCTAACATGCTTGCACAGATACCCTTTAATCTGGGGATGCTAAGAGCTAAAGTGATGAACAACTAAGCAGTACCTAACACTTTCAACCCCAGTGCCTGCACAGTGTTAAAGGCCTAGAAGCAGGGTACAGAGAGCTGTTACACAACAAGCCAGTCCCCCAGGGGTTAAAGGAAAGCCCTAATCTATTGTATCTGGTGATTTACAGCCTTCCAGGACTATAAGCCCCAAAGAAAATCCATTGTTATCTCTACAGTACATTCTTGCCAGAACTGTCTTTTATCAAACATAGTGGCTGGGAATTACTCCAAGGGCTGGAAGACTTGCTCTGGGGTGGACGGCACAACCTAGGGTGGCACACCCAACATGTTTTGGACAAAGGTCTGAACACAACAACTTGATAGAAATAGCTCACTTAATAAATCTGCACAGCTCCATCTAGTGGGCAAATTCCAGGCCTGCAAAATCAGACATGCAACAATAAAACTACACCACACTGCCATCTGGTGGGCCTACAAAGTATTTGCAGCTCCATACAACATTGACTGAGAGCTATAAGGCCTTTCAGTCAACCACTCCCTGCACCCCTCATCATTACCTGCTCCTCTCAGCTATCTCATGGGACAAGATTTTTTTTTCTCCCCACGCTTTCTCCCCAGCCAAGTCTTCCTATCATAATGCCTGAATAGCACTATAAGTGTACCTGAAGGCGCCGGGCCCAATGACTTCATATGACCAGACTGGAGACCTCTTGCACCCGGCCTACTGGCGTGTTATGACTGGGACGGGAACTAAGCGGATATAATCCCTACTTGTTAACAGAAAGAAAGCCTATCCCTGTACCTCCCGATTGTCAACCTAGACAGTGTCCTCTCACATTTTCGTGCCTCAGCTTTACCCTCTCAAAACACTATCTTCCTATCCATGGGGTAAACTAGCAAGAAAACCCAGCAATCTAGAGGAATTAAGGATCACTTTCAAACACAAGGCCCTCCACCAGCTCCATCTCCGCAGCCAGACCCCACCTCTTCAGACAGCTCGGACATCGAGGATACACCAGATTGTCCTCCACATGTGGACTTGACAGATGCGACAGTGGCAAGAATAGATGCTCTCTTACAAGCTCGCCTATCCACGGCAGTCAGGGAAATCAAGCAGGAAATCCAACACTTGGGTCAACGCACCAACCACCTGGAAAACCTAACAGATCAAATCATTGAGTCACAATCTTCTGATAGGCAGGTGATTGACCAACACTCACTGCAAATTTCCACCCTTGAAGCCAAGCTAGAAGATCTGGAGAACCGCTCGAGACGATTCAATGTTCGCTTTCGTGGCATCCCTAAAGCGGTAACTAATCTTTTGCTGTACCTGCAAACAACTATTCAGTCCATCTTACCGACGCGCCCAGAGTCAGCTTGGGAAATCGAGAGAGCTCATAGAGCCTTGGGAGGTCCCCCGAACTCTGATCAACCAATGGACGTTTTGGTCCACTTTCTCCGCCAGAATGCAAGAGACCGTCTTCTACAAGAAGCCAGAAAGTCCCCCGCCATTGTGGGTCCAGACGGCTCCACTCTGCAGATTTATGCGGATCTAGCACCATCTACGCTCTGGAAACATAAACTGATGAAGCCCGCAATTGTAATCCTCATTCACAACAAAATTAAATATAGATGGGGCTTCCCATTCAGCCTCTCCTTTCAAGTGGGCTCATCCACTTATACAGCTTTCTCACTGGAAGAATGTATGGCTTTCCTGGCTCAACTCAATCTAGCCCCAGATCCTGGTCTGTCGGAACCCCCAAACCCTCTGGACCCTAGCTCAGTGGAACCTGCAAAAATGCTGCCTTCTCAACGCCCGACTACGCAATGGGTGACAGCCTCGAAACCTAAGCGACCCTGGAGACCTTCCCGAATAGAGGTCACACCAAACATCTCTACGCTTCTTTCTAAACCCTCGCTGGACATTCCTAGTAAACCGGTTGTGCGTTCCTCAGTCACGAAAATCTAATTTTGGATCGCTTTCCCTGATATTCATCAATGACTGTAACGGAACCCATCACTGTTTTACCCTGTTTTATGATTATTATGGTTAAAATATGATCCTACTATATGTATGTTGGTTGATGCTCTGCAGAATATTGTCCCAGACATTTGCAGCTACTTGGCATGGGAGATAATCCTGTTACAGCGACTCCGCATAAGATAAAGGAAGTCTATTGTATACAGTGTTTTCATTCTCAGATAAGAACAAAGAAGTGTAATTGAATCAATGTCTGATTGTATCAAAGTTGCCAGGGAGGTGTGACCCACCTATTGTTCTCTTTATGTGTATTGTGCGGCCAAATATGGGCATGTGTATTACCTGTGGCCAAAGAGATGTATATATATTTCTGTAAAGGTAAATAAAGTGAGTATTCATTTGACTCCCAAATTGTGTGTCGTCCAATATGGGAGGTCGGGAATGGTGAGACTGTAGTGCCTCTTGGGTATTTTACCGTATACCAGCGGAGATATTGGACTGCGTGTTCCAGCTCCGTTACAATGACTATTTAAGACTTGCAATCTGGAGTCATTACTCTAGGCTTGCACTTCCCAGTAGGATATGCTGAACTACTACATACTTTCCACGGCAACTTTGGAACTTTAGATTTCTTGGTTCTCTTACCCAAACCAAGTCGACTTTCCCCTGGACCAGGTTTGGTATGCCCCCTATGTTGATTGTCCCTGGGAGTCAGATCTTAAAATGTATCCACTATATGCTTGAGAAAGGACTTTAACCCCCTTCCCATTTTCCTGTTAAAGGCAACATCAAGCCCATTTGGATCTTTCCAAATAATTTAGACCCGTGGGGGATCCACTAACCTTCCCAGAAAGGCCCCCACCCTAGTCTCCACTCACCCTTAACCCCCCCCCCCGGCATTGGGCTGGCCTAAACCGGGGTCCCTCAGGCCCCTCAATTTAAATCCAATCTTAGACTCAAAAACCCTCCTACATGGGCCCCCTCAGGTCCATTAATTTAAACCTTATACACGCTTGGACCTATACTTTGCCCCACCTCACTAGTAGGGATTCCAAGGTTGGGGAGATCCCCCCCCCCCCTTGCCCTCGGCACTTCATGTGCCTTAAGGTATTTAGCGAGGATTTACCTCCACTATACTTTTATATTTTTTTTTATATTGTTTGATAAGATGTTGATTTTATGGATATTTTCTGAATGTTTTAAACTGTTCTTTTTGTCTCTATTCTCCCCTGCAACCTGGGCTGTCTGGCTCCGGTCCTTCGCTCCTCCTCCGCCTCTGGTCCTCGGCCACCATGAGCTTAGCGGCGGTCCCAACATCTTCCTGAGCATTCATTACTCCCACAGGTACAATGACTGACACTTCTTTCACCTTTCTCACTCACAATGTTAAAGGGTTTAATTCCCCATTTAAAAGGCGTAAAGCGTTTATCTCATATAAATCACTTCGACCCTCTATAATATTTATGCAGGAAACTCATTTTTGCTAAAGGACCCCCCCCCCTTACTTAGACAAATCATACCCCTACTTCATAACCTCAACTTGTCCCACTAAGAAGGCAGGCGTGGCTATACTACTCCATAAAGACCCTTTCACCGTGGAGAGTAAAAAAATTGACCCAGATGGCAACTACATTTTACTAACAGGATTCCTTCTGAATACTAGGATCTCTCTTACAGCTCTGTACTCCCCCACTACCGCCCCCCATAATACTCTCATTAAACTCCTTGCTCATTTCAAATCAATAGATACAGGCAAAATCATTCTAGTGGGGGATATCAACTTAGCTCTAGACCCTAGCATGGATAGGCCCTCTAAGTCACAGGGAGATAAATTCTCCAAAAAACGTAAGCACATCCAGAGACTGCTCGAGGAGACTGAAACATCAGGGAGAAAGGGAGTACGCGTTTTACTCCCCAGTGCATGGCTCACTCCTTCAGTACTTAATGCTAGCAACAAAGAGTCATATAGCCAGTCAATGGAAATCTCCCACTCTTACTTTACAATCAGTCATCAATAAGATGAAGTACATTGCTATAAATGAAAGGCTAACCCATTTACTGGAGGAACGTATGCCTATTTTTCTCCAGATATGGAATCCCTGGATTCATTCTCCCTATAGCCCCCCTATCACGTGAAGTCTTCTTAATTAACATTGTGCTATATTTTGCTAATTTTTACATTGGAGCTGCGGACCAGGGACTGGAGGATGCAGGACGGGCGGTGGATCCGAGCTGGTAACCAACAGGACTTATACTTCAGTACCCTTGAGACAAAAATCTGTTTTCAAATTTGAATTTGATGTGTAGTCAACAATGCTTTTTATTTTTCTCTTTTAATATACTGTTTTAGCTAAATTAGAGTTATATTGTGTCTATACAACATATTGTTTTTTGCTTTTCTTTTCTGTTCGTTTCTTACTTAGGCTCTGGATGTTTGCTCTGCTAGACCAAGCCTACCAAACTGTTTTATTTTAGGTAAACTTTTTCCTTAGAAAATTGGAAAAACTTAGGTAACCTGGCTACCCTTAGACCTTCCCACAAGTGGGGATAGATCTTTTTGGCCTACTTGATTTCAACTATTATATGGTATTTTCTTATGGTGTAATGTAATGTTAACCTTTTCTTCTTTCTTTTTCCCCTTAATTGGGTATCACTGTATGTTAATAATGTCAAACTGCTACTTGGCTTTTATGTTATCCTCCTGTTTATTTGGTTACCTAATGAAAACCTTTAAAAAAAAAAAAAAATACTTTGCTAGCCTAAATCCACTGGATATGCATGTCATGTTAAAGGATCACTGTGGTAATATTCTGCTAATGTAGTGTTTTAAAGAATTACATTTGAAAACATGCAACATGTTTTTACAACATACAAATAACAGTCTCTAATGTATTACCTTTTATATCCATTTATGCTGTTGTGTAATCTGGCATTTTGGTTTCTGTAGACCACTTTCTGAGGCAAGAGACTTTGAAATGAAGTTTGTGTCTGCACAATGGGAATGAAACAATAAGAACTGCCAGACCAGTAGAACTGGTCACAGAAACCAAGAGCAAGAAATCAAAGAGAAAGCCAGCAACAAAGAAAAATTCCATATAAAGCTTGTTATGTTTAGCTTTTTTAATTAATAGTAACATTTTGTTATTTAGTTAAAAGAACAAAAAATTATTTGGCCACAGTGGTCCTTTAAGACTGAAGTTGAAGCATTTTGTGCTGGATGTTTTCTGGTCTCTTTGGGACCTGCATATATACATGTACAACATAAAATTGTTGCATTAAAATCAAACACAGTCGTTAAATATTATAGCATTCCTTTCTTAGGGCCTCATTCTATTACCGGCCGTAAATCGGCCGTAAGGCTGCGATTCCTTGCGGGGGTTCTGTTAACTCGCGATTCTATTATACGGCCCCGCAAGGATCTCCTCTTACGGACGGCCGCATATCTTGGAACCGGCCGTAATCTCAGAAATCTAAAAACGCAAAAATAAATTCAAGCCTGCACTGTACAGCTCTGTAAATGCTAGGGATCATATTGGGGGACATGAGGATTAAAAGAAACCCACTCTCAAGCTTGCACATCAGCCCAAACCCGAGTTCAAATTAACTGTTTATTTTCCGGCTGCGGCGTGGGCGGGTCTGAAGTGCTCCAAGCACTCTGGACTTTTTACATGGATATTTTACGGATATTAAAAATAAAATATTTTACGGATTTGAGTATAGGACAATTATGTGCTATTTTTTCTAACACCTAAAATCCCTTTATAGTCTTCTCAAAGTGCAGGATGGCTTTATTTGAGCTATTTTATGTGCTTAATTGGTGCTAGCGGGACCTCTTTCCTGCAAGTAAGCTGCGGTTAGTTTTAAGCCTTGCAGAGAGGGTTCCCGGAGCAATTGAATTGCAAATAGGAATTTCTTACGGCCGAAACTCTTGCGGCCGTTTTAGATCAAAGGCTTTCCTCTGGCGCGAGCGGCCGCAAGAGATAGCAAGGCACCGGCCGCAAGCCTGCCGGAGTCCCCGGCCGTAAGGGAATAGAATAGCCGAATAGCTTGCGGCCGGTCCTTGCGGCCCCGCAACGGCTGCGGCCGCTAATAGAATGAGGCCCTTAGTCATCAAGTAAGTTTACATTTCAGATAAAGCTGATAGTTAAGTTAAAGTTAAAAGTTAAAGTGCTAAGTTAAACAATAAATATACATGGAAATAAGTCAAGAAATTCAGTAACTGCATGCTATTATGACTATAATCAGGTCTGTGATGCGCTCCCTAATTCTCCACACAGTTTATCACGTCGACAATTACTGTATATACTCGAGTATAAGCCGACCCGAGTATAAGCCGAGGCACCTATTTTACCACAAAATACTGGGTAAAATGAGTGACTCGAGTATAAGCCGAGGATGGGAAATGTGCTGCCCCCTGTGTCCCTCTTGTGCCCTCTGTGTCCCCCGTCTCTCTCCCATGTCTCTTCTCCCCTCTCCCTTCCCTGTGTCTCTTCCCCCTCCCTTATCACCCTTCTCAACCCCCCTCCTCATTCTCAACCTCCCTCCTCAACCCCACTCCTCATCCTCAACCTCCCTCCTCATCCTCAACCTCCCTCCTCAACCCCCTCATCCTCAACCCCCTCCTCAACCCCCCCATCCTCAACCCCCTCCATAACCTCAACCTCCCTCCTCATCCTCAACCTCCCTCCTCATCCTCAATCTCCCACCTCATCCTTAGAGAGACACAGGGGGGAGTGACTCAAGTATAAGCCGAGGGGGCCTTTTTTAGCCTTAAAAAAGGGGGGGAAAACTCGGCTTATACTCGAGTATATACGGTAAGTAATTAAGCATGTACAGTGGGCTGCTATTATGAGTAATTTTTAATGCTCAAACACAAATTATAACACAAAATATATTAATCTACCTAACGGTGTAATGTTACATTATATCAGTCACTGCATATGCAATTATAAAATATTTATACTTTTTTCACACTGAGGTTTACAGAAGGAGCCTGCCAAATTAGTCAAATAAGTGTAATCTCAGAGGTTTATAAGTGCTAATCACGGGAGAGTGGATGAGAGATTAAAGGGGAGGGAGGAGAGAGAAAAGGGGAGAGGGAGAGAAAAGGGGAGGGAGTGAGAAGTAGAGGGGGAAGAGAAGGAGGGGGAGAGAGAAGGAGAGGGGGAAGAGAGAAGGAGAGGGGGAGAAAGGAGAAGGGTGGAGAGAGAAGGAGAAGGGGAGAGGAGAGAAGGAGAGGGGGGAGGAGAGGGAGAGGGGGAGAGAGAGAAGTAAGGGGGAGGAGAGAAGGAGGGGGAGGAGAGAAGGAGTGGGGGAAGGAGAGGGGAGAATGAGAGAGAAGGAGAGGGGAGAATGAGAGAGAAGGAGAGGGGAGAAAGAGAAAGAAGGAGAGGGGAGAATGCGAGAGAAGGAGAGGGGAGAATCAGAGAGAAGGAGATGGGAGAATGATAGATAAGGAGATGGGAGAAGGAGAGAGAAGGAGAGGGGAGAATGCGAGAGGAGAGGGGAGAATGAGAGAGACAGAAAGGGGAGAATGAGAGAGAAGGAAGGGGAGAATGGGAGAGAAGGAGAGGGGAGCAGGAGAGGGGAGGGGGAGAAGGAGAGGGGAGAGTGAGAGAGAAGGAGAGGGGAGAATGAGAGAGAAGGAGAGGGGAGAAAGAGAAAGAAGGAGAGGGGAGAATGAGAGAGAAGGAGATGGGAGAATGAGAGAGAAGGAGATGGGAGAATGAGAGAGAAGGAGAGGGGAGAATGCGAGAGAAGGAGAGGGGAGAATGAGAGAGAAGGAAATGGAGAGAGAAGGAGAGGGGAGAATGAGAGAGAAGGAGAGGGGAGAATGAGAGAGGAGAGGGGAAAATGTGAGAGAAGGAGAGGGGTGAATGAGAGAGAAGGATGGGGGAGAGTGAGAGAGGAGGAACGGGGAGAATTAGAGAGAACGAGAGGGGAGAAGGAGAGAGAAGGAGAGGGAAGAATGCGAGAGAAGGAGAGGGGAGAATAAGAAAACAGGAGAGTGACAGAGAAGGCGAGGGGGAGAATGAGAGAGAAGGAGAGGGGGCAATGAGAGAAGGAGAGAGGATAATGAGAGGGGATAATGAGAGATGAGGAGAGGGGAGAATGAGGGGAGAATGAGAGAGAAGGAGAGTGGGGAATAAGAGAGAAGGAGAGGGGAGAATGAGAGAGAAGAAGACAGGGAGAAGGAGGGGGAGGGAGCGCATGAGAGAGAAGGAGACAGGGACAAAGAGGGGGAGAGAGAAGGAGAGGGGAGGGGGAGAATGAGAGAGAAGAGGTGGGGAGAAGGAGGGGAGAATGAGAGAGGAGAGGGGAGGGGGAGAATGAGAGAGAAGGAGAGGGGGGAATGATAGAGATGGAGAGGGGAGAATGAGAGAGAAGGAAAGGGAAAAATGAGAGAGAAGGAGAGGAGAGAATGCGAGAGAAGGAGAGGGGGATAATGAGAGAACAGGAGAGGGGGGAAATGAGAAAGAAGGAGAGGGGGAGAATGAGAGAGGAGGAGAGGGGGAGAATGAGAGAGGAGAAGAGTGGGAGAAGGAGAATGAAGGAGAGGTGGAGAGAGAAGGAGAGTGGGAGAGAGAGAAGGAGAGGAAAGGGGGAGAAGGAGAGGGGAGGGGGAGAATGAGAGAGAAGGAGGGGGAGAATTTGAGAGAGAGAAGGAGAGGGGAGGGGGAGAATTAGACATGGGGAAAGAGAAGGAGAGGGGAAGGGAGAATGAGAGGGGGAGAATGAGGGGGAGGGAGGGAATGAAAGAGATGGAGAGGGGGGAATGAGGGGGAGGGGTGAATGAGAGAGAAGGAGAGGGGAGAAGGAGGGGAAGAGAGAAGGAAAGGGGTGGGGGAGAATTAGAGAGAAGGAGGCGAATGGAGAATGAGAGAGAAGCATAGGGGAGAATGAGAGAGAAGGATAGGGGAGAATGAGAGAGAAGGATAGGGGAGAATGAGAGAGAAGTAGAGGGTTAGAATGACAGAGAAGGCGAGTGCAGAATGAGAGAGACCGATAGGGGAGAATGAGAGAGAAGGAGAGAGGAGAATGAGAGAGAAGGAGGGGGAGAATGTGAGAGACGGAGAGGGGAGAAGGAGAGAGAAGGAGAGGGAAGAATGAGAGAGAAGGATAGGTGAGAATGAGAGAGAAGGAGAGGGAAGAATGAGAGAGAAGGATAGGGGACAATGAGAGAGAAGGATAGGGGAGAGGGGGAGGAGAGGGGGATAATGAGAGACGAGGAGAGTGGGAGAATGAGAATGAAGGAGAGCGGAAGAGAGAAGGAGAGGGGGATATAGAAGGAGAGGTGGAGAGAGAAGGATAGGGGGAGAGAAGGAGAGGGGAGGGGGAGAAGGAGAGAGAAGGCGGGGGAGAATTAGAGAGAAAGAAGGAGAGTGGAGGGGGAGAATGAGACATGGGGAAAGAGAAGGCGGGGGAAGGATGAATGAGAGGGATGGAGAGGGGGAGAATGAGGGGGAGGGGGAATGAGAGAGAAGAAGAGGGGAGAAGAAGGGGAAGAGAGAAGGAAAGGGGTGGGGGAGAATGAGAGAGAAGGAGGAGAATGGAGAATGAGAGAGAAGGATAGGGGAGAATG
>CM050167.1:186600453-186947654 GCA_027410445.1 Discoglossus pictus | reverse complement strand
GACACAGTTGAGTGGCCTTTTCTATATGCAGTGCTAGCAATGTATGGATTTGGAGGTTGCTTTTTAAATCTGTTATAAACTCTTTATTGCTCCCCCCTAGCTAATCTGAAGCTACCTGGATCCCAGAAAAAAAACATTTCCATCATGAGAGGTACTAGGCAGGGGTGCCCTCTTTCTCATTTGCCATTTGCCTTAGTAGTTGAATCCTTAGCCCAAGCTATCTGCTCCAGAAGGGAGATTAAAGGCTTCAGAGTTGGCCACCATCACTTTAAGGGCCTCATTCAAATATAATTTGTCCAATTGAATAGGGCTCTATATAAGCACATAGCACATTTTTTTACAGATGTTTATAGTTAGTGAACTTTTATCAAAAAGCAAGGTCTTTGCTTACTAAAATTTGTTCACTGTTCGCAGATGATCATTTATGTACTAGATACATTTATGGCAGGAACATGGCAATATGGAGGCCTTTTTCCATACTGTATTGGATTCCGTTATGACCAAGCACCTCACAGCTGATGACCCCTCTACGCAGAGACCCTGGCAATACACCTCACTAAACTCTGAGGAAAATGTAGCATGTGGAAACCAAACATGCCTGTGGACCCCCATTGCATCCATAAGGCCCCACACACACACTCTATATAATACACATCCCGTATATATATTTGAGTATAAGCCGAGTTTTTCAGCCCTTTTTTTAAGGCTAAAAAGGGCCCCCTCGGCTTATACTCGAGTCACTCTAACCCCCCCTTGTCTCTCCCCCGTGTCTCTTCTCTAACCCCCCCTTGTGTCTCTCTACCGCCCCCGTGTGTCTCTAACCCCCCGCGTCTCTTTCCCTCCCCCCTCCTCATCCTCAACCCCCCCCTCATTCTAACCCCCCTCATACTACCCCTCTAAATACACCCCCCCTCTCCCCTCACTTACCTGCTCCGGCCTCCGCTCCTTCCGGGTCTTGATGTGGCGCGCATGTGACGTCACATGCGCGCCACGTCATTAGCATATAACAGGTGCTGGCACCCGGTATATGCTAATGCCGTGACGTCACACGCTCGCCGCGTCATTAGCATATACCGGGTGGCGGCACACAGTATATGCTAATGACGTGGCGCGCATGTGACGTCACATGCGCGCCACATCAAGACCCGGAAGGAGCGGAGGCCGGAGCAGGTAAGTGAGGGGGGGGGGGTATTTAGAGGGGTAGTATGAGGGGGAGTTAGAATGAGGAGGGGGAGGGTTAGAAGGAGGAGGGGGTTTAGAATGAGGGTGGGTTGAGGATGGGGGGGTTGAGGAGGGGGTTGAGGATGGGGGGTTGAGGTTGAGGAGGGAGGTTGAGAAGGGGTTGAGGATGGGGGGTTGAGGTTGAGGATGAGGAGGGGGTTGAGGATAGAGGGGGGCTGAGGATGAGGAGGGGGGCTGAGGATGAGGAGGGAGGATGGGGGCTGAGGATAGGGGGGTTAAGTTGAGGAGGGAGGTTGAGGAGAGGGTTGAGGATGAGGAGGGAGGTTGAGGATGAGGAGGGAGGTTGAGGATGAGGAGGGGGGTTGAGGTTGAGGAGGGGGGCTGAGGAGGGGGTTGAGAATGGGGGGTTGAGGATGAGGATGGGGGTTGAGGAGGAGGAGGGGGTTGAGGAGGGAGGTTGAGGATGAGGAGAGATGATGAGGAGGGAAGTTGAGGCGGAGGAGTGGGGTTGAGAAGGGAGGTTGAGAATGAGGAGGGGGGAAGAGACACAGGGAAGGGAGAGGGGGGAAGAGACACAGGGAAGGGAGAGGGGAGAAGAGACACGGGAGAGAGAGGGGGACACAGAAGGCACAAAAGGGACACAGGGGGCAGCACATTTCCCACCCTCGGCTTATACTCTCAAGTCACTCATTTTACCCAGTGGCCCCAACATTAATTATAGAGGCCTACCGTACATTACACATAGCACCATCATGTCATATTTCTTAGAAAGTCCCATGTCCATTGAAATATTTAGCAATATTGTCCATAGTTCAAAAAAGTTCAGTAGGGGCCCTTCTGGGCATGACATTAATGTATTACAAAAAAGGATAAATTATATCCTTCCTTACCCATTGTTTTCCTCCGCTATTTTTTTTTTTTTTTAAATGATCCAACGCTGCTGAGGCTATATATCAAACACTAATTTGACTGCAGTAAATCTTCCTTTCTATCTATACATACCTCTGTGTATATAAGTGTGTGTGTGAAAAAAAAAAAAACACTTTTATAGTATCATTATACTAACAAAATATATAGGTCATAAAGCTAGCTTTAGAACTGTTTGCAAGTGGATTTTCCTTTACAGATAAAGGCTGATAAATTGCAGAGTGCACTAATTGTGCCCAGGTAAGAGGGATGTGGCTTGACTGTTTAACCAGTATAAAAGGTTTGTGAGCCGTTTTGGGGCCTGTTTACAAGTGGATTTTCCTTTATAGATAAAGGCTGATAAATTGCAGAGTGCACTAATTGTGCCCAGGTTAGAAGGCAGAAGTTAGTATAAACGGGGAAGGGGCGAACTTGTGAGCTTGCGAACATTTTCAGTATCAGGTGCAGTTCTAGTGAAGTGTAGGAGTTTAAATAGGGGTAGGGACTTCAAAGAAAAGGGAGGGCAGATTTATAGTACAACGGAGGAACATTTTATACAAATATATTATTTTATAATCTTTATTTTTCCCACTTATATTTTGTAGACAATAATAAAAATTATGAGTCAGTCCAGTGGCAACCTCACTCAGTATACATCCTGTCATATGTATGCAATACTGGAACAGATGATCCAGGGTCCATACCTCTGTGACAGGTATGAGCATGTTGCCTCTCTGGAAGCTCAAATTGGAGATCTGGAGCAGAGAATTGCAGCACTTGGTGATATTGCTCCACTGTAAGGGGGTTGGTGCTCACTGAGCACAGTTTAGCTGGGCCTAGCATGGAGGGTGGAGCTGGGGCTAGTGAGGATGTCCTGGGAGGAAGCTGGGTTACAGTTACAAGGGGAAGCAGGGAGAACAGGAGGAGGCAGGCCAGTTCTGAGTTGGCAAACACCAACAGATTTGCCAGATTGAGTGAAACTGTTGGGGATGTCCATTCAGGAATGGCAATGCCAGATAGAGATGTTCCCTCTAACAGCCGGGAGAACAGCTCTACTGGAGAAGTGGGAGGGCAGCATAGGCAGTGCAACAGACAGGTTTTGGTTGTAGGGGACTCTATTATTAGGAAGGTAGACAGGGTGATTTGTCACCCAGATCCCAGCAATCGAACAGTTTGCTGTCTCCCGGGTGCTCGGGTTTGTCATGTTGTGGCTCGGGTAGACAAATTATTGGGAGGGGCTGAAAATGAACCGGCAGTCTTGGTACATATTGGTACCAATGACAAAGTTAGTGGAAGATGGAGTGTCCTAAAGAATGATTTTAGAACTAGGTAATAAGCTGAAGGCAAGGACCTCCAAGGTAGTATTTTCTGAGATACTACCAGTGCCACGTGCTAGCCCAGGGAGGCAGAAGGAGCTTAGGGAGGTTAATGCATGGCTAAAGATGTGGTGCACTAAGGAGGGGTTTGGGTTTTTATAGCATTTGGCTGACTTCTCGCTTCTGGACAATCTCTACAGTAGGGATGGATTGCACCTTAATGATGAGGGAGCTTTTGTACTAGGGGATAGGATGGTAGAAAGGCTGGAGGAGTTTTTAAACTAGTAGTTGGGGGGAGGGACTAAATATATGTAATGGGGTAGAAAGTGTAGAGGGTATAAGGGATGAATTAATAACTCATAGGGGAGGAGATGGGGGGCGGGGTAGTATAGTCAATAGGGAGGTAGTACTAAGTAATTCAAGTACAGTGACAGGCACTTCAGAACTACAGACTCAAAACATAAGGTGTATGCTTGCTAATGCCAGAAGCTTGCCAGGAAAAATGGGAGAGTTAGAATTATTAGCAATTAATGAAAATTGTGATTTAATAGACATTACTGAAACGTGGTGGGATGAATCTCATGACTGGACCGTTAATCTGGATGGTTATAACCTATTTAGGAAAGATAGAGGCAATGGTAAACGAGGAGGAGGGATTTGTCTGTATGTTAAGCCTGAATTTAAGCCTATAGTCAGAGAAGATATTTATGGTGGACCTAGTGATAAAGCTGAATGTTTGTGGGTAGAGTTAAATAGCGGAGCAGCAAATTCCAAAAGAATATTAGTAGGAGTATGCTATAAACCCCCAAATATAGCTGAAAGTGAGGAAATACAATTATTGTTACAGATTGAAAATGCAGCTAGGCATGGTCAAGTTCTAATAATGGGAGGTTTTAATTACCCTGAAATAAACTGGATAAATGAGACCAGCAGTTCAGCTAAGGGGAGCAGGTTCTTGAGTACACTCAGGGATCATTATCTGGCCCAGGTTGTACAAGAGCCTACTAGAAATGAAGCTATCTTAGATTTACTCATCACAAATAATATTGATATAGGGCCTCATTCTATTAGCGGCCGCAGCCGTTGCGGGGCCGCAAGGACCGGCCGCAAGCTATTCGGCTATTCTATTCCCTTACGGCCGGGGTCTCCGGCAGGCTTGCAGCCGGTGCCTTGCTATCTCTTGCGGCCGCTTGCGCCAGAGGAAAGCCTTTGATCTAAAACGGCCGCAAGAGTTTCGGCCGTAAGAAATTCCTATTTGCAATTCAATTGCTCCGGGAACCCTCTCTGCAAGGCTAAAAACTAACCCGCAGCTTACTTGCAGGAAAGAGGTCCCGCTAGCACCAATTAAGCACATAAAATAGCTCAAATAAAGCCATCCTGCACTTTGAGAAGACTATAAAGGGATTTTAGGTGTTAGAAAAAATACCACATAATTATCCTATACTCAAATCCGTAAAATATTTTATTTTTAATATCCGTAAAATATCCATGTAAAATGTCCAGAGTGCTTGGAGCACTTCAGACCCGCCCACGCCGCAGCCGGAAAATAAACAGTTAATTTGAACTCGGGTTTGGGCTGATGTGCAAGCTTGAGAGTGGGTTTCTTTTAATCCTCATGTCCCCCAATTTGATCCCTAGCATTTACAGAACTGTACAGTGCAGGCTTGAATTTATTTTTGCGTTTTTAGATTTCTCAGCTTACGGCCGGTTCCAAGATATGCGGCCGGCCGTAAGAGGAGATCCTTGCGGGGCCGTATAATAGAATTGCGAGTTAACAGAACCCCTGCAAGGAATCGCAGCCTTACGGCCGATTTACGGCCAGTAATAGAATGAGGCCCATAGTATATAATGTTGGAATAGGGCAACCTTTGGGAAACAGTGATCACAACACAGTCTCGTTTGAGATCGAATTAAAAAAACTAAATCTTAAGGGGCCAACAAAAACTCTTAATTTTAAAAGGGCAGATTTTAACGGTCTAAGGGCAGCAATATAGTATAGACTTGGACAGAGAACTGGCAGGTAAAAACACTGACCACAAGTGGACAACATTTAAATCCTTACTAAATATACATACACATCGGCATATACCGTGTGGGAATAAAAGTAAAAAGAGTAAATCCCATCCAATGTGGCTTAACAATGATTTAAAGATCAAGATACGGAGTAAAAAACAGGCATTTAAATAATACAAACAACAGGGGACAGAGACTGCTTTACAGGATTACAAGGAAATCAACAAGGCTTGCAAAAGGGCGATTAGACTGGCTAAAATATAACATGAAAAATTAATTGCAAAAGAGAGTAAAACTAACCCTAAAATATTTTTTAAGTATATTAATGGGAAGAAGGCGAGGAAGGAAGCTATAGAAACATTACAATGTGACACAGGCTGTCTGATAATTAGTGACCAAGAAAAGGCAGATGAGCTAAATAGGTTATTTTCTTCTGTATACACAAGGGAGGTACCAGTGGTTGGGACCCCAACATAATGGGGCTACACTGCCTTTGACAAATAATTGGTTAGCACAGGAAGTAATCTAAAAGAAGTTGGAAAAAATAAAGGATAATAAAGCCCCGGGTCCTGATGGAATACAACCAAGGGTACTAAGGGAACTGGGTTCTGTAATAGCCAAACCATTATATTGAATTTTTCAAGATTCACTCAACACAGGGTCTCTACCAGATGACTGGAGAAAAGCTGATGTGATACCTATATTTCAAAAAGGAGCAAGAGCAAATCCGGGGAATTATAGAGCAGTGAGCCTCACTTCTGTAGTGGGGAAGCTTTTAGAAGGGTTAATAAGGGATAATATACAAGAACATGTCTATTTGAACAGGAATATAAGTAGGAGTCAACATGGATTTATGAGGGATAGGTCATGTCAAACAAATCTAATTAGTATCTATGAGGAGGTTAGTAGGAACCTGGATCAAGGCAACTCAGTGGATGTAGTCTTTTTGGATTTTGAAAAGGCTTTTGATACAGTGCCACATGGGAGACTATTGTGCAAATTAAGAGATATAGGAATTGCAGTAAATATCTGCTCATGGATTGAGAGCTGGCTAAAAGACAGGAAGCAAAGGGTTGTTGTAAATGGAACATACTCAGATTGGACTAATGTGGTAAGTGGGGTTCCTCAGGGTTCAGTATTAGGTCCTCTCCTTTTTAACATATTTATTAATGACTTAGAGGTAGGATTGGAGTGTGGTGTCTCCATTTTTGCTGATGACACGAAGTTGTGCAAGGTAATTAAATCAGATAGTAATGTGCTTTCCCTCCAAAGGGATTTACAGAAAATTGAGGAATGGGCATCTAAATGGCAAATGAGATTTAATATGAATAAATGTAAAGTTATGCATCTGGGAAGGAAAAATAGCCATGCAATTTATAATCTTAATGGAGCAAATCTAGGTGTATCGGATATTGAAAGGGATTTGGGAGTGCTTGTGGACAACCACCTAGGTAACAGTGCTCAAAGCCAAGCAGCAGCTGCAAAGGCAAATACAATATTAGCTTGTATTAAGAAGGGTATAGAAGCCAGTGAAGCAAATATAATTCTGCCACTATACAAATCTCTAGTATGCCCTCATTTGGAATATGGAGTACAATTTTGGGCACCACTTCATAAAAAGGGCATTTTAGAGCTGGAAAAGGTACAGAGGAGGGCAACAAAACTAATAAGGGGAATCGAGGGGCTTAGTTATGAAGAAAGACTAACCAAATTAAACTCATTTTCTCTAGAAAAAAGGCATCTAATAGGAGATATGATTACCTTATATAAATACATCCAGGGTCAGTATAAAGATTTATCAGGGGAGCTTTTTGTGCCAAGAGGTTTTCAACTGACAAGAGGACATCCCTTGAGGTTAGAAGTAAAAAGATTCCACCTCAAAGAAAGAAAAGGGTTCTTCACAGTCAGGGTGGTTAATCTGTGGAATTCTCTACCAGAGGAGGTGGTGACAGCGGATTCGATAGATAACTTTAAAAGGGGACTGGATTTATTTCTAATTAAAAAGGGAATTCAGGGTTATCATGGATAATTAGAGAGGCAGTATTGATCCAGGGAGAAGTCTGGTCGCCGGTGTCTGGGATCAAAGGGAATTGATTGTTTTTTTATATACAACTAATTAATTAATAGTTATTCCACATATTGCAGATCAGAGGAGATCTTAAAAGTTTGAACTTGATGGACTGAAAGTCTTTTTTCAACCTTAAAAACTATGTAACAATGTAACAAATATATTTTGATGTCTCTGCCTTGCCCTAGAGGTATGCATGATACTGAGTGTGACACTAGCAAGTGTGACAGTGATGTACATCTTTGCAGGAGAATGGTTAGCAGTTTACTTTGTAACTGCCTTCTTCCCGCATATGCAGGGAAATCTATTTTCCTTCTCCCCCACACGTCAGTCCCCTGCTCACACCCCTCAGGCTCCAAGCTAGCAGGAAGTGTTGAAGTTGTATACAATTTTCCATGTTTCTAAAAGCTAGGGCCCTCATTCAATTGCGATTCGGCCAATTGAATAGGGCTCTAAATAAGCACATAGCATATTTTGTTTACAGATGTTTTTAGTTAGTAAGCATCTATCCAAAAGCAAGGTCTTCACTAACTAAAAACTTCTGTAAAAGAAATATGCTCTGTGCTTATTTAGAGCCCTTTTCAATTGGCCAAATCGCAATTGAATGAGGGCCTCAGTCTGCAATTTTTCTGATTTTCCCTAAAAACTATTTTATGCTCTTGGATTATTTAACAACCTTTGATTTACAAATCAAATAATTTAATTGGTAAATAAAATTAAAATATTCATGTGCTACAAATACAAAAAAAAACATTTTAAAATCTTTATTCAATAGGGTTTGAATCCAAAGTCTAATGTATCTGAATAAACCTGTATTCTTATCCAACTGTTTTTGAATACACTGAAAAGATAACAAAGACAGGAAATCACATGTTAAGGTAGTACTGTAATAGGTTACAACAATATAAACTGAATAATATTTTGCCCAGATGCCACACTTGGCCCTGCACCTTTTCCCATGCCAGTTTTGTCTCAGTATGTTACCTGAGTCATCACTCTCTTATATTTGTAGCGTCATCATTTACACCTTATTAGGAACTAGGGAATTGCCCATAAAAAATTACGGCTATAATATTTGAAACCTGGCAATGCTGTTTGACACACAATGCAAGGCCCTTCGCCCTCTAAACTGCAGGCCTCACTATGAGCGCCTCTGACCCCTGTGTCTGCCCCCGCCCGCCTCCCTTCCATGTGTCTGTTTCCCTCTCTCTCTCTCCCCCCTTTGTTTTTTCCCCCTTACTTCCTTTCCCATGTGTCTCTTTCCCCCCTCTCTCACCCCTGTGTCTCCTTATCTATCTTTTTTTTTGCATGCCTCACACTGAGCGCCATTGTTTTTATTTGGCAAGGCTTGCGTTTTTCATGATCGACTTTGTTTCTATTTTCCAAGTACTGCATGTCTAGCGTTGTTTGGGTAAGTGTTACGTGCTTCAGCCTCGTTTTCATCCCTTTTGAAAGCATTTATGTTTTTTCGCCCGCCATTTTTTTCCTTTCTGACAATTAGGCCTCAAATTAGCTTGCAACCTCATTCACAGGCTCCCTGGCTGTCCCCCTGAGCTGTGTGTGAGGTTTGTAATGTATTTTTTTATTATTTTTCTTTTTTGGGTGGCGTTTCCAGTTACGTGCTTGAGAAAATATTGTCCGTTAAATTTGTAATTTTTTTCCAAGTTCTACGTCCTTCATCGCTGATCTCGTGCATAGTCATGGGCGCCTTCAATCTCTTTTTATCGATGGAGCGTCCTCGGGCAAATTAAATCTTTGACGGGACCGAGGACCCTTAGAGGGACTCTAAAAGGGCACTATTGCTGGGCTGCAATTAGCGCCTTTAACGCTCATTGCAGCAAAGTCGTGTGTGCTTGATGCAGCCTAAGTACTGCAAACCTTGCGATAAGTGCCTTTGACGCTCATTGCAGCCTAAGTCATGGGCCTTGCGATGAGCGCCTATGGCGCTCATTGCAGAAAGTCATGCGTGCTTGATGCAGCCTAAGTCCTGTGAGCCTTGTGATGAGCGCCGCAGGTGCTCATTTCGAGCCCTGCAATGAGCGCATCTGGCGCCCATTGCAGCCTAAGTGCTGCAAGACTCCCGACAGGCGCTAATCGCGAGCCCTGCAATGGGCCCCTTCGGGATTCATTGCAGCCTAAGTCCTGCGAGACTAAGACGTATGGGCCTCGCGATGAGCCCATACGTGCAAGTTTGCAACTTTTAACATTGCATGACCAACATTCGTAACGTATTACAACTGTTATATGTGATTGTATAAGACTCAACGGCTACACATTACTTCCCAAATGGAATGAGTTCAGTTGATAAATTCACAGATATGCTGATATGGTTAAGTGAAAAAAAATGGGTTTAATAGATTGGTTATTTCTCTCAAAAATGTATTTCATTGTGGTGTTTGGATATGCCCACTTGATTATTTTTAATTGGTTCGTGGCCCTTGTTAGAAAAAAATCCCACACTCCTGTTATTACTGAATTAAAAATGATTGGAAAACAAATTAGACTATTCTGTAAAAGCAAAGCTTCAGAGAGGTCTGAGATACTAAATTGAGTGTTTGATGGACATTCCTTCAATTAAGGTGAGTTGTTAACATTAAATGATAATATTGTCGGCCCTGAGCATCGGGGTATAAGTCAAAAACCTATGTAACTATAGTACTACCATGACCTGCCTTGAGAAAACACTGCATTCCACTAACATGAAATGTAAAATATGCAGAAGGGGATTTCTCAGAATTTCCTGTCAGAAATTCTGATGTTTAGATGAAAGATGTATTTGAAATAATAACTATAGAAAGGTTATAGTTTAACAAAAAACTGTTTATAATTGTGTAGTTTGCAAATGTACTAGCATACTTGAGGAAAATTATACTTAATGGGATATGTAAGTGAGCTGGATTATGAATACATTGGATAGAGGATAATTAGTAGTGTATGAAAACATCTGTTATATAGAACAGTTCAGTTTACTTACAAAGTTATTTGCACAAAAGTCAAATCCAGCTGTTCACACCCACAAGATGCTTACATAAGCAGGGTACACATAGGAAATACAACAGTGTACCCAAAGAAAATACAGCAAGATACATATTTTGACCTTTCTGGTACAGAGCACAGGGAGTAACTATTGCAGTTCTTGCGCTGAGCACACCAGAAGCCACTTAGGTGAAGAACGATACAATGTATTAGCCTGATTCTGAATTTGAATGTTATGCTAATTTAGGTGTAGTTTTCTAGGGATGTACACGATCAAATGCAAATACCAAAAAACATAGGACATTTTGCTAACTTCAAGGTATGCTAATTAATATTTATTTTGGGATATTTTCATGCAAAAAATATTTTCATACACTGCTAAGTCTCCTCTTTCAGATGCATCCATAATCCAGCTCACTTACATATACCTTTAAAATACAAAGATATGATGTTGTGTATATATATGTGGGGATGAAATTGGCCATAGGGTTACATTTGCAGTATGTAATAATACAGAACCATACAACAGTAATACAGAATAACTCCATGTTCTATGTCTTATATTTAATTTGTAATCATTTATTCTACTCTCAACATATAAATTATTCCAGGTATAAATTGGAAGGCCACTAACACCTAGGGCCTCATTCAATTTGGGGCCGTAACTCGATTGCAAATAGACGATTTTCTGCGATCGAGTTGCGGCCTCTAGTGGTGATAAGGACCCCTGTAGCCTTTAAACATATAAAATTCCCTGCTGCGGGTCCTTAAAGGGCCCGTGGCACACAAATTGTTAACCCCATGACATATAACATTAAACCCCTATGCTGCCGGGTCCCCATCGGGACCCCTAGAGGGTCCCCACATTAACCCTTTGTAACGGAACCCATCACTGTTTTACCCTGTTTTATGGTTATTTAATTCTTGGTTAAAATATGATCACATTGCTGTACTGTAGATATGTTGTTTTATGTTCTACAGAAAATATAGGCTCAGAATATTACAGCTACTAGGCTAATAGATAATCCTATTACAGAGACTCCTCATAAAATAAGGAAGTCCATTGTATAAAGTGTTTTCATTATGAGACATAGAACAAAGGGAAGGATAATCTGATCAATGTCTGATTGTATCAAATTAGCCAGGTAGCCTCAGGGAGGTGTGACCACACCTATTGTCCCTCTATGTGTATTGTGTGGCCAAATATGGGGGATGTGTATTGCCTGTGGGAAGAGATGTGTATATATATTTCTGCACAACAAAATAAAGACAGTATTATTTGACTCCCAATTGAGTGTCGTCCAATATGGGAGGTTGGGGATGGTGAGACTGTAGTGCTTCTTGGATAGTTTATCGTATACCAGCGGAGATATTGTTATCCGTACAGCGCCCCTGGCTACAGCAGGATGGAACCGGCTAGTTTTCGGACAGCGTTCCATGATGAGGAGGAGGAGGCGGCCGCGGACTACATGGATGCAGACAGAAAGGAACTCATGGAGGGAGACCGGGCAGCTGCTACAGCACCTCTTACGGACAGCACACAGAATGAGTTTGGAAGAGAACTCCAAAGCAGACTGGCCTTTTTCCCAGGTACACTTCCCACAATAACCTTGGAATGGTTAATGGCAGATGTCCACGAATACATAATGGGAAAGCAGCGGGCATGGGGACGGTCCATCTTGCGAGCTGCTAACCCACCTCCCACCATTAACCCCCCAGCACTGCGTCCGGGTGGTGGGAACTACCAAACCCCTCAACGGTACATCAGGTGCCACACGTGTAACCAGCAGGGCCACATGCAGAGAGACTGTCCCAGAAACAGAAACCGCTCCACGTGGAATACTCCAACTAATTCCCCTCCCCAGCGACAGTGTGTATCCCAGGGAGCAGAAGCTGCCGTCCTTCCTCCCCAGCGGCATTGTGTACCCCAGGGAGCAGAAGGTGCCGTCCTACCTCCCCAGCGACAGTGTGTATCCCAGGGAGCAGAAGGTGCCGTCCTTCCTCCCCAGCAGCAGTGTGCACCCCAGGGAGCAGAAGGTGCCTTCCTTCCTCCCCAGCGGCAGTGTGTACCCCAGGGGGCCAAAGGTGTCGTCCTTCCCCCCCAGCGGCAGTGTGTACCCCAGGGAGCAGAAGGTGTCGTCCTTCCTCCCCAGCAGCAGTGTGTACCCCAGCGGGCCGAAGGTGTCATCCTTCCCCCCCAGCGGCAGTGTGTATCCCAGGGAGCAGAAGGTGTCGTCCTTCCCCCCCAGCGGCAGTGTATATCCCAGGGAGCAGAAGGTGTCGTCCTTCCTCCCCAGCGGCAGTGTGTACCCCAGGGAGCAGAAGGTGCCGTCCTTCCTCCCCAGTGGCAGTGTGTACCCCAGGGGGCCGAAGGAGTCATCCTTCCCCCCCAGCGGCAGTGTGAACCCCAGGGAGCTGAAGGTGTCGTCCTTCCCCCCCAGTGACAGCTTACCCCAACAAGGGGAGACACCAATCTCCCAGACGGCGCAGATGGGACCCTGGTCTCTGTGCCTGACCTACCGGGATGCTGGACAGCCTGTCCAGATAACCAACTACCCTCACTGGGACAACCGGAGGAGGGGGTAAGTAGCAATTCCCCTCCCCAGCTAACTCCTAATGTGGCCCCAGGGTTAACAGAGAAAATGTTAACCCCCACTGACCCCCACCTTTCCCTGGCTACTGAGCTGGAATATGTCCCAAGTACCCCAGCAGAAGAGCTGACAGCGGGGCAGAGTGCAGTCGGCCTCTGCCCTCCCTTTGTCCCTTGTACAGAGCAGGATGTCCTGCAGGTTATACCAGCAGAAGAGCTGGCATCAGGGCAGAGTACCGCTGGCCTCTGCCCCTCAAGTCCCCTCAGCATGTTGTCCTATCACCACAGCGAAATATCCAGGTGCCTGGTTAGACTTCCCCCCAAAGGGGAGATGTGTGACGAAGTGCCCTTCGCCACTTTGTCCTGGAGAGGACTTATTGCCAGCCTCCTGCCCTTCGACTATGGCCCTGGGACATATTGCCCTTTAAAAATAGTATTTGGCCATACCATAGTGTATGTCACTCATTCTGGCCCTTTAAATACAGTGGGGTCATTAGGTACTTGCCCTGTGGGAGCGGTGATACCCCAGATAGCTATGCCATGGAGCAAATTCATATAATGAAAGACTATGGGAAAGACTTCAGCTAAATGGCAATTGAACTGTGTGAATAGGATCTGAGCGCTATTCGGTAGTTTTGTGCGCTCAGATCCCAGCTATCTGGGGATATGTGAAATGTCTGTGTGTTATGTGTAAAAGGTGACTTTATGTATTTTAAAATGGTTTATGTTTTTTTTGCAACCATGGGCTCAATGGAGTCTGCCTCTATACCGGGATAATTGGATTACTTTCCCCATTGTCTCCAGTACAGAGGCCTCTGTAAAAACCTGTTTGTAAAATATATTTTCCCTCTCCTTGAAATGTTTATTGCTGTGAATGCTGTATGAAGTGTGCGTTTGTTTTGTTCTTGAAATGGGAGTTAAGGTGAATTGCAGTAATGCTGATGGGTTGTCAAACTAGAGAATTGACCAACAAATACTTTTGTCCGGACATCCCCAGGCCGATCCATTGGGATCAGACCGTGTATGCCGGCTTATGGTCACGGGGGAGGTGTGTAATGGAACCCATCACTGTTTTACCCTGTTTTATGGTTATTTAATTCTTGGTTAAAATATGATCACATTGCTGTACTGTAGATATGTTGTTTTATGTTCTACAGAATATATTGGCTCAGAATATTTCAGCTACTAGGTGAATAGATAATACTTTACAGAGACTCCTCATAAGATAAGGAAGTCTATTGTATAAAGTGTTTTCATTATGAGACATAGAACAAAGGGAAGGATAATCTGATCAATGTCTGATTGTATCAAATTAGCCAGGTAGCCTCAGGGAGGTGTGACCACACCTATTGCCCATCTATGTGTATTGTGTGGCCAAATATGGGAGATGTGTATTGCCTGTGGGAAGAGATGTGTATATATATTTCTGCACAACAAAATAAAAACAGTATTATTTGACTCCCAATTGAGTGTCGTCCAATATGGGAGGTTGGGGATGGTGAGACTGTAGTGCTTCTTGGATAGTTTACCGTATACCAGCAGAGATATTGGATTCGTGTTCCAACTCCGTTACACCCTTGCTGCAAGGGTCCCCCCGCAGCCTTTAATATTTAAATTTGCCATCAAGCAGGTCCTTACAGAACCTTAAAGGTCCTTAAAGGACCTGTGCTAAAATTAAAATGAACCTATCACTCATGGGGATATATACAGACCCCCCATGACCCCCTAATTAACCCCATCCCTCATGGGGGTCTATACAGACCCCAATGAGCCCCTAATTAACCCCATCAGTACCATAAGGGTTATAAAGACCCATATGGGACAATAATTAATTCTCACATTAACCCTTTAAGTGCCATGAGGGTCTTCCAGGACCCTCATGACACGAAGTCTAAGCACTACCATACATTATCTTATTAACCCTCCCTCTATCCTATCCTATTAACCCCTACACTATCAAGCTAACCCCCTATTAAACCCCCCAAAACCCCACTAATTACACATGAAAATAAATCTAGATTACAAAAATAAAAAAGCAACATTACATAAAATAAGAAAGAAACATTACAGAAAATACAAATCCCACTACTTACAGAAATTAAAACAAAGCACTAAGAAAATAAAAACAAAACCTACACCCAGTAATAAAAGAAAGGGTAAATTAGACCACTTACCTTGCCCAAATGCCCCTCCAGTTCTTCGTCCCAGACAGGGCCCTCCAAAAATGTCCACAGGTCTGGGCACACCTACAAAAAAAAGAAACATTACAATTACTACATAAATACATACAACATGTAATGTAATATAGGCCTAATAGGCCACTTACCTTTCCAAAATGCCCATACAGTGATGTCCCGGTCTTCCTTCAGTCATCGCAGACAGGGCCCCACCAAAATAAAAATTACGTTTTAAAAAAATAAAAAAACGAAAGGAGCTTCTCCCTTGAGGAGCTCCCCGCTGCAAATGATGGTTCTCGTGTATGCTCCGGTCAAAAAATAGAGATGGTGCCTTCTGATTGGCTGAATTCGCTGTCAATCATATTTCAGCCAATTAGAAGGCGCAAATGGTGTGAGCCAATCAAAATGGGATACACCCATATATCCCATTCTGAATGGCTGATGTAACTGTCAATCAGATGTTAGCCAATCAGAAGGCGCTATTGCTTTCATCCAATCAGAATGGGCTTCACCTCACAGGGGTGTATCCTATTCTGATTGGCTGAAAGCAATAGTGCGTTCTGATTGGATTGACTATGATTGACAGTTACATCAGCCAGAATGGGATATAGGAGTGTATCCCATTTTGATTGCAAGACCGGGGCATCGCTGGATGGACATTTTGGAAAGGTAAGTGGCCTATTAGGCGTATATTATATTACATGTTGAATGTACTTTTGTATTAATTGTAGTGTTTCTTTTTTTTGTAGGTGTGATCAGGACTGTGGACATTTTTGGAGGGCCCTGTCTGGGTCAAAGAACAGAAGATCAGTATCGCTGGAGGGGCATTTGGGCAAGGTAAGTTCTCTAATTTACCCTTTCTTTTATTGCTGGCTGTAGGTCTTTTTTTATTTTAATGATAAGTGATAATTGATGATTTAAGTGGTGTGTTTATTTTATGTTGTACTTTTATTATTTTATGTAAGTAGCTTTTTTTTATTTTTGTAAGTAATGGGGTGTTTTTATTTTCTGTAAGTAGTGAGTTTTTTTTGTAGTTTTGCTTTTTTTATTTTTAGTAATGTTGTTTTTCTATTTTCTGTAAACTAGATTTTTTTATTTTTTGTAATTAGTCTTTTTTAATTTTTCTGTAATTAGTGGGGTTCTAGGGATTTTATTAGGGGGTTAGGTAGGTAGTGTAGGGGTTAATAGAGTAGGGTAGAGGGGATAATTAGTTAGAGGGGGTTCATTTATTTGTCCTGGAGGGCCCTCATGGCACTTATAAGGTTAATGTGAGGGCTGATTATGGTCCCATAAGGGTCTAGACTGAATTAGAGGCTCATGGGGGTCTGTATAGTGCGGGGGTCCTGATTAGGATCCCGCGGTTATGGGGTTAATGTGGGGACCCTGCGTGACTCCCAATCGGGACCCCTGCATCATGGGGGTTTGATTTAGGAGCAGTGGGGAGGATACCTAAGGGCTTTGCAAGCCCTTGAGACCACTCCTTGTTCCAAGTAAGCTGGAGTTGGCTTTTAGCCATTTACAGGCTTGATGAAGTGGTTAGGAAGGGGGAATCGAAGCAATTGAATAGCAATTTTCCATTTGAGACTTGCTCCCTTGAAAGATCAAAGGCTTTGTGGGAAGTAACTAGCGATTTGACAAATTGCAATGGGAATTGCGGGTCGGAAAGAGTAACTCAATCAGAGGCCGCAAAAGGAAGGCAATTGAATAGCAAAGTAACTTTCGACCTCCACTTGCGACCACGGATCTAAGAACAGTAGCAATTGAATGAGGCCCCTAATATTGTGGAATAGTTTCATATTAAAAATATATCATAACAAACAGCATATTCAGGGTGATACATTTCCCTTATCACTGTAGTCTGAGAACAAATTCACATTTGTAAAGCATGTAACAATTTTAACTGACTTAGTTTGTGCCAAGAGGGGATAAGTTTGAATTCTCCACCTGGATGCACAAGCACCAATCAGCTGAATAGCTGTACTGCCCGAATTAACATAGTCCAATCAGCATAGTCCTGTGTCCATGGGGAAAGAGATGATGTCACAGAAAGGGGCTGCCCTCTTCTGGGGGCTGGTCTGTGTTACCTGAGCTACCACATGTAGTTATAGAACAAAGAACAGGACTAGTTACAGGCGCCATCTTGTTTGGTCACTGAGGATTCAATATTACAAACAGCTGTACAACACACTAATAACCTTTAAACATGACACAGAACACAGTAATAGTACATGGGGAAATACAGGAAGAAACATGAAGCATGCTGGCAATATAATTCCCCTACCCATTTTTCAATGGGGAAGTCTGTTCTCTGTGGCAGCTCACTGGGCCAAAATCCAGGCCCTGAAAAGGGGTTTGTGACATTACTCCCCCTTCCTGGAACTGCAGCCCATACCCCAAGTCCAAGTCCCCATCCAAAGAAGGAAAATGTTGTATCAAATGGCCACTGCATACATTCCAGTTCATGGCCTCCTGGAGGGGGTAGTAGGTTGGCCTGGTTTGGTTGCCCATCCTTCAGGAAAGTGTCCACAGTCTATAACCCCATTTCTTTCAAAATCCCACCCCAAATTGCAGGAATCAATCTTAGGGACAGCATACTGCTGTCCTCTTTGCCACAGGCAGGTAGTGGCTCTGGAGTATCCCGTCTAGGGGGCAGCTCAGGCAGGGGTAAGCTGGCACAATCTCCTTGGGGTCAATTGTCATGGCAGGGTTGGGGAAAAACAGAGCAGGACTCAAGATTAGGGTCCCTGGATGGAGACCCTTTCCTGGCTGAGGCTCACCTGGGGTAGCAGACTTTGCTGGGGTCGGTAGCTCCTCAGGGTGAGAATCCTCAAGGGCTGGTAAGGTTGGGATCACCTCTGCAGCTAGGGTATGCTGTGTTTCAGAACAGGTAATAGTCCACCGGTAGTTGGGCAGACTCTCAGGGCTTGCACCCTCTTCTGCCAAGTGTTCAGTCTCCAGCTCCACCCCCTTGGTTAGCGGCTGGAACTTCTCTGGTTGTTGCCCATCCCCCCGTGGCTGGTGCTGCTTAACACTGCTCCCTGGTCTTGCATCTACCAGGGTCTGGACTGTTCTCCCGGCCTCCCTATCCTAGCGACTTCCCAGAAGTCCCTCTGATCTTGCCTGTTCTATAGCGGTCAGATCTCCAGGTACCTTCTGGTCCATTTTCTCTGGCAGTGTATCCTGGCTCAGCTGGGGAAGCATGGGGTAACTCCACATACTTGAGCCAGGTCCCACCTGGGCTCACGTCCTCATGCAGTTTCTCATACTCTAAACCAATTTCTTAATGGATCAACGGTTTCAGCAACGTTTCTTCTGCTGTACCTGGCTTAATTTCCACATCCTTTTGGCGATGTTCAAATAGGATTTCACAGCATTCTGATGTTCCAAGGCCACACTTTGGATCTCCCTGCAGCACATCTGAGAGCCCTTCCACCAGTCAAAGCCTGTAGAAGTATCCATAGAAGTATCCAAGACAGTATCCATAACACTTTGATGGAAGTTGTGTGTCGGAAGGATATTTATATTTCTCAATTTATTGGTGCACACAGCCTGCTTCTGTGCTTGTGGGGGGAAGGAGTAGCGTGTCAGTTTCAATGAGATCTTATTATATAGCAAAGCCTGTTGATCTCTCTTCCTCTACCCTCCATCCACTGATAATTAATATGATATAACAAAGACTAAACAAAATCTTCACAAATTTTACTTTTATCTGAAATGTTTTATGTATATGTCTTTCACAACTGCTAATGTCAGTTTGTTACATATTTCACAAAAAACTTTTCTTAAAATGCTGTTATTCTATAACATGATTTACCTTGAAGTATAGGAAGGAAATGTCCTTCTTCCCTTAAACATAGGGACATTTGGCATTCTAAGCGAGATGGAAGGATTTACTGCAAAAAGAGGAATTCTTCCGAAAGAGTGACTGTTCTGAGAGATGCTGTAATGGGCCAGCTAAGTAATCAACATCAGTATAAACTACTTTATTTATTGTGATTAAAAAGATAAAGGAGTTTCAGCTATTTTCAGTGTACGTTTTTATCACAAAATATGAGCTTTGTTTAATGAATTAAAAAATATATTTATCCTAATACTTATTACTTTAAAAATGATGTGAGCTGGACTGTGTTTATTATCCTTTAAGCCAACAGTCCACAATTACAATGCCTAGTTAAAGGCATATCATTTATGTATGCAGCACATTTCCTAAAACATTTTATTTTTATTAATATCTAAAAATCCATCTAATGATTATGTTGACACCCCCATATGTGTCTACACATGCCCCTGGTCCCCACCCAATTAGCATGTAGCATTAGGGGAGCAATTTTTAACTCATTATACACCTTCTGTGCCGTCATCAACAAATAGGAGAGCACTGATGTCAGACCTGAAGTCACTGCCGGGATATGCTTCCTGCTGCGCTGCCCTCACCCTTCACCACAGACACACTACATATCCCAGGCTGCTTTGCAACACAAACAGGAACCCCAAAGTTTTATTAGAATGTATCAGCTCCCTCTACTTGCTTCAGATTGTACAAAACAAATTAATTTTATGCTAATTTAGCCTGGGTTTGGAGGGGGTGTTATCCCTCATTTTCAACTTTCAGAAATTACAAGACATTTGCTAACTTCAAGGTAAGTGTGTAAGGCCCTCATTCAATTGCAATTTGGCCAATTGAATAGGGGTCTAAATAAGCACATAACATATTTTTTTAAATAAGTTTTTACTTAGTAAGCATCTATCTAAAAGCAAGGTTTTCACTAACTAAAAACTTATTTCAAAAATATATGCTATGTGCTTATTTAGAGCACTATTCAATTGGCCAAATCGCAATTGAATGAGGGCCTAAGTGTTTATTTTGGACTTTTTTATTCAAAAAAAATGTTTTCATACACTATTAATTCTCCTCTATCAGATGCACTCATAATCCAGGAAACTTAGATATGCCTTTAAGCAAGTTGGACCTTAAAGAGATATAGGGTCCATACAGAGATAAATGTAAATTTAAAATGTACTCTTAGATTCATTGTTGTTGTTGTTGTTGATGTCCGGCTCTACATGACCCTATGGACCGCAGAACACCAGGCATAATTATATCTCTGGTTGTGCTTACCGGTAAGGTTATCTCGTCAAAGTTACTGGAGTGGGTTGCGAGATCCTTCTCCAGTGGATCAAGATTTGTCAGTCTCTGCTATGAACTGCCCATCTTGAGTGACCCTACATGGTAAAGCTCTCAGATTCATTGAGGTACACAAGCCCCTTCAACACGACAATGTAGGGATCTAGAAGGAGCTAGATTCATTAAGCTTTTGTTTTTTAAAGTTACATTTTAAATTGAAACAGCAGTAAACATGCCTATTAATCTCCTCAGAAAAAAAAAATCTTAAAGTTATTTTAATGGCCAATTAGTTTTAGATAAAAAGCACTTTATTTACAACAGTTCAGAATACAAAATGATGTGAGTTTGCTATCATATTTTACAAAAGATTCTGAGAAAATAGAAGAGAGAGAATGTGCAAAACTAAGCAATATTAACTGGTCTAGCCAACTAAACAATGAATCAATTCATCTGTTGCTTCAAGAAAATGTATACACATAGGGGTCCAAGAAGGAAATAACAGATATTAAATGAACTATAAAGTCTAAACAGTGGCACTGGATCATCCTGTTTTGTGAAGTGCTTAAGAGAAATGCTATCTCTAAAGGTTATAACTTGGTGACATTGCACCATTTATTTGAATAAAGGGAAAAAAATAGATCCCGATATAAAATCAGTGAGAATTATACAAAAACGGATATCAAGCAAATATCTATTCCACAGAATATATTTGGTATTGGCATTCAGTGATAAATGAACAATCAATGTCCTCTACCAAAACAGCAAACAGCAAAATCAGGTATAAAAACCTTCATAGCAGTCAAAATATAAAAATATACAAAAGTAATATAAAACTACTTATGTTATAATATAAAGAGACAATAGTATATAGTATGACAAACTAAATAAATATTTATAGTCATTAGATTATATAATAATGGATTTTATAACAGAATTGAATAAACTTAATTTACCAAATCAATCAGTCTCTTTTGGATAACATGTGCACAAGGAGAAAAGGCATGGATCGGAAACCATATCCAAATTATGATTCCCAATATCTTATTTAAGGTTGTACCCAATTTATCAATTGTTTATACACTATCTGATATAAAATATAATAAAAGGTAAGGCTATACTTTACCAAATTTTGAGGTTAGAGATTGGAACCTTCTCTGAATAGGACTCATTTTATCTTCTTTTTAGAAATTGATCAAGCAAAACTATAGTGAATAATCACAAAAAAGAGAAAATTTATATTTTATTCCAGAGAGCTGAGCCTATAGCATCCTCTGTACCCTCATACTTCCATTCTGCCAGCCACCTGGCTGCTTTTAACCAAAGGTAATAACCTCACGCAATTTTAATAGACAAATACGTAATTAAAATACATTAATAGTGAAATGGTGTATATATGTTGGTGTGCCCACTAGAGTGCAGACTTGCCCCATGACCCAACTATGAATAATATGGAATATTCATGTTATAAATTTAGCCAAATACATTTTTATGTTTGAATCAACCATTGCTTACTATCTGCACCTGTCTGATAAAGCTTAGCTAAGACAATGATGAATGAAGAACGGAGTAACCCTGGGTACATATACTATATCTTTCTGACACCGTCTCATATTCATGTTCTCAAAGTTGACCAGCTTGATGAAACCAACTGGCACTAGCCAATCTCCTGCTTGAGAAAACTTTTAATAAATTCAGAAAGATATGTGTGCAATAGGAAAATGAAAAATGATTAACCTCTCAACTAAGGAATGGCCAAACAGCATAAGCATATATGTATTTATAGTGGTAAATAATAAACAATCAAATAACATGTAAAGTAGAACGTGTATATGATCTTTTGTATTTACAAATGTCCTAACAAGCCCCAGATCTGAAGCTTCCCATCCCTAGGCTTGGGAAATATGGAAAACAGAAAAGCAAAATATATACAGCACATAATAAAAGGGCAAACTTTATGATTATTGCAAGGCATTGCAAGACAATTGATCGAGTATACTTAAATAAGCACTGGTGCTCTAGACATGGAAAATTGTCCACTCTGTGGATTCATTGAGATGGAAAGTTGTAAAATGGTCAAAAAGTAATATTTCTAATCCTTCTGCAAAAACTTCCATAACCAAAGTTAATAGCATCTAATAACATCATATTTTGATCTGTGCAATGTACAATTGCCATCAAGATGATCAATTTCCAGATATACTCAACACCTTCACAACCAGGTATGAAACCTGGCTGAGTGCAGTATTCATTCTTTTAGCAGGAATCTATTGACAAGATGATTTTGGTAACATCACATCTAATCGTTCTTTTGTGATAAGCATTGAAAGAACCTCCAACATTTATTTCCTAATCTGCACTAAGCCAAGAACAGTTTAACAACTTCTTTAGAAGCCCACTGATGTCACCAGCCATGCTCTACACTTTAAGATAGAACTTTAAAAGGCAGGTGGGTTTTCTTTTTGGAATTTCTTTTTGGAATTTCAGTTGAACTGACAGAGTTATATGCATTGGAATTTAAGTCTGAAATTATTGAACCCCTCCCTTAGGTGCTACATAAAAAGGCCTCATTCAATTGCAATTTTTTTTAGATCAGGGCTCGCAAATGCCTTCCGTTTGTGTGCTCCGATCAGGTTACGTGCTGCGTTCTACGATTCATACGAATTTGGTCTATTACAGCTTACTTCTCTCAAAGCCTTTGATCTTACACAGCCGCAAGAGTTGCGGACGCAAAAAATCCCTAATTGCTATTCAATTGCTCCAGTTACCCTTTCGTCAAGCCCGTAAATGGCTAAACGCGAACCACAGGATACTTGTACCAAGGAGGTGTCGCAAAGGGCTTACTTACAAATCGTTGCACTTGAAATGCAAATTTAAAATCAATCCAGCACTGTAAATGATGGGGAACACAATGGTTGACATTAGAATTAAAAGTACAACATTATCAAGCTCGCACATCACCAAAATAGAATACTTTATTTCATGTTTATTTTCTGTCAGAAGTCGGGTTTCAACCTCCAAGCCCATAGGAATTTGATATCCAACCTCCATATTTCATTGAAGTCCTACGGGCTTGAACTTGAATAACAAGTTAAAGGCTTGCAGATCATTCAAGACCATAGGACTTTGGACGGAAATTAAACGTGAAATAAAGTATTGTATTTTGGCGATGTGCAAGCTTGAGAATGTTGTGCCTTTAATCCTAATGTCACCCATTGTGTTCCCCATCATTTACGGTGCTGGATTGAATTTATATTTGTATTTACAGTGCTTCAGGTTTGCGGGTTTGAAACACGAGTTACGGTCATGTGGCCGCGATCCTGTTCAAGCTCGCAAATGCTTACTACTAATAGCATGGTTTGCGATTATCGGGAAGGGGGACTGATTTGCAGTGCATTTGCGATCAAGTTACTTCCCGCAATTGAATGAGGTCCAGTGAGGATGCATTCTAAGGGTCATTGTAACATTTCATGCATGGTTCATGAATTCCTTTGTTGATATTTCATGTTTTTACTCAGTATGGCCCATCTGCTCATACAACATAGTGGAACATTTGCATACAAAAACTGCTTAATATTTCAGAAATGATTTACTGTAGTGAAAAACTGCTAAAATTATGTAAGTCCAGTTTTTAATGCTCTTTAAAATTAAGTCAACTTCCTGTTCGGGTGATAAAGCCCCTTTAAAGGCATACAGCCTCATTAAATTCGAGCCTCTTAAGTCCATTGTGTAGCTCATAAGGGCTGTGTGCTTGAAATTTGGCCGAGTTCCGTTGTTATTAAATTGGAAGGGGCTGCTAGCTACAGGGCTGTGAGCTAGCTTGTTCGTAGACCGATGGATTTGCAGCCATGCGGACGATCAGTTAGTGTAGAGCGTAGTTAAGGGTTCAGACGAAGCCAATGGAAAAAGAGATTGTTAGCGTTACGTCACTGAAAAAGGGGAAGGTAGATTTCAAAGTCCTACGGCGTCAATTAGAGTTTGCAATCAGACCCACAGGCCAGATTAATGCAATATTCATAAGGCCATAAATATGATATTCTATTACATGCGAGTCCCATGTATGTAGGTATGTATTAACACATTGATTGCGGAGATCAATATAACACGAACATAAACATGAAATAAAGTATTTTTCGGGGCAGATTTGTGAGCTTGAGAATATTGTGCTATTAATTCTAAGACCTAACATCACTTTCCCTTTTAATAAATGTACAGAAGTGAGTTTTTATTTGCATTTCGAGTGCTACGTATTGGACTTTACCCCCCTTGCGTGTGCCCTTAAGCACATGTGTTGCAGGCTTGCTCGCGTGTGACTTCTTAGCAATTTCATAACTATATTAAATAAGTAGCGGTTACGGGATTGATGGATGAAAGGATTTACGGCCGCAAAGTTCAACACTTAGCCAATTCTCGACCGTCCTACATCTTAACACGCGAGTCTGCTGCAAGCTACGTTACAGGGCTAATTTAATACCCGTAGCCTGTAAATTTGGAGTTACAGGCTAAATTTGAAAATGTATCCACAATTTAATGAGGCTGCTAATTTGCCACCACTGGACTGAGGTTAGGAAGTATAATTTTTATCCACAGGTTATTTTACTGTTTTCTTACTTTGCATACATTGTCCCCAGATACATTTTTGAAGGGGTTTTGGGGTTCAGGTAATCCCACAGCACAGATGAGGGGAGAGATATTGTCTCCCTCCAGTTTATATGGGGGTCAAGAGGTTTTAGTTATCTGGTATGGTTAAATTATTTTATTGAGCATTTGTTTGGTTAACAAGCAATATTTTTTCAAGGCCAGGGATGTTATAAACTACTGTATGTTTATAGTTCTGTAATTTATTTGTAATATTTCTGTTATGCTGTTCCATGTTCCATCTCTCTAGACAAGTTAAAGAAAAGTAAAAAAAAAAAAAGTTCATATATCAACACATACATATATATTAAATATACACTCACAGGAATGGAAGTTTTTAGAAAGCTACTTGACCAAAACCTTTGTGTACATCAGCGAGCCCCACCTCACTAGAGTCTGTGTCACCTTCTTCATCTATGGAGCCGCTAAGTGGACATTACCCGGTCAATCCTCCACGCATATTGAGGACCATATAGTCAATTTTTGTCATTGACATTAATAATTTGGGTCTTAGATAATTGTATATCTTTTTTTGAGTGGTCTTTTGGTTTCACACTGCAGAACTTGTCAGGAAAGAATGAACAAAATCATACATTTATCTTTTTTTATTAAATATGCTTGGACAGTTTCTTCATATTATTTTTGAGTAGATCATTTTACTGTAGCATAGACTTTGATCACATTTTCATGTCAGAAAACAGACTGCAACAAAGTACTGTCTGTAATTGCTTTTGGTTCTAGTTTAAGAATTATTAAAAAAAAAAATAACAAATTGGCACATAACCATAATTACTAACTTTGTCCTGTATAAGAATAATGCAAAATACAATACAAAGTACTATAAAAAATATATGTGGGAGGTCATTACTCAAAAGGGCCACATTAGTGTCATATGTATAGTAGACTGTTAGATAGCGCCCTCATGAAAAATGCTGCAAAATGATTTCTAGAACATTTTATATAAATAAATAGAACAATATTACTATTTAGATTTATAATTATATGTTTCTTTGTTTGAGACTTTTTGCCTTTGCATAACTGGATTAGACACTAGAGAGGTATAGGAATAGACTGTTGATGCAGTTAAATAATTACTAATGAAAGACTAACATTTTGAACAACTACTTGACAACAGAACTAAACAACAGAGTAATTCCCTGTAGGATAAACCTTCCCTTAAGACTACAGGGCAAATAAAAGTCCAAGTCTGGATTTTACTGGCTTTACCTGTCCCTTAACCCTCATGGGCAAAGAGTTCACCAGAGCTTCAAAGGGTTGCCACTGGAGTCCTCTTTCCACTCCCTCCATGATGACATCACAGAGCTGATGGATGTTAGAGACCTTTGCAATCCCCCACCTTCCATTTGAGGATGCCCCACAGATGCTCAATAGGGTTTAAGTCTGGTGGCATGCTTGGCTAGCCCATCACCTTTACCTTCAGCTTCTTTAGCAAGGCAATGGTCTCCTTGGAGGTGTGTTTGGGGTCGTTATCATGTTGGAATACTGCCCCGCAGCCCAGTCTCCGAAGGGAGGAGATAATGCTCTGCTTCAGTATGTCACAGTACATGTAGACATTCATGGTTCCCTCAATGAAGTGTAGCTCCCCACATGATGGGAATGCAATGTAATTTAGGAACTCTGAGTGGGTTGCTTTTCACAAATGTCTACAATTCTTAAAACTTCAAACCCTCCATCTCCAGAAATAATCCTTACTACACATTTTTTCCAGCTAGTTTTACCCTGGACGTTAAAGCTTTTATTTTACAAATCATAATGGTAGTTAAATGGTTCATAGTTTCTAGATGGAAACAAATTAGTGGCCCTTGCTGACCTGAAGTAAAAGCAATTATAAAGTGAAATTGCTGCTTAGAAAAATACTTTTTGGAAATGGGAGTGGTAAAAAATACTCCACTGAAATGGGACGATTACTTAGTAGACACTCCCCAAGGAGCTGTCAGCTGAGATTGAAAACATTTCCTTCACCTGGAGATCTGTCTTGGATCTTTTGCATGTTTGTTTGTTTATGTTTTATTATTGTTTCATGAGATATGTTGAGATGATACACATTTTTTACTTATGGTATAGCATATTCTAGTCTTTCTTTTTCTCTTTCTTCTCTCTACAGTCCCTTCCTAGTTCTGAGTGGAGGGGAGGGGAGGAGAGAACTGAAGAAAATTTGAACTATTCATTCACAAGCAATTGTATTCATTTTAACTATGGGTTTCTATTTGTTGTCCTCTAACTATATGTGTTTTCATATGGATAATGTATATGGATAATGTATATGACTGGCTATAATAAATTAATTTAAAAAAAAACTAAAGTCTTTGACTATGCAGGAGTCACCGGCATTAAGGCCATGCTGTTAAAGACGCAATTGTGCTGGACAGGACACATTTCAAGGATGGAGGATGATTGGCTGCTAAAGATAGTGCTATATGGTGAGCTCAGCACTGGTAATCAAGACAGAGGAGGACAAAAGAAGAGGTAGAAGGACTCGCTGAAATAGTCGCTTGATGCCTGTCACATTGACCAAGGTCGATGGTTGGCTTCAGCTTCAAACAGCAAGGCCTGAAGGAGTATCATTCGCCAAGCTGTCTCCTCTTTCAAGAGCACACGCAGAGCTGTTCTTGAGGATAAAAGGAGGAAGAATAAATATTGTGCCACTGCAGCACAAAACTCTCTGCAGCACACAACCCAGAACAAACTTTCCTGTGCAACCACTGCGGTCGAGTCTGCCTGTCCCGCATTGGACAAAGATGTGTATATAATCCCTCTTAAATCTTTGCTCGCAAAGCCAAGTCAATGAAAATAATGTCAGACATTATCGAATGCTTTATGTCCGGTTAATTAATAAAATGTATACTTTCTCATGGTTATTTTGATAGTGTGGGATAATTTAAGCAGTTAATATATTTTTGGGCCAGCAATTTATGAAAATAATTTTGCTCTCTTGCCATTTTATGGCTTAGGTTTGTCATAATTTTGGCACTGATATACTCGGCATAAGCAGGGTATACTTTATAACAAACCTGATCATAATAATCATAACAATATGATCATTTTGTTAATTATACAAAATATAAATAAAGAAAATATTTGTTTTTTCATCTTTTGCCAGTTCTTCTTTAAAAAAGACACATGACACATAGTGTACAACACATAGTACAAAACAATTATACCAACAGAAAGTTTGGATTCAATGTATAATTTCAATATACTGTGAAAAATGCTCAAATAAATCATGTGTAAAACACAAATGTTGAAAAACTGCTCAGCCTCTGGAGTCATAGAAATTCCCTGAACCCCTGACATTCAATGGCTTAAGTGCTCCTTTCAACATAATTTTATACTATACTTCAGACTTATTTCATGGTGCCTGGAAATGAACCTTACATTTTATATTTATTTTTAGGTTGTGACTGTTATACTCAAACATGAAAAGCTTCAAGCAGAAAACACATTTAGAATAACGCTCTGCCCAAAAAAAAAGGTCTTCAAAATCTGTAATGCTCTGAGGCTCCACCCTAACAATTCAAGGTATGGGGTCACTGAACCCTTGTTAACTCAGTTCCACAAAATGGCTCTGCTAATTTCTAAGAAAGTGATAAATTACCATGTTGTCATAATTTGTCACTTGATTTATACTTTGTACTAAACTACAAGGCAACTCCAAAATAAGGTGGACTAGAGAGTGTCAGTAGGGCATAGATAGGTGAGGTTTGTTGTGATGTTCGAGGAATGGTGTTTGTGCTACTGGACATGGACCTGTTGCAGAAAACAGGAAGGGCCCCTTCAAGTTTACCTAATTAATATTATAACTTAAAAAGAGACTGGAAAAGGCCTTTTTTTAAGAATTAGTTAATAAGAGCATACATTGTTCTGATCCATTACCCTATAAAGGAATCCCTTAATAAAATGTACATTATATTCCTTCAGCATGCTCTTGTTTGGTTAATATTCATCCCACATCTCACTTTTGCTCTTAGTACTCAAATGGTTTAGTCACCCCAGTAGGATGTGTTTCTGTCTTGACCCACAAGGCCCTAGGGCAGCTCATTTTCATGGGGCATTAAACTGCTTGACAATGGTGATGCAGTGCTATTAAATAGTGTGTTCACATGCACAGACATGTCTCAATGCAATGATGTACTGTATATATATATATATATATATATATATAAATAATCAGAGTCTTGCAGTAGATAGTGATTCCTTTTTTATTGGACAAACATGGTCATAAAAATTATGACAAGCTTTCATATTGAAATAGAAAGTATATGTAGTCCAACCAATTGTGGCAAATAGTTCTAGCTTTCAGATTGCTCCTGACTTGACAAAGAGAGGTCCCCTCTTAAAATCTCGTCATAATATTTATGAATATGTTTGTCCAATAAAAAAGGTATCACTATACACTGCAATTCTCTGATTATTGATATTGATTATTGGACATTCACAGCTACCACACTCTTCATATAGAGTATATAAATAGTACATTTGTGTTCACATTTGAACGTTTAAAACAAGTTAAAATACTTGTTCCTTCTCAGTATTCCAAGAAATACAGTTATTGCACCGCATTCTGGGAACCTGGGCAGGAACATGCAAATGTGCCCACAAAGTTATAATTTTATATACATGAGAGTAGTAATCTTATAAATTGTATATAGTGAGTGGAAATGAGAAGTAGTAACTGGGGTCTACAAATCGAAATATGCATAGGGCAATGTAAAACCTAAAACTACCCCTAAGCTAACTGTTACTGTCCATATGAAAAGAAAATAAGTACTATGAATAGGTAAATAATACTTTGTTTAAGCAGATGAAATTTGACATAAACAAACAAATATTTAAATCATCCATATATTGCTCTCAAAACTACAATAAAATGTCCAAACAGTCCTTTAAGAGAAATCTGAAAAAAACATTGTCATATCTCTTTTTTTTATTGGCCAAACATTTTATTTCAAGTGACAAGCTTTTGGGAGATTCAACGTTTTTTTCAAGTCTAAAGCAATACTGATTACTTGTTGCAAATTATCTGCCACTGGAGAAGGTAATAAAAAATAAAAAAAATAGCAGTAGCACAGAAGAGACATAGGGCCCCATTCAATTCCAAGCCCGTAACTCGATCGCAGACAGCCACATGTCTGCGAGTGAGTTGCAGGCTCCCGTTGGTCTCCATTTGCGAGGCTATTCAATTGCTCCAGTTGAAGCTAGCCCCGTAAACCGTGCACTGTTTCTGGGCAGTTGTGGGCAAGAACCATATGAATTCACCAAGCCCAAATCCATCTGTGTCGAATAGGCCAATAGAAAATGTGACTGTCATAATTATGGCAGTAAAACCTGCCGGTTACGAGTCAATCAATCAGGTTCGGGGGTCCAATATGCGATCAGACTTGCAAACCCGCAAAATAAAGAATTATGAAAATTAATGCCAATACTGTTCTAGTCCATATGGGTGGCCTGATATGTATTAACTCATTGATACCCGAGATCGATTTAAACCTGGAATGACACTTAAATATAAATTTAATTTCCTGCAGTTTTGCAGGCTTGCGACTGTTGTGTAATTAATTCTAATTTGTATCATCGCTTTCCCTGTAATTTACAGTGCAGTATTACTTTCTTAATTGCATTTAGAGTGCTACAAATTGGTGTTTAACCCCTTTTACGGGTCCTCTCTAGCACTCGTAGGATTTTCTCCTCCATTTGTGGTTTACGATATGGATATGTTTGCGGGAATTGGAGCAATTGAATAGCGATTTTATTCCTGCGAAAGTGACAGATCAAAGGCTTCTGGAGGCTGTAAGTTCCAAGTTTGAAGGATGCTATCTTTTCCATCTCATAAATCGTAACCAGATCCGAGCTGGAAAAAAGACGCCAATTGTATAGCAAATTTGCCTGCAAGCTTAAAGGCCTCCGGATCTCACATTTGGCCAATTGAATGGTGCCCATGGTAATGGAGTGTTGTATATAGCACAAAACAAGCTATGTAAAAAGTTTGAGGTGAGTGAAAAGACAAGGGAGAAAAGAGAGAAAAGTCTGCATTTATAATTGCATATCACATATAATAGTTGTCAAACTACGAATTGTCATCATGCTTTGCAAGCTCGCGAAGCGAGCTCGCAAGAACTGTGTCCCTCGCAAAGAGAGGGACGCAGTTCGGGACACATTTGCGGAAGCGAGGGGCCGCATTTGTGGAGGTGGAGGCTCCCACGACGGCTGCTCCCACGAAGGCTCATTACAGGCGGCAAATGGAGACCGTTGCAAAGCGAGGGGTCGCATTTGCGGAGGTGGAGGCTCTACAGCGCCTCACAAGCGGTTACAAACACCCACAGAAGCGGGACTTTGAAAAAATAGATCTAACACGCAATGACTAAATACGGACTTACACTAAAAAAATACGAGCCGCAAGACTTAGAAAAAAAAACATTATGAACTCGCAAAAATACGACCTTATCGGCCAAAAGCGCGTGCAGCGGAGAACATTAAAAAAACAATAAATAGACACAAAAATGACATAAAAACCTTACCACAACAAAGGGGGGCACCGAGGACCTCTGCAAGTGAAATTACACCTCAATTTAAGCCCAAATTACCGAGTTTAGACACACGGAAATCCCCTAAGCGAGAGAGAAAAATGGCAGCCGAAAAAAACGAAAACGGCTTCCACTCACGCACGCAGCCTATATACACTGCACACATTGCCGACACTTACACCTCAGCTACACAACAGTGCAAACCTACATTGTATGCTGCAGGAACATCAAAACAGATTGTCAGCCCTTCAGCACAATGCTTCCTGCATATATTACTTACAAATAGGTAAAGTATATTAATTTATTAATTTATTAATTATTTCGTTAGCAAACAAAAATACATATACAGAAAAAAAAACACTATCACAATAAACCCAAAATCCATTCACTGCGCGCCTCTCAACGAATGCCAACGCTGCTCATAGCACACAAACTACACCAGGGGACTGCCTTGCAATAAGCGCATAAAGCAGATCAGCGCCGACCTTACAATGACAGCAAAAGCACCTCTGATAAAAAAAAATACAACAACCAAGAGCCTCGCAATGAGCGCCGAAGGCACTCATTGAGAGCCCTGCGATGAGTGCCGAAGGAGCTCAGCGCAAGGTTCGCAATGAGCGCCGAAGGATCTCAGACCACCAAACAAATTAATGTCTGTGGCAAACAGCATTACCTGCCTTACAATTTTATTGCCCCGCAATTTTTGACGGGCAAGTCGCTAGTATTATATACTATATACATTAAACATTATATGAATGTGTATTATATATGTGTGTATGTGTATGTGTAATATATATATATATATATATATATATATATATATATATATATATATATATATAGATATAGATATAGATATATATATATATATATATACACAAATCCAAAAATCTTGAAATATAACTTGCATGTTTTTTCTAGTAATATACTAGTATTACTAGTAATGTAATAAATATACATAATATTATTAATGTTATACACAATTGTATTGCTGTGCCAATACCCAAACTCCCAATGCTCTCTGGAGAAAGTGGACTGAGCCTTTTTCATTTTTAATGGCCATCTAGTGGATCCTCACCACCTGCATTCTTTTGCTTTTGCTCCACAATCTCCAGAATTAATTGAATCAACATAATTACAGAAAAGAAGAGCTGGGTTCCCTGCTGTGGTAATTAACGAAGGAGAATAATTTGCATTCCCATCAAAGCTTCCACTTTCCTGCCTCCTAAATCTGCCCAAGGTTTAGCGCACTAATGGAGGACGATGGGCACAGAGTAGGCCAACTGGAAAGTCACATGTGTGATTGGCTTTTTCTTTCATGGTAAATTACTTCTGCCTAATCAACATTGGCATTTAGCAGGTGCACCTTTATACCCCCAAGGAATAGCTGGGCATACAATTATCAGGGTCAACAAACATCCCTTATGGTCCTTAAAAGTCTCAAGTGTCCAGTGACTAACATTACAGAAAAATGCCCCAAGCAAAGAAAACCTAAACAGCTACAAAGGTTATTTGTAGACTAAATTAGTGGATAGAAGTCTAGTTTTCACTCATGTAATAGGGCCTCTGTAGTATTATATTTAAAATATTCTATTTTGAAAAACTCCACTTAAAATATGTCAAATGTTTTATAATATAAAAAATAATATATTCTCTAGTTTTATATGCAATTATGCTGCCGTGGAATTTTGGTATCTGTTGATCAACTTCCTGAGGTGAGAGGAGATTTTGAATAAAGAGGATAGTCTATACACTGAATGGGGATGTGGCATCTAAATGTGCCAGTGTTTTTCAATGGGAGTAATTCAAATATCAATTGTTTACAAGGACACAGCCTCCTGAAAAAGGACCAGACTAACAGCCTTATTAAATTGTGATTCGGCCAATTGATTTTCTGAAATAATTTTGTCCATTATCAAGCTTAGTTATTTAAAATACCATTTAGAAAAGAAAACTTACCACAGAGGGACTTTAAATAACCGATATACAAAGGATGAGATCTGTTACATAGGAATCATCAGACAATACACAAAATATTTTCTTCAATACAATAAACTCATACAGTATGTATTTGAAATATTGCTTTGCTCATGACATACTTTACATTGCTAAGCAGGGTGCAAATCATACCCATTACATTGTGACAGATTTATGGTTTGTATAAGTGATGACATACGCCAAATATCTCTTTCATTTCATTACACGACACATTTTCTGAATTGTTCTCTAAATATAAAAGAGGGACCTAAAAAATAATTTGTTACATTTTCTGATCATAGTATGATTTTCTAACATTTTTAACTGTAAGACTAGTGCATTTTGGGGGATTTTTCTACAATTTCTTCATTTATATAAATCAGCAATTATACATTTGCATATGTAATAACAAAGACACTACAGTGATACATGAATATGCAAATAATGTAATTTAGGAATACAAAATCTATTTTGTTTAATACATTTTCTAATTAGAAGTCAGACCAACAATACGGTCAAGATGTTATGATGTGTCAGGCACTTACAAGGTGTATTCCTCTATTGTTATAATGTCCTCATCTTTTTATTTTTATTTTTATAGGTAAGGGAGGATGGGGAAAGGGACGAGAAGTAAGGGAGGGAACAAGGATATGAAAGCTGTAAGGGCATAACATAAGATATATTGCTTCTCCTTATGTGTTAACATCAATGATGTGATTATAAGCTAGGACCTATCCTGTTATATGTAAGCACGCATGTGTGCTCTATCTCTACGCCCGGTAAGTGATTAGGGGTTTTCGGGTTAGGGTTACACCCAGTAAGTGGTTAGGGGTTCGGGGGCTTAGGGTTAGGAAGTGAGATTTAGGGGGTTAGGGTTAGCATAAGTGTGTTAGGGGCTTAGGGTTAGGAAGTGAGGTTTATGGGGTTAGGGTAAGTGGGTTAGCGGCTTAGAGTTAGGAAGTGAGGTTTAGAGGGTTATGGTTAGGATAAGAGGGTTAGGGGCTTAGGGTTAGGAAGTGAGGCTTAGGATTAGGAAGCGAAGGTTAGGGGTTTAGGGTTAGGGTAAGAGAGTTAGGGGCTTAGAGTTAGGAAGAGAGGTTTAGAGGATTAGGGTTAGGAAGTGAAGTTTAGGGGTTAGGGTTAGAGGGTTGTGGTGTACTACCTACTTTGGACATCTAGATGCGTGCGTACATATAACAGGATAGATCCATAAGCTATGACCTTTGTACCTTTGTACCTCTAACCATATCAACTTTTTACTAGTGGTTCAAGCAGAGGCATAGGAATGGGGGTCGTGGGGTGCGCAGTGCCCCTGGGGCTCCTCTTTGGGGAAAACTGAGGTAGGATGGTGGGAGAGACAGACATGTGAGGGACAGGGATTGGAGAGAGAGAGAGGTGAGAGAGAGAGGGGAGAGGATGAGAGAGACAGAGAGGGGAGAGGATGGGAGAGACAGAGGTAGAGGGGATGAGAGAGACAGAGGGAGAGAGGATGGGAGGGACAGAGAGGGAGAGGATGGGAGAGACAGAGGGGGAAAATAATGAGAGAGACAGAGGGGGGATGGGAGAGACAGAGGGGGAAGATGATGGGAGAGACAGAGGGGGGAGATGATGGAAGAGACAGAGGGGGGAGATGATGCGAGAGACAGAGGGGGAGAGGATAGGAGAGACAGAGGGGGGGTGGATGGGAGAGAGGGAAGAAGATTGGAGAGACAGAGGGGGGAGGATGGGAGAGGCAGAGAGGGGAAAGACAGAGGATGGGAGAGACAGAGGGGGTAGAGGATGAGAGAGAGGGGGAGAGGACGAGAGAGACAGATGGGGGAGAGACAGAGGGTAGGAGGATGGGAGTGGCAGAGGATTGGAGAGAGGGGGAGAGACAGATGGGGGAGAGGCAGAGATAGACAGAGGGCAAAGAATGAGAGAGCCAGAGGTGGGGGGGGGGTAGATAGAGAGTGGAGAGGATGAGAGAGACAGAGGGTGAAATGAAGGGAGAGACAGAGGGGGGGGAGAATAGAGAAAGAGGGGGAGATGATGGGAGAGAGAGGGGAGGGACAATGGATGGGAGAGACAGAGGGGGGAAGATAGGAGAGACAGAGCAGTGGAGGATGGGAGAGACAAAGATGGGGAGAGAATGGGAGAGACAAAGAGGGGGAGGAGATGAGAAAGACAGAGGGGGGAGAGGATGAGAGAGGAGTCTTGGATGTTGTTAGGCGAGGTATTATATCAAAGCTCCCACTGTCTGCTCCATGTTGTGTTCCCAATCGGATGTACTAAAGCAGCTCTGTTTAGATCAGTAATGTCTGCCAAGAAATGTGCGTCCGAACATTCAGACTTTCTGTGAGTCTTAACACTACAGCATACACAATTATTCTCCTTTATTTGTAGATACGGAGGGAGAGAGAGATGGAGAAAGAGAGAAAAAAAGAGGCAGAGATATGGAGGGAGAGAGAGATGGAGAGAGGGAGGGAAAGAGAGAGAAAAATGAGAGGGAGAGATAGAAAGGAAGAGAGAGGAAGGAGAGAGAGAAAGAAAAAAAGGAGAGAGAGAGGGGGAAGGGAGACATGGGGAGAGAGGGAGGAAGAAATAAAAAAGAGGGAGTTGGAGAGAGATAGCGAAAGGAGAGATAGGGAGTGAGAGGGTGAGATAAGGGAGAAAGAGAAAAATGAGAGGGAGGGATAGGAGGGAGAGAGAAAAAAAGAGACAGAGATATGGAGGGAGGGAGAGAGAGAGAAAAATGAGAGGGAGAGATAGGAAGGAGAGAGAACGAAAAAAGGAGAGAGAGGGAGGGAGAAAGAGAGACATGGGGGAAAGAGGGAGGAAGAAATAAAAGAGAGAGAGATGGACAGAGAGAGAGAGAAAGGAGAGATAGGGATGGAGAGAGAGAGAAAAAAGAGAGAGAGACATGGGAAGAGAGAGGAAGGAAGAGATAGAAAGGAGAGGTAGAGGAAAAGGGAGTGAGAGAAGAGAGAGGGAGAAGTAGAGAGAGGGAGAGGAAGGGAGATGGTGAGATAGAAGAGAGGGAGAAGGGGAGAGGAAGAGGGAGAATGGAGGGGAGAAGGAGAGAGAGGGAGAAAGAGAGAGAGGGAAGAGGGAGAAGGGACAGAAAGAAGGGAGGGATATATATATATATATATATATATATATATATATATTGCACAGGAATTTGTTCAATTTGCTCCCAACAGTGTCTGAGGGACTGTGTACTGGCCCCCTTTTTAAAATGTTTGAGGGCCCTGATCTAAAGGATTAAACTCTGAATGATTTGACATACTACTGTGTCTTTCTGTTTTGTCTGCTTCATGTGTAGTCTAATGTAGAGAGACAAGTCTTTATAGAAAACAATGAGCTAAAGGGCCAATGTAAGCGCTTCATGATAAACCTATTTTTTAGCTGATATATAAAATAGGGGATCCGGAAAATTTGTCGAGAACAATTTACTGACAGCAATTTACCGCCGACTATTCATCGCGATATTAATTCACTGACATGCAATTCACCAAAAATCGGTTAATCAACGCTACAGTTTATCGCCTAAGCAATTCGTCAGATCCGGAAACAATTTACTGAGAACAATTCACAGAGAACAATTTACCAACCGCAATTCTCCTCCTCACACATTACTTTCAGTTTGTGAAGACATCATGCCAGTGGATTTCTTAAATCCGAAAAAAGGAAAAGCAAAGCTGTTTTATAATGGCCATTTAATCTATAAGGATATGCAAATTGAAAACAAAATATATTGGAAGTGCCTAAATTATACAAAAACAAGATGTGAGGCCAAAGTTACTACAGAGGACAACAACATAGTGAAAACACTCAGGGAGCACAATCACTGTGCAGATGCAGCACAAGTTGAGGCAGCACATGTTCTGGACACCATGCAAGGTTGTGCTGAAACAACAAACGATACTGCGCACAGTATAATTTCCAATGTGTCCAGAACCTGCAGCCAAGCAGCAGTGCCCAAACTGCCAAGTCTTGCCACGATGAAGCGTACCATCAGGAGAAGACATTTTGATGGTCCAGTTCTCCCAGCACACAGGAGGGACATTGTCTTTACTGATGAGTACAAAAGTACTTGCAATGGAGAAGTGTTTCTTAAGTATGGCTCTGGACCTCAGGACTATAGGATGCTAATGTTCTCTACATCTCTAGGAATCTGCGGCTGCTGGCGCAAAGTGAGCATTGCTATGCTGATGGTACTTTTAAAAAAGCTTCCATTACTGTTTTTCCAGCTGTACACAATCCATGGATTCAAGGGTAACATATACCTGCCATTGTTATACGCCTTGTTGCCAAACAAGACAGAGGACACTTATGTCTCACTTCTAGAACAGATAAAAATTTTGGAACCAGCATTGTCCCCACAATCCCTAACAATTGATTTTGAATTGGCCATGATGAATGCGTGCAGGCGAGTATGCTTCTCAACGTGGTTGCTTTTTTTCATTTTGCACAGTCCATATACCGTTCAATTCAGAACAATGGCTTACAGCAATGGTACGAAACGGATGCCGATTTTGCTCTCACTATGAGATTTTTGGCAGCGATAGCATTTGTGCCCACTGCTAATATCACGAGTGTTTTAGACTCTAGGTGAGCAACATGTTTTTCCAGCAGAAGTGCAAGAAATGGTGGATTACTTCGAAGACACGTGGATAGGACGACCAACAAAACGTGAGGTTCGAAGAGCTCCTAAGTATGCGCATACCATCTAGTATGTACATCAACTTGTTCTTCAAAGACTGCCAAGAGCAAATAACTCTGTGGAAGGCTGGCACAGAGGCTTTGAAGAACAAGTTGCTGCGTTTCATCCAAATATATGGAAGGTCATTACATGCATCAAAAAAAGAGCAGAGCCTGAATGAACTACTCATAGAACAGTACTTGAGTGGTGCTGATCAAGTCCAAACAAAAAAAAAATACAGAGACTGTGATGAAAGAATAAGGCTAGTGACTGCCTACAATGAAGATGCCGACATTATTTCATACTAATGTACATACTGAACTCACCCAACCCTGCCATTACACACATGTTCATGCACAGTGCTATGTTTTATGATGTGGTAGTTTGTATTAAAAAAAAACTCTTTTGTTTAATGTCATGGACTCCTCTCTATTCTATACATATAAATGTTATGGTCTGTACTCCCCGCAGGCAATTTATATTCCCTGCAGGTAGTTTGATAAATGTATTTGTTACTTTTTACGTTGGATAATTTTTAGCTGTATAACAGTACTGTACTTCCACGCAAATGGCTTATTCGATGAATTTCTTATGCAAAGAGTCTGGAGCAATATTCCAACAAAAAATTCCAGAGTAACACCAACAGGGATAATAAACTTGGAAAGGCAGAACAAGCTACTATACAATGCATATTCTGCCAAACATGGTGTAGCCCAGAGGCGGAGCTACAGCCGGTTCAGACTGTGCAAAGCACCAAGGCCCCTGACCTCTGAGAGGCCCCCGCATACCTCCTGTGGGTCCCCTGCAGCCTCTTATGGCCCACTGTGGCCCATTATGGCTTCTGTGGTCTTCCCATGCATGCCCTGCAGCCCCTTAAGGCTCACTGTAGCCCCCCACAGGCCCCAGGGCCCCCCACCAGGCCCTGTGGCACCTTAGGGCCCCTGCAGACCTCTTGTGGCTCCCCTGCAGCCCCTTATGGCTCACTGTGGACCCCACAGGCCCCAGGGTCCCCTGTGCCCCCTGCAGGCCCTTTGGCCTCCACTTCCCCTTATGGCCCCTGAAGCCTCTTATGGCTCACCCTGCAGCACCAAGCAGGTAAGAAAGTATTTCTAGTACTATAATATATATATAGATGTATATGTAAATGCGTACGTTTATATATATATATATATATATATATATATATATATATATATATATATATATATTTATATTTATTTATACAGTGGATATAAAAAGTCTACACACCCCTGTTAATATGTCAGGTTTCTGTGCTGTAAAAAAAAAATGAGACAAAGATAAATCATTTCAGTTCCACAGTTTCCACCTTTAATGTGACCTATAAACTGTACAACGCAATTGAAAAACAAACTGAAATCATTTAGGTGGAGGGAAGAAAAAGAAAAAAAGAAAAATAATGTGGTTGCATAAGTCTGCACACCCTCCTATAACTGGGGATGTAGCTGTGTTCAGAATTAAGCAATCACATTCCAAATCATGTTAAATAGGAGTCAGCATACACCTGCCATCATTTAAAGTGCCTTTGATTAACCCCAAATAGAGTTCAGCTTCTTTAGTTGGTATTTCCTGAAATTTTCTTAGTCGCATCCCACAGCAAAAGCCATGGTCCACAGAGAGCTTCCAAAGCATCAGAGGAATCACATTGTAAAAAGGTATCAGTCAGGAGAAGGTACAAAAGAATTTCCAAGGCATTAGATATACCATGGAACACAGTGAAGACAGTCATCATCAAGTGGAGAAAATATGGCACAACAGTGACATTACCAATAACTGGAGCTCCCACCAAAATTGATGAAAAGACGAGAAGAAAACTGGTCTCGGAGGCTACCAAGAGGCCTACAGCAACATTAAAGGAGCTGCAGGAATATCTGGCAAGAACTGGCTGTGTGGTACATGTGACAACAATCTCCCGTATTCTTCATATGTCTGGGCTATGGGGTAGAGTGGCAAGACAAAAGCCTTTTCTTATGAAGAAAAACATCCAAGCCAGGCTACATTTTGCAAAAACACATCTGAAGTCTCCCAAAAGCATGTGGGAAAAGGTGTTATGGTCTGATGAAACCAAGGTTGAACTTTTTGGCCATAATTCCAAAAGATATGCTTGGCGCAAAAACAACACTGCACATCACCGAAAGAACACCATACCCACAGTGAAGCATGGTGGTGGCAGCATCATGCTTTGGGCTGTTTTTCTTCAGCTAGAACTGGGGCCTTAGTTAAGATAGTGGGAATTATGAACAGTTCCAAATACCAGTCAATATTGGCACAAAACCTTCAGGCTTCTGCTAGAAAGCTGAACATGAAGAGGAACTTCATCTTTCAGCATGACAACGACCCAAAGCATACATCCAAATCAACAAAGGAATGGCTTCACCAGAAAAAGATTAAAGTTTTGGAATGGCCCAGTCAGAGCCCAGACCTGAATCCGTTTAAAAATCTGTGGGGTGATCTGAAGAGGGCTGTGCACAGGAGATGCCCTCGCAATCTGACAGATTTGGAGTGTTTTTGAAAAGAAGAGTGGGCAAATCTTGCCAAGTCAAAATGTGCCATGCTGATAGACTCATACCCAAAAAGACTGAGTGCTGTAATAAAATCAAAAGGTGCTTCAACAAAGTATTAGTTTAAGGGTGTGCATACTTATGCAACCATATTATTTTATTGTTACAGTTTATAGGTCACATTAAAGGTGGAAAAAGTTCTGAAATGATTTATCTTTGACTAATTTTTTACAGCACAGAAACCTGACATTTTAACAGGGGTGTGTAGACTTTTTATATCCACTGTAGATATATATATATATATATATATATATATATATATATATATATATATATACAGTAAAAACCCCTGTTATCCGGCACTCACTGCATGACAAGTATGTCCGGGGGAAGAACAAATGGCAAATTGGACTATCTCAGGGAATAACTCGTGCCAACATTACCCTCTAGTCCCAAACCACTTTATGACCATTTCCCTATCATCAAAATTGAGCTGTAAACCCTTATCTTTTGATGCAGCCTCACGGTGGGCCGATTATCCACGTGGCCACTGGCCTAGCACCCGGAACACACAACACAGAAAACCATTAAGTATTATCAACTGTTATTTTTTATTCAAAATTCAGAACAGATCAGAACAAAACATAACAAATATGCCGGTCAGTACTATCCTACCTACATTGTGACATAAGAATAACTTCCTGTCACATGACATGTCCGCCTCTCCCAAATTATATATATATATATATATATATATTTTTTTTTTTTAATTGTCCGAATATGAGATCTGAGGCATTATCAGCACCTGTCATTAACAGCCAAAACCCAACTCCCATAGTGCTGTAGGAAAAAGGGTAGCTGCCACACTTGGTCCTGGCGCCAAAGCTCTAAATCTTTTCCACTGAGCCTGTGAAAGAGTGATCCCCCCATAATTGTAATGATACTACTATTGGGAAGAACTCAAGGAATGACAAATTCTTAATAATACCAGACTGGACCCAGTGCTCCAGCAATGACTGCTGGCACCGCGTCCGTGAACAAATCTATGTCACTGCTATAGACTCGTCCCGCCATAAAAAACGCCCTGCCATTGAACTGCGTTAGAATTTTTTTCCAGACTCGGAGGTCCTCTCTCATGGAATTATTAATCCTGATCATATGGTATGGTTTCTTAATTCCCGATGTGGCCAATTATAGGCGCCTGCTAAAAATCTTTCCCATTGGTATTATCCTGCAGGCAAAGTTTAGCCTACCCAAAAGAGATTAAAATTTCCTAAGTGTGGCCTTCTTTTTACTAATGAACTCACCAATAGACTTATCTAACTCTAGCACCTCCAAGGGGAGTGAGCTTCTGAAACCCACTGAGTCTATATTTATTCCCAAGAGATCCACATTAGTGCCAGGCCCGACTGATTTATCAACTGCTAGCGGAACCTAAAAGTCACGGGCCACTTCTTGGAAACATTCCATAACATATCTAGCTTGTGATAAAGAAGACCTCACTATCAAGAAGTCATCCAGGTAATGTATTATAGCACCTCCTTGTGATACCTGCTCTACTACCCACTGAACAAATGTGCTAAAGGCCTCGAAATAGGAGCATGAAATGGAGCACCCCATAGGCAAGCAAAGATCCACGTAAAACAGCAGCCTAGAAGGTGATGTGATTCTGGGTGGAATGGAAGTAACCTGAACGCCGATTCTTTGTCAAACTTAGCTATCCACGCTCCCGTGCCAGCTAAGCGGACCAGATGTATGGCCTTGTCAACAGAAGCATAATGAACTGATGCCAAGTTCCTATCTATCCCGTCGTTGACTGATCCCCCTTTTGGGTATGACAGGTGATGGATTAGCCTAAATTTACCAGCCTCTTTTTTTTGCCATGAGACCTAACGGGGATACAATCAAGTTTAGTAACGGTGTATTCTACCCAGGGCGACTTCCTTCCTTGGTTTAGTAGCAATGATAGCAGGATACTGCCTGGCTGAAAGCAAATTTGCGGGTAAACACCCCACCGGTAATTTCAAGGAATAGGGAACCCTAACAGAAAACCTTATACCAAAAGATCAGCCCTTTTGGCGCAACCTCTTCTTTTAGCGTACTGTTCTGACCACGGAAGCATCCTTTCTAACTGAATCGGCGTTGACGCCTTTTTCAGTAACTTCCGCACTGGTTCTAAGCTTCCTGAAACACTTAAAGAGGAGGTGCGGCTTACCGCACTCTGAACATTCCTGTCTGAAATTATAATTTCCTTTCTTGGCCTCGCTGGGCTGCAACCGTGACTTGCTATTTGCGGGGGAACCCCGAAAGGAATTGCCCAACCTAAGGGGAGTAACTATTTTCATCCATGTGCCCATGTCCCTTTCATCCCACCTCATATCATGGTTTACTGATACCCTCTAGCAAAAGTGTTCATTATACGACCACCATGCCATGCCCCCATATGTTCTATGTATGCTCTCTATTTCATCAAGATAACAAAATAGTGCGGAGCATTGCTCTTCAATGATACTGGCCAAAATGACAAAAGCCTGTAACCAATTAGAGCTTCCTCTCCTCCTCCTCGTTTTTTGTCTCATTCTTTCTCTCATGTACTGCAAAGTAACTTTCTAATGGCAAGAGGGAAAATAGCTCTATAAAGTCACGTTTACAGATCATTTCTCTTACTTCTGTGGGAACTTGCAAACCCAGAGGACTCAACTGACATAACGCTGGTTTCGCCCTAGATGTGTCTGCAATGATAAGCACTTCCTCCTTCTTGTTTTTATCCTCCTTCTGAGCCCCATCTCTTGGCTGAGTACCTGAGCCACTTGCTTCCCCCCCTGACTAAACCCCGCTAACGGGATGGGTAACAGTGTTCACTACCGCTGGCAGATCCGTGACAGCACCTAGCAGGACCCAGGCTGCCGCCACCGACCCTTTGTCCCCCCCACGGGTTGCTGTAATCTCTGTAACAATGTATGTAGTTTGTCTAAAACTGCCTGTACTCCTTGCAAGGTCTCATCTGACCCCCTGCAATGCTGTCATTCCGCCTCCGGTAAGATGCTCGCCCGCTCAACTGTTGGCCGCCATCCCCACTTCTGATGTTGGCCCTACCCGATATTCCCATGCGCCTTACAAAGTTTGGGGCATCACCACCGTCCAGCTGCCTGCGTGCACACACCCTACTTTCCTTAAGTGTGATAGAGCAAACGACCTTACCAGCTCTCCGTGAGGTATAAGGCGTATCTTTATAGTCAGTATCCTCATCAGTGGAAGTATCCTCATCAGGGGAAGTTAATCTGGCAGTGAAGTTCCTTCTCCGATGCCGCTGTGATGACTCATCATGCCGTGACTCGGTTGTCCTGCTGCCTGTAATATAATTCATACGTAAGTCCCCAGCATTGTCAACAACCCCCACTGAAGGTAATATGCCCGTCCTGCTCTCAGATGACCCTTGCAAGAAAGGGATACCTGGGATAAGTGGTCCAGTAAATTATCACTAGCCCCTCTTTCTTCTCCTGGCTCCATTCTAGGGAAGTTATCTCCCACCCTTTGGGTCACTGTTGAAGTCTGAAGCCTATTTATGGTATCCTGGCATGGTGCCACCCCTTTCTGTATTTCCTTCTCACTATTACCTTCCCAAGGACCCCCTTCTTGATGTCTAACCTCTATATCAGGGGAACACTCCCTGGACGGGGCCCTGCGTAAGCATTCCTAACATCCCTCCCAGCATTCCTCCTGGCCCAGGGGTTTATTGGCTGGTACCAGGGGGGACCCTACCTGCCCAAGGCCCTCCTAACACCTCTAGCTCTCCCTCACCCTAAATGCCATGTCAGCCTGATCCTGTGACCCCTAAGAGATAGTAAGGGGGAAAAGGAAACTGAAGGGCACCCCTAGTGGAGGAGTTCCCGGGACCACTGAGGATGACAGGGAAGCCAATGCGGACGACATAAGCCTGCTACCGGAGGTACACCTGGGCGTGGAAGGGGTGGGGGGTTTGAAGGGGGAGGGGAATGAAGTGGGACAGTCTGGGATGATTGTGAAGGGGCCCTACCCCTTATCCTTACAACCGTAGGACATTGTGAAGGGTACCTATTGGGCCTAGCAGAAAGCCTCAATAGAGGCCTACCCATCCTGGCTGGTCTGTATGCCTGTCCAGTAAAAGCATCAAAGCGCCTGGGAGGCCTGGTAGCCCTTATGGACCTGCTGGCATTGCTATTCACCTCCTGGGAGGATCCAATCTGGACCTTTAAGGCTAGCTTTTCTTCTAAGCTGGTGAATAAAACTATCCACATTATTAGCATCCATAACCCTAACTATGACTAAAGAATCTGAGATGCCAGATAAATATAATGGCTATTAGTACCCAAATCCAAAAGGCAGCCCACCACAAAGTGAGGAGAATATATAGACTACCACCCAACCCACCCTGGGCGGGTCCATCCCCCCTAACCCCAACTAAACTATATACAGACTCCCTATTCCTAGGCCAGTCAACTGGCCACTACCCTAAACTTTGTTCAGCCGTGGGCTGCTTATTCTGTTGCTGATCCACAAGTGTCCAAATATAGTGAAGAAATTCAGAGGCCTCTGTGTTTTGGTATCATGACTGGGTTTAGAGTAGAATGTCAGTTTGTGGATATGTTTTTCTTCTACATTTTGCATTTTTTGTGTGAACATAGAACCACTGGGGTTGTTGGTACATTTTGGTCGGTATATTTCATGTAACATAGTAATGTTATGCAAAACAAGCATACTTTATTATGTGTGGGATGGATGCTATAATTATGAAAAAAAATAACACTTACTCTTCAATTAAAGAACTAGGTTTATGTAAATTAAATTACTGGATGGCATATATTTTCTGATTTTAAAAGAAAAGAAAAAAATCTCTAGAGGTACCGTAATTTGTTTCCAAACAGTGATCGTCCTTCATTATAAAGCCCAGTGAACAAATGGTATTTAATTTGCATAATATGATAAACTACAACATACCTAATAAAGCAGCTTTACTTATGGACAGTGGGATGACCGACTGGGAGGTTCTTTGTCTTTGTGTTCAAAATATTTGGCCTCTTGGCTCTTGCAAAAATATAAAAATAAATTATTTAAATGTAAATGACTAAAAGAGATTGTGATTAGAAAGGACTAGGTGGAAAGAGTTCTTCCTAAGGGTGCATGGCATATTGAACTATATTAGTGAAGCTGTCAGTATTAGGATGCCATTATGGTTCTTTTAATTAGATAGCAGTGAGGCAGTCTTATTTGCCTTATGTGCCTGGCAGCAGATTGCTGGTTGGCATTGCGCCAGCGAGAGCATCACAGAGCGCTAGTGAGGCTCGAGAAGAGGCAGACGGTCAAGATGTAACTGATCGACATGAATGTTTCATTTCACAGTGTTAACATGTTCAGTCATGGGGACTGCTTCCCTCCAGCAGTCAGAGTGCCCCAATAAATGTGACAGTAAAGGTGAAATAAAGAAACACACGTATAGCGTATATTTATCATACATAGTCAAATGAGAGATAAAACAATGAACTAATACATCCTCTTTCTATGTTATTCCATGGAACCTATTTATCAAAACAGATTCAATAAAATAATATGCAAAAACATACATTTGTAATATTTGTTACATGTATAGGAATTGTCATAGAGAGATTAGCACATAAAGTTATACATTATGACAAATTGTTATTCATTGCTTGATACATTTGCCAATTATTACAAATTATAATTAAAAAAATCCTATAATTTTTGCTTTTTTTTTATCCAAACTTATTCCTCACGTTTTTCTCCACCTCAATCCCCACACCTCCAAGCTATGTTGGAGTATTAGGGTGAATCTTGTCAATAATGTGGGAATTATTTAGGAATATTTATATACAGTACCAAGTATCCAAGATTTTAAGCTCAAAAACAGGGTCCTTTATTTTGCCATGTGTTTAACCCTTATACAGCACTACGGTATATGTTGGTACATTATAAATAAAGGATAATAATAATAATACAATTAATAATAATAATAATAATAATATAGTAGATAATGGATGTTGGGAGTTTGAGAAAAGTCCTTAAGACGTAATGATCCCTATATAGGGGATATATCGAGGTTATGTAACATATTTTTTATTCGGTTCTATATCCCTCCAGTAGGGGAAATTAAAAGGCATGGCAATGTATTAGGAGGAACGTGAAAGGAGGAATTAGATTGTAGATTCATGAATATATTAAGCTGCTTGGGTGGTATATAAGGTATGCGATAATGAAATATATATACAAAAGAAGCACAAAATAAATAAAGGGAGGAGAACATACAATATGGGAAACAACATTTCCTTGTCTTCAGATTTGTGTTGGCATTTATTTTTGTGTCTTACCTCCATTTTCATCCAGGCCCAGGTCCGAGTCCCCCCATTCAGTTCTCTATTCTTAAGTTATTTTATGTGTGATATGTTTGTGTGATCTAATTTAAGGCAATAATGTAGGCTGAGGCTAGTCAAGGTTCTTTAAGAAATATTGGTGTATGCTAAGATATGTGTCTTTCATTTATTAATATAAAGTTGTTGTTTTTTTAACTGCTTGGATGTTCAGTGACTAAATAACTACACTGTATGTCATTTGAAAAAAAACACCCTTTGTTTTATCCAATAAAAAAACTTCTTGACTTTAACACCTTACTTCTGTAGAATGTGAATAAGGTGTAATTTGCTTCATACGCTTACTTCTGTTTTTTAAAGAGGAATAGAATTCACACATTTGTCTAACATGTATTTAAAAGAGCATGTTTTAGATATTACAAAAAGACAGAATGAATTTTTAACAATGTCAGAAACTACTTCTAACAGGGCATTGCACAGCTGATTTATGGAGCTCTATGGAGAAATCATTTGCTTCTGGCACTCCCAAAACATGATTTGTCAGAGCAAATCCTGACGAAGATACAAAACTGGAAGTCAGCAGCAGGTTTGTAAGGTTTTTAGCAGCATTTGATTGAAATAAATTAATTTAAGTAATATTTAAAACGTGTTCTGTGAAATGCATACTATTCAAATGTGTTAGTGCTATGACTTTTGTGTTTGAAATGGGTCATTCAATATAGTCTCTTTGAAAATAAAAGGAATATACCATTCCATGCTAACTTTCTTTCCTCAGCAGTTTAATATTTCAATAAGTCTCAAGTTCAGTTTTAGGCAACGGTATAGATGCAGTATCAATCCAGATTACAGAATTGTAAAACCCGATGGACCACTGCTTTGAAGCTTGTTTTTAAACTAATAGAATTACATCATATGAATTAGAATGACATAGGATTCTTGACAAAAAATTATCCCTTACTGTACATTATAGCAATTTAAAAATCCTAATGTATAGTCCTTTTTTTGGTGCGTCATTAATAGTCTTCTTGCCTGATGCATGTTAATAGCTATCACCGCCTGCCCTCTGCTGGCCATTGCATAAATGTCACTTAAATACAACATTTTCCAAAGTTCCGAAAAAGCAAATTCACTATTATAGTTTTATCACACATATAGTTGTGGACCAAGAACGCTGTCAGTAACGTTTGCGTGGCTGGTCACGCAGCGAGCTGTGAAAGGCGCACAACTTAGGCTGCATGAGCACCAAAGGCGCTCATCTGTGAAGCCTTGCGAAGCGAGCCGCGCTGAACGTTCTCATTGTGAGCGTCTCATGTCGTGTACTTTTGGTCGTCTGAGAGAGAGATATATTTCTATGTATATGTAGTTAAGTAATAATTAATGATTTATTTAATTAATTAATTAAGTAATAATTAATTATTTCTGCAATAAATTAATATACTTTATTTATAATTGATATATTCAGCGAGCAATAGGCTGAAGAGCTAACAATCTGTTTGTATTTTGCGTCTGCATACAATATACATTGTGAGTGTTGGTGCTCTGCTTATAAAGTGTAATGAATGTTTAAAGTGGGCATTCTAAATAGGCTGCGTGCGCGAGGTAAAGCCGTTGGTTTATTGTGTAAAGTGGCATTTTATAGTCGTAATGTTATTAATGTGATACGCGTCTCGTGAGCATTTCCCGGCTTTTCTAATAGTGTATGTTGTAGGTCGCAGTGTGATATGTAAAGTGCTACGCGGTTTGCAGTGTTTTGCACGGCCCAGGGTCGTGTAGCCTCGTTTTTATCGTTTTATCGTTTTTTTCGCAGCCACCCCTCTCCCTCGCTTGTGTCTCTTCTCCCCATCTACCTCCCCTGTGTCTCTTCCCCCATCTCCTTCCCCTGTGTCTCTCCCCCCTGTGTCTCTTTCCCCCTCCCTCTCCTGTGTCTCTTCCCCCTCTTCCTCCCCTGTGTCGCTTTACCCCATCTACCTCCCCTATGTCTCTTCCCCATCTCCCTCGCCTGTGTCTCTTTCCCCCCTCTCTGTCCCCTGTGTCTCTTCCCTCCCCTCTCCCTCCCCTTTGTCTCTTCCCCTCCATGTCTCTCTCTCCGCCCATGTCTCTCCCCCCATGTCTCTCTCCCCTCATGTCTCTTGCCTCCCTCCTGGCACTGATGCAGTGGATTACCACCCAGTGAAGGGCCTTATTCTGCTTCTTCATCTCAAGTTAATCTCTCTGATTGGCCAACTAGAAACAGAGATGCAATGGACCCCATCCCTGCCAGTAACCACAACTTGCACCGGTACAACGAGCAGCACATAGGTGAGTTTTACACCCTGAAGAGAACATTCAGCGCAGGTGAACATATCAGCTCCCCCAACAATGGCAACAGCGCAATTCCCTTAGCATGCAAGGAATGGACTTGTATTTGCTCCAGACTGTTGCCACCCAGGGAAGGAGTTTTCCTTCTGTATCATCCACAGTCCAAGGGGCTCTATTAATGGCTGCTCTTTTCAAGCTTAAAAACTGTCATTAAGTCAACTATCTTAGCACTTTAATAATTGGGAAATGTTGCAATAATCAAGAAATGTGAAATCTAAAAACCAAGGTTGGTGTAACTTGTCAACCACAGATACTATGGCTTGAATAGTTTTCATTAGATATAGTACAATACTTATAACTTAATAATATTTAACAACAAACAAAAAATAATCATGTTATTTTTAGTTTCACCAGTAGCACTTTTACCACACATTTATAAACATGCATACACAGATTTTATTTATTTATGGTAATCAATGATTACACCATCACACAATATTTCCTTTTTAATATTGTGACAAACCACTTCTTTTACAGGTAGGATTGTCACCGATCTTGCAGTAACCACAGCCTTCTAGGGTATACAAAGTCCAGGACACCTTCAGCTCAATTTTCCTTTTTTATTCAGTTTGAAAGCAGGTACTTTAAATAATAACAAAACAAACAAAAGCAATGTCTTTGCAATAAGCGCAGCCTCTCCTAGCTGTCTTTTCCTCTCCCCCTTGGAGCAGGCTGCTCTCTTCTTTTAAAGGCCTGTCTGCTAATTGAGTAGCTACAGGTGAGTGCCAATTAGCTAACTCTTAAAAACCAGATCCAAGCTGTGGTCTGTTATACAGCAACTAGTGCTGTTGGAGCATTGGCCCCCCCTGCTCTCCAAATACTCCGCCCCAGGGACCCATACCATGTTTTGCAGAGCATCAGCTATGCATATTGCAAACTGTAACATCTCTCCCTGGGGCATTTAACTGAGAAATCCTCTGGTTGCTGTCTAGCAAATCAGGTCTGATGTATCTCCCATCAACCACTATTCCACCTTTATGCTCACATATCCTCCCCCCCAGCTCATACCCAAGGGTTTGAGCGACCATGGAAATCAGGGAGTGTACCCTCGAAAGCCCATCAGCATTACCTTGTTGCAGACCAGCCCTGTGTTCCACAGTGAAATTAAAAGATTGCAAACTCAAAAACCATCTGGTTACTCTGGAGTTACTTTCCCTGTTCTGATACATCCACGTCAGAGGAGCATGGTCCGTTATCAATCGAAACCTTCTGCCTAGTAGGTAGTATTTAAGAGAGTCTAATGCCCACTTAATAGCAAGACACTCTTTTTCAACAATAGAGTAGTTCTTCTCATGTGGGTTTAACTTTCTGCTCAAAAAGAAAACAGGGTGTTCTTCACCCTGGTATTCCTGTGAAAGAACAGCCCCCAAGCCCACATCAGAAGCATCTGTCTGAACTATAAAATCCCTGGAAAAATCTGGGGTCACTAAGACAGGATGGCTACAGATAGCTTCCTTCAGACTCTTAAAAGCCTTTTCTGCCTCAGGGCACCATTTAACTATGACTGGGGATTTTGCTTTAATAAGGTCTGTCAGGGGTGCAGCAATGGTAGCAAAATCTGGAATGAACCGCCTATAATATCCAATTAAACCCAAAAATGCCTTTACTTGTTTCTTTGTAAGGGGCTGTGGCCATTTTTGTATGGCTTCTACTTTGGCTTCCTGTGGTTTAACCAAACCCCTCCCAATAGAATAACCTAAGTACTTAGCTTCCTCTAAACCAATCGTACACTTGGAAGGATTGGCAGTTAAGCCTGCTGAGCGGATAGCATCAAGTACCGCTTGAACTTTAGGGAGGTGGGATTCCCAGTCTGCACTGTGGATGACGACATCATCCAAGTATGCTGCAGCATAACGAACATGAGGTTTAAGAATTCTGTCCATCATTCGTTGGAATGTGGCAGGTGCCCCATGTAACCCAAATGGCAATACAGTGTACTGAAACAGGCCACTGGGTGTTGAAAAGGCTGTCTTTTCTTTGGCTCTTTCAGTGAGCGGGACCTGCCAGTAACCCTTTGTTAAATCCAAGGTTGTTAGATAACGAGCTTTGCCCAGTCTTTCTATTAACTCATCAACTCTTGGCATTGGGTAGGCATCAAATTTTGAGAGGGCGTTTAACTTGCGGTAGTCATTGCAGAACCTCCATGTGCCATCAGGTTTTGGCACCAATACAATAGGACTACTCCAGTTACTCTGGGATTCTTCAATGACTCCAAGTTTTAACATGCTCTCAACCTCTAAGTTTATAACCTCCCTCCGGGCCTCAGGAATTCTATAGGGTTTGAGGTTAACTCTTTTCCCTGGTTCGGTTATTATGTCATGTTTAATCACTTTAGTCTTTCCTGGAACTATCGAGAAAACATCCCTATTTCTTCTGATGAAATCTCTGACCTCTTGCTTTTGATGGACAGACAGAGTCTTAGATACGTTCACATCTGGCTCTACTATAGGAGGTTCTGAAGGTTTTAAAGCAACCAGGACCTCCCTGTCCTTCCATGGCTTTAACAGATTTATATGATACAACTGTTCAGGCTTTCTTCTTCCTGGTTGTCTGACTTTATAATTGACATCACTCACTTTCTCTATTATTTCATAGGGTCCATGCCAAGTCGCAAGGAACTTATTCTCCACAGTAGGGACCAGAACCAATACCCTGTCTCCCGGTTGGAACACTCTGACTCTAGCATTACGGTTATAGCTGTTTTTCTGAGCCTGCTGGACTTCCAGCATGTGTTCCCTGACAATAGGCATGATGGTGGCCATTCTATCCTGCATTTGAGCTATATGCTCAATTACACTCCTGTGAGGAGTAGTCTCCTGTTCCCAGGTCTCCTTAGCAATATCCAATATTCCCCTGGGATGTCTTCCATATAATAATTCAAAAGGAGAGAAGCCCGTGGAGGCCTGTGGAACTTCCCTAATGGAAAACAGTAGATATGGCAATAAAAAATCCCAATTTCTTCCATCTGCATCAATTACCTTGCGTAGCATACTCTTAAGGGTTTTGTTGAACCTCTCTACTAAACCATCAGTCTGTGGGTGATATACTGAGGTCTTAAGATGTTTAACCTGCAAGAGCCTGCACAACTCTTTTGTGACTCTGGACATGAACGGGGTCCCCTGGTCTGTCAGTATTTCTTTAGGGATACCCACCCTACTGAACATCAACATAAGTTCCTTAGCTATTAGCTTTGCAGAGGTATTACGCAAGGGAATGGCCTCAGGATAGTGAGTTGCATAGTCCAAGATGACTAATATATATTGGTGTCCCCTAGCGGACTTTACCAGTGGCCCCACTAAGTCCATAGCGATCCTTTCAAAAGGCACGTCAATTATGGGTAAGGGTACAAGTGGACTACGAAAAGTCTTGAAAGGAGCCCTGTACTGGCACACAGGACATGAGGAGCAATAGTTTGTAATAGCAGCAAACACTCCAGGCCAGTAAAACCGTCTAAGGACTCTCTCTCTAGTTTTTCCGACTCCCAAGTGTCCCCCTAATATGTGGCTGTGAGCCAACTTTAGCACTATATTCTGGTAAGTCTGAGGAACCAACAGCTGCCTAATGATGTCTGAATCCTTTTTTTCTACACGGTAAATTAGGTCATTTTGTACTTCAAAATAGGGGAACGGCAGTGCTCCTCCTGGCTGATTAACAACCCCGTTTACAACTTTAATATCATTTCTAGCTGTCACTAAAGTGGGATCTTCCCACTGAGCGCTTTTAAAGTTACCTGGACTAATTCCAATATCAATTAAGTCCTTATCCTTGTCTGCATTATTAGTAGGCTCCTCACTAGTTTGAGCTGGGTTATCTCCTATTAATACTGGTTTAGGGCAGTATTTTTTCTTTTTCCTTATTTTTCCGTCACAGTGGTCAAAACCCAAGTCAATATCGGAAAAAGGGAACACATTATCCTCGACAGACTGACTCATTTCTGATAAATTTTGGTCTGTCTTTTGTAAAGCTGCCCATAATTTTAGAAAATGAGGAAAGTCTCTACCGATCACTACCTCATGGGCTAATCTAGGTACTACACCCACTCGGTACTTTAAATTCCCATACTGGGTTCCAATATTTACTTCCGCAGTGGGGTATTCCTTTTTATCACCATGAACACAGATAATGCCTATTTTCTGTCCATGATCAGGTTTTACACAAGGTATTATAGACTCTGCTACCAACGTAACCATACTACCTGAATCAAGTAATGCTTTAGACATTTTTCCATTCACAGTTACACAGCATTTATGAGCGTTATTATCATAGTCATTGTTAACAATACCATAACAACTGAGCAAAAATGAACGTGTTCCCTCATTTTTGCCCATCTTGCATTCCATAGGTTCATCCTTAAATGGACAGTCTTTGGCCATATGACCATCCTCTTTGCACTTGAAACATTTGACAGTACAGTCTGACCACCAATTAGTTCCTTTCCCAGGCCTATTAGACCTGGATGCCCCCCTTAAACCTTGAACAGTCTTACCCGGTCTTGCAGAATCTTGGGGCTTAGGATTGCGAGGGTTTGCCTGTGAAGTAGGACATAGCAGTTCTCCTGCAGCCGCATATCTTTCCACCAAGGCAATCAGTTGGTCAGCTGTATGGGGGTCACTTTGGCTGACCCAGCGACGCAGGGAAGCTGGTAAACCACGCAAAAACCGGTCCATTACTAAGGTTTCCACAATGTGGCTAGCTGAATGGATTTCAGGTTGTAACCATTTCCGTGCAAGGTGTATGAGGTCAAACATTTGGGAACGTGCGGCTTTGTCTGAAGAATATGACCATGAGTGGAACCTTTGGGCACGTACTGCAGAGGTTACACCCAGTCGTGCCAAGATTTCAGCTTTCAATTTGCTGTAGATACTTGCATCGGCTGGTTCTAGGTCATAATATGCCTTCTGCGGCTCTCCACTTAGGAACGGTGCCAGTATGCTTGCCCACTCACCAGCCGGCCATCCGTCCCTCTCAGCAGTGCGCTCAAATGCCAGAAGGTACGCCTCAACATCATCTGATGCGGTCATTTTCTGAAGATAGTGGCTCGCCCGAATCACCTTTGGCCCCTGGTATCTTCCATCAGGGTCTCCATTCAGTTTTCCAGAGATCGCTTGGATTACCTGTTGTAGTCCCTGGGTGACTTTTTGCTGCTCCTCACGGGCTACTTTAAACATCTCCGCTTGTGTCACAACAAGCTGTTTCACCAAGGACTCAGTGCCCTCCATTTGTGTTTTGGCCAGGACTTTAGCACACTCTGCCTGGGCCAGCACCAGTTGCTGCAGGGCTGCACTGTTTTCTGCAGCTCTCCTGTTAGTCTCCTGTTGCACAGAGGAGGATTGGATCAGAGCCTTGATAACATCCTCCATGTTGAGCTTTAAATGACTTCTACCCTCAGGCTTACGTGGGTGCCCGCATTCTCCACCATATGTGACAAACCACTTCTTTTACAGGTAGGATTGTCACCGATCTTGCAGTAACCACAGCCTTCTAGGGTATACAAAGTCCAGGACACCTTCAGCTCAATTTTCCTTTTTTATTCAGTTTGAAAGCAGGTACTTTAAATAATAACAAAACAAACAAAAGCAATGTCTTTGCAATAAGCGTAGCCTCTCCTAGCTGTCTTTTCCTCTCCCCCTTGGAGCAGGCTGCTCTCTTCTTTTAAAGGCCTGTCTGCTAATTGAGTAGCTACAGGTGAGTGCCAATTAGCTAACTCTTAAAAACCAGATCCAAGCTGTGGTCTGTTATACAGCAACTAGTGCTGTTGGAGCATTGCCCCCCCCTGCTCTCCAAATACTCCGCCCCAGGGACCCATACCATGTTTTGCAGAGCATCAGCTATGCATATTGCAAACTGTAACATCTCTCCCTGGGGCATTTAACTGAGAAATCCTCTGGTTGCTGTCTAGCAAATCAGGTCTGATGTATCTCCCATCAACCACTATTCCACCTTTATGCTCACAATATGTACATAAATTATTTACCAATAATCTGAGATTTTATTGGTATCACTTTTGTATAGTAATACTTCACAAGCCATTCATCTTTGCACTCTTAAGTTTTACAGGCTCATCACTTTGCAAATAGTTTATTTAATAAATTCATAATCAACACTCAACACTTTTACATATATAATTATATGGTTGGCTGTATATAATTTTATGAATATATAAGATAATTGAGTTTCACACAAAAAATTTTAACATACAAGTATATATGTCATTTTTAAGGTTAAAATAACTGAAAATAACCAATTTTTTTATTTATTTATTTCAAAACATCCAATTTGAAATAAACACCTATATAGTCAAGCTAAGTAGAGAGTCTCAAGCCTTTAGCTGCACATATGAGTTCCAAACCTCACTTTGGAGTCAAGGTCAGGGGTTAACCAATCATACACACGTAAAGCTTTAGATGCTGCATTGCAGCTTCATTTGGCCAAGACATTCAAGCCTCAGTGTGGACTATGTGCTACTCCAAGCCTCTTTTTGACGTGAAATTTGAAGATAGCTTGAACAGCAACCACGCAAGCTCAATGACGCAATGCGCAAGTACTCAAGCTACTGAGCCATAGCTACATAATAAACTAACACATCCAAGACTCATTGTGGGCAATTTGCATTCCAAGCATCGTTATGAGGAAAAATTGGAAAGGTCTGAATAGTAACCACTAAGTACGCAAGGTACGTCATGACGTCACACGCATTAATCAGGAAGTAGAAGGGCCTTAAAAAGCCCGGAGAACGGAATCATAGACAGCCCATGAGTAAGCTCTCAAAAGAGCGAAACGGACCGTTGGCATATGGTAAGTTGTGATTGTGAACCAATTGCTTCCCAGAGATAATTGCTCACCCACTGTTGACTATACCACTATATAAAGTTTATGCTATAGCTACTACGTATCCTTTAGGTTATGTTGTTTAACCCTTTTTTAGAACTAATATTCCCAATAGTCCAAGGATTAGCAAGCTAGTATTGCCATATGAGGACTTTAAAAGGGAATCTAGTAACATTCCACAGATAATTACCGTATATACTCGAGTATAAGCCAAGTTTTTCAGCCCTTTTTTAAGGCTAAAAAGGGCCCCCTCGGCTTATACTCGAGTCACTCTCTCTCTCTCTCTCCCCCCCTGTGTCTCTCTAACCCCCCCGTGTCTCTCTAACCCCAGCCCCGTGTCTCTCTAACCCCCCCATGTCTCTCTAACCCCGTGTCTCTCTAACCCCCAGTGTCTCTCTAACCCCCCGTATCCCTTTCCCTCCCACCTCCTCATCCTCAATCCCCCCTCCTCATTCTAAACCCCCCCTCGTCATTCTAAACCCCCCTCCTCATTCTAAACCCCCCTCCTCACTTTACCCCTCTAAATACCTCCCCCTCTCCCTTTCCCCCTCACTTACCTCCATCTGCAGCTTCTGCTCCAGCCTCCGCTTCTTCCTGAGTCGGCACCCGGTATATGCTAATGACGTGACGTCACATGCGCGCCACGTCATTAGCATTGGGCGGGTCAAGACGCCGGAAGGAGCGGAGGCCGGAGCAGAAGCTGCAGATGGAGATAAGTGAGGGGAAAGGGAGAGGGGGCGGTATTTAGAGGGGTAAAGTGAGGAGGGGGGTTGTGGATGAGGAGGGGGGTTGAGGAGGGAGGTTGAGGATGAGGAGGGAGGTTGAGGAGGGGGGTTGAGGTTGACGAGGGAGGTTGAGGAGGGGGTTGAGGATAAGGAGGGGGTTGAGGATGGGGGGGTTGAGGATTAGGATGGGGTGTTGAGGATGGGGGGGTTGAGGTTGAGGAGGGAGGTTGAGGAGGGGGTTTAGAATGAGGAGGGTGGTTGAGGATTAGGAGGGGGGTTGAGGAGGGGGTTGAGGATGGGGTGGTTGAGGATGAGGAGGAAGGTTGAGGAGGGGGTTGAGGATGAGGAGGGGGTTGAGGAGGGGGTTGAGGATGGGGGGTTGAGGATGAGGATGGGGGTTTGAGGTTGAGGAGGAGGTTGAGGATGAGGATGGGGGTTGGAGGTTGAGGAGGGAGGTTGAGGAGGGGGTTGAGGATGAGGATGGGGGGTTGAGGTTAAGGTTGAGGAGGGGGTTGAGGATGAGGATGGGTTGAGGATGAGGAGGGGGGTTGAGGAGGGAGGTTGAGGATGAGGAGTGGGGTTGAGGAGGGGGGTTAAGAATGAGGAGGGGAGTTGAGGAGGGTGATAAGGGAGGGGGGAAGAGACACAGGGAAGGGAGAGGGGGTAAGAGACATAGGGAAGGGAGAGGGGGGAAGAGACACAGGGGGGTTGAGGAGGGAGGTTAAGGAGGGAGTTGAGGATGAGGAGGGGGTTGTGGAGGGGGTTGAGGATGGGTGGGTTGAGGATGAGGATGGGGGTTTGAGGTTGAGGAAGGGGTTGAGGATGAGGAGGGGGGTTGAGGATGGGGGTTTGAGGTTGAGGAGGGAGGTTGAGGAGGGGGTTGAGGATGAGGATGAGGGGTTGAGGTTGAGGTTGAGGAGGGAGGTTGAGGAGGGGGTTGAGGATGAGGATGGGGGTTGAGGATCAGGAGGGGGGTTGAGGAGGGGGTTGAGGAGTGAGGTTGAGATTGGGATGGGGGGTTGAGGAGGGTGATAAGGGAGGAGGGGAAGAGACACAGGGAAGGGAGAGGGGGGAAGGGAGAGGAAGGAAGAGACACAGGAGAGGGAGAGGGGAGAAGAGACACAGGGGAGAGAGAGGGGGGACACAAGAAAAGGGTACACAAGAGGGGGACACAGAGGGCACAAGAGGGACACAGGGGGCAGCATATTTCCCACCCTCGGTTATACTCGAGTCACTCATTTTTCCCAGTATTTTGTGGTAGAATAGGTGCCTCGGCTTATACTCGGTCGGCTTATACTCGAGTATATAAAGCATATTGGTTTCTAAGGACCACAGAGGCACATCATATTGCCTGATAGGAACTATTCAAGCCATAGTATCTGTGGTTGACAAGTTACACCAACCTTGATAGTAGGGTTTTTAGATTTCAGACTCTTGATTATTGCAACATTTCCCAATTATTAAAGTGCTAAGATACAACTAGGTGTTTGTGCACCAGGGATTTTTTAAAGTCACATTTATATACATTAAGTCAACTATAAAGAGATATTTGGGGGGCACAGAGTGGTCCTTATTACAGCATATCTATCACTAATGGGAACAGCAGGGGATATTTGACACTATAATTGCAAGCAAATGGCACTAAAGACTACCAGCCTCCTTATCCCATAAAAATGATATGACACTCTTAGAACAAAACCAGTTTGTTCCCATTGATTAGAGAAACATTTCTATACACTCTCATTGCACTGCGGTGACATCTAGTGGAGTTACAGAAGAATTGGGTCACATGTTTAATATACCAGTTTAGACATCCACCATTCCATGTTCTGCTACATCCCCAAACAAAGGGGTGACTCCCTTCTGAGCCCAATTGATCCAACGAAGCTGCCTCCACTTCAATACCTCAGGTAATTTTCTAACAAGATGATCACACATAAATAATTACCCTGGAAGCAACTTTTCATTTGAGTGCCATCTTGGAAGAACTAAACTTTAATAAAGCATTACAGAATCTGTAGCCCCCATCAGACCAAAGCAGAAATTAGGAATTGGCTGAAAAATTCATCTATTGCCTCAACACAGACAAACTAGCCAGCCTTGAACCCTACGTCTAATATGAATGCTACCCTTATATTTTGGGGGGCTATGCTTTTTGACATTTGTGTGTAGTATTTGATTGCCATTGAGCATAAAACATTTCAGTTCTCTATACACTCTATTATTGAACCAGCAATAACCTTACATGTTTCGTCAACAAATATATAGCCCCATTCAATTGCAAGCTCGCAACTCGCTCGCCAACGACCAGATGTCAGAGAGTGAGTTGCGAGCTCTTGTTGGCCTCCGTTTGCTCTGTTATTCCATTGCTCTAGGTCGGTCCTGACGCCAGCTTCGTAAACCATGCACTGGGTCATAGCAATTGTGAACAGGATGCGTATCAATTCACCGAGCCCATAACCGCCCATATTACATCGACCAATTAAGACGAGAATGTCCTAATTACGGCAGTAAAACATGGCGGTTACAAGTCAATCAATCAAGTTCGGGATTCTGATATGCGATCAGACTCGCAAAACTTTGAAAATGAAGAATTATGAAAATGAATGCCAATACTGTTCTAGTCCATATGGGTGGCCTGATATGTATTAACTCAGTGATACCCAAGATCGATTTAATCCCGAAATGACACATAAAAAAAACGTATTTCCTGCAGTTGTGTGGGTTTCAGACTGTTGTGCAATTAATCCTAATGTCTGTCATCGTTCTCACCATAACTTACAATGAAGGATTACAGTTTTATTCGCATTTACAGTGGTACAAATTGGTGTTTAACCCCTTTGCGGGTCCTCTAGAGCACATGTAGGACTTCATCCTGCATTTGTGATTTGCGAGCTGGGATACGTTTGAGAAGTGGGCGGGATTTAATCATATATCATGATTAAATCGCTGCCAGGTTAATTTTGTATTATTGCTTTTATATTTGTAACTGATTAAGCTTCAAACACTTAACCATGCTTTATAATTGAACCGTATAATGAACATTACATATTTAAATGTAACAATAAAAAATAAAAAACAAGAACTCAAGTCTTTGTAAGTAGTAACAAAAGTGGCGAGAAATGTTCTCCATTAGGGGAACTGGGAGTTTCCAGGTAATGGGTAGTGCATATTGATACTAGTCAGTTTGGGAAGAATGGGCTACCTCTATGTTCGCAATCAGGAATCTGACCTCCTGAGGGAATCTAGAACATCTGAGTCAGATAAGTCCATTGTGGAAGGGTAGCAAGTTCATCTGACAGCTTTAAGCCCATATGGGAAAGGAAACCTCTCCTTCTGCTCGATATCTTGTGGAATAAGTTCTACCATTTGATGTTGCCAGTAGTTTAAATGGATGACTCTTTCTGTATTGGATGCTGTGTTAAATTAGTACGTCTGTTATGGGTGTGTTGTTTGATGCAGGTTCTCATGAAAAACTGGAGATCTGCCCCTTAAATGAATTTTAGTATGACACCCTAGACTGAGTTAGGTCTTTTTAGGTTGGGGACCTAGATCGTGATGCGTACATTCAAGTTGCGGATCACATGTTTGGATATCTGGAACTAGGTAATGAATTGGTCAACATGATTGTCAGGTTTTACTGTGTTACTTTGGTATTTCTCTGATTTTGGCCATCTACTCCAGTTTTCTCCAATTCTCCTTAGCTCGACCAGTTCGTCAGATGTAGTTTTGCTATACTATTGCACAGTCAGTAGTTGCTGTTACAATTTGCTGGTATGTTGCTCTTATTTTGAAGTGTGTGTCAAGAGCTCTGATTTCTTTCTTAAGTTTGCCTATTAATCAAGCCATCTTGGTATGGAAGGATTATTTGGCATCCATGGCCAAGCTTTCCACTTCCTTGCTTAGTGGTTCCAAAGTAGGGACAAGTTTTTTTGGTTGAGCTATGGTAGAAACAGGTGTGGAAGCCATATCGGCAGGTGTGGAGCTAGGGAGGAACATTTTAAATAGATAAACAAAAGTTTCTTTCTGCAGCTGTTGGCTTTAGCCTCCATAATCTGTTTGCCCACTGTGATCTAGGAGTACAGCACTGGAAGATAAGAACCAGAAATATTTACTTTGGACATTTTTTGCCCTATTTTTGTTGCTTAGTTGTTCAGTGGTGTCCGTCTCTCTATGGCCCTATGGACCGAAGCTGGCCAGGTACATCCCTTTGAGCTCCATCAAGTTCATGTTCATTGCTTCAGTGACCTCATCTATCCATCTCTGTTTCCGTCATCCCCTTTTTTGTGTGCCTTCAATCTTTTCCATCATTAGGGTCTTCTCTAGGGAATCCTGTCTTTTCATGATATGGCCCAAATATTTGAGCTTTAGCCTCATGATTATACCTTCCAGTGAACAGTTTGTCTTGATTTCCTGAAGTACTGATTTATTGGATCTTCTTGCAGTCCAAGGGACTCTAAGAAGTTTTCACCAATACCACAATTCAAAGGTGTCAATTCTACAGTGCTCAACCTTCTTTATGATCCAACTCTCACTTCTGTAGGTTACTACTGGGAATACCATAGTTCTAACTATGCAGACCTTTGTTGATAGTGATATATCTATACCTTTTACTAGCTTATCCAAGTGTGCCATAGCTTTCCTCCCCACAAGTAAACATATTTTAATTTCATGGCTACAGTCACTATCTGAAAAGATCTTGGATCCCAGGAAAGTAACATCTGTCACTGCCTCCACTTCATTGAGCAGCAGGCCATCTTTTGCACAATTTTGCACAATTTCATTGAATAATTTATTGAGACTTAGCTTATATATGCCATTTGCTTCCTTTTTTGTGTATAAGGACATAAGCTATCCATGCCATTAAAAAGTCATAAGTGATATGATTTAGATAATAATATACCTAAGTATATACAATACCTAAGTATTAAGGGTGTGGTTATACCAACAGTATGGAAAGTTAGTCTAAGGTGTAATGTTTGGTCATGGGGAATATTTATGGGTAGAGTCTTGTTAATATTACATTGTGAAAAACAACTGATATCATTCAGAACCGACATGAGACTGGTATAATCAATGCAGATGGGTGATGGGGGAACCTTGCCTTGTGCTGCAATTACGTAATTGTAGGACCACTGAAGGCAATTTATACTGTATACGGCCATGATACATTGTACAATAGGTCTCTTCAGCTTGAATTTGCTTTGCACTGCTATGTAATCTCTGTAGACAAATTCAAATGCTTTTTTTTGTATCCATATTGTAGACCAGTGGATATACAAATGACCATTGACCCACAATTGCCGTACATGACCTTCCAATTCTCTGAACCACATTCTCTGAAAATCCCATTCAGGGAGCTTTGGTGGCTGCTCTTATATGAAACGAATGGGTAACAAACTCTGAAAATCCCTTTCAATGTATAAGTCCAAAGAACAAATAGAGCTTGGCACTGGAAAAACTTAACATCAAGTTATGAGGTAGCAATCAGTACACCTGGTACAATACAATCTCTGTCTCTCTTTACCAACCTTGTTAGCCTTGAACCGTCGCAGCCACATAGACTTGTCCTTTGGAATCTGACTGTAGCCTGAAGCTTTTTTGAAAAGACGATTTCCTCCACAATCAAAGTCAGCATGTTTAAATCTGCTATTTGGAGCCCACTTGCACTGACCCCCATTAAACGCATAGCAATCTTCTCTACCTGCTCCCATGGATATATCGATGCCAATCTTGTCCCTCGTGCCCCACCTCGAAAGGGCAGCACCAAATGCAAACCAGTCATTTTATTTAGCCATTAAGAGACAGCCTATCATTCCAGGTCCTTAACCTTCTTAGGCAAATAAACATATCACCGTTTACTTCATGAATTCTCCTACTACCCGAAGAACCTCAGGCATCTGCACAGCATTACCCACTTCATCCCTCTGATCCAAGCCACCCATAGGGCATGAGGTCAAAACAGCCCCCTATATAGGATCCCTGTCAACTCTCTCAGGAGGAGTGCCTGCTATGAATGGGTGAGATAGACCCAGAGCTTCTGTGTCAGCTGGTTTGCCAGTGACCCATCCTCTGTTTGTCAACTGTGCTACTAGTCCACCAGGAATGTCATCCTTCACGCTGATGTTGTGCTGACCCAGCAAAGCCTTAAGCCCATTTAACAAGACATGAGTCCTGAACTGGCCATTCCCTTTACCCACTGACCCACTTGACCAATGCCACCCAGATTTCAAACAGAATGGGTTAGGTACATGTACTATCTCACCTGTAGCTGTAGCAACCTGTTGTGTCACAGTGACTGCAGCAGGATCAACAGATATTGGCATTTTGCCAGTAGCTTCTTGGAGGGACTCTGTGTTGCTATGCCTTCTCCACTGTCCACTCATGCCCTTTGTTGAACATGAATGTCCACAGCTGCAGGAACATCCAAGCCTGCTGTTAAATCTTGATCTGTTTTTGGAAGTCCTGCTAAGGCAAGAGGAATGATTACTATCCTGCCTCTGCCTGTTGGGTCTGTATCCTTGCTAGTATATTTACTTTATACTGTGTAAACCTTCTCTTTTTAATACGTTGCTACAGATTCTCCTATCCCTAAATCAAGCTGCTCTCTGGTAATTCTTGAGGCAGCTGTAACCCAACAGAGTATGTAGTGCATTGGATTGAGTTTATTAATCCGACAGACCCACCTGCCTGACTACCAATGCCTGTATTAAGACCTATGCTGACCAATGAGTTGTGCACTAATATATTGTCTATTCTAGTCTCCCAAACCCCCAATATAGGTGCAAAGCAAGGGTTCCACATAGGTGCTTAATGGATGTCCCCTATAGCATGGTTACATTGCTGCCAGGTTAATTTGTTTTTATCATCCATTAAGCACCTATGTGGAATCCTTGCTTTCTCAACTCTGTAATTGACCTGGTAATGGCTCTGTAGATTACTACTGGTTGCTTAAGGACTCAGATCCTCCTTGTTCGGTAAAGATCTGCAGCCACAACTCCACTACTCATATTTCTGGTTCTTATCTTCCAGTGCTGTACTCCTAGATCACAGAGGGCAAACAGATTATGGTGACTAAAGCCAACAGCTGCAGAAAGAAACTTTTGTTTATCTATTTAAAATGTTCCTCCCTAGCTCCACACCTGCCGATATGGCTTCCACACCTGTTTCTTCCATAGCTCAACCAAACACACTTGTCCCTACTTTGGAACCACTAAGCAAGGAAGTGGAAAGCTTGGCCATGGATACCAATTAATCCTTCCATACCAAGATGGCTTGATTAATAGGCAAACTTAAGAAAGAAATCAGAGCTCTTGACACACACTTCTAAATAAGAGCAACATACCAGCAAATTGTTACAGCAACTACTGACTGTGCAATAGTATAGCAAAACTACATCTGACGAACTGGTCGAGCTAAGGAGAATTGGAGAAAACGGGAGTAGATGGCCAAAATCAGAGAAATACCAAAGTAACACAGTAAAACCTGACAATCATCTTGACCAATTCATTACTTAGTTCCAGATATCCAAACATGTGATCCGCAACTTAAATGTACGCACCACGATCTAGGTCCCCAACCTAAAAAGACCTAATTCAGTCTAGGGTATCATACTAAAATTCATAATTAATGAACAGGTAATAAAAGTGGCTCTGCATAAGAAGACAGTTTCATTTTAGGGGCAGACCTCCAGTTTTTCAAGAGAACCTGCATCAAACAACACACCAGTAATGGATGTCCTAATTTAACACAGCATCCAATACAGAAAGAGTCATCCATTTAAACTACTGGCAACATCAAATGGTAGAATTTATTCCACAAGATATCGAGCAGAAGGAGAGGTTTCCTTTCCCATATGGGCTTAAAGCTGTCAGATGAAAGTGCTACCCTTCCAAAATGGACTTATCTGACTCAGATGCTCTCTAGATTCCCTCAGGATGTCAGATTCCTGATTGTGAACATAGAGGTAGCCCATTCTTCCCAAACTGACTAGTATCAATATGAACTACCCATTACCTGGAAACTCCCAGTTCCCCTAATGGAGAACATTTCTCTCCACTTTCGTTACTACTTACAAAGACTTGAGTACTTTTTTTTTTTTTTTATTGTTACATTTAAATATGTAATGTTCATTATACGGTTAAAATAAAAAAAAAGGTTAAGTGTTTGAAGCTTAATCAGTTACAAATATAAAAGCAATAATAAAAAATTTACCTGGCAGCAATTTAATCATGCTATAGGGGACATCCATTACGCACCTATGTGCAATCCTTGCTTTCTCAACTCTGTAATTGACCCTGTAATGGCTCTGTAGATTGCAACTGTTTGCTTAAGGACTCAACTCCTCCTTGTTCAGTGAACATCCACACACAACTCCACTACTCATATTTCTGGTTCTTATCTTCCAGTGCTGTACTCTTAGATCACAGGGGGCAAACAGATTATGGCAGCTAGAGCCAACAGCTGCAGAAATAAACTTTTGTTTATCTGTTTAAAATGTACCTCCCTAGCTCCACACCTGCCGATATGGCTTCCACACCTGTTTCTACCATAGATCAACCAAACAAACTTATCCCTACTTTGGAACCCCTAAGCAAGGAAGTGGAAAGCTTGGCCACAGATACCAAACAATCCTTCCCTACCAAGATGGCTTGATTAATAGGCAAACTTAAAGAAAGCAATCAGAGCTCTTGAGACACACTTCACAATAAGAGCAACAGACCAGCAAATTGTAACAGCAACTACTGACGGTTCTACCAGAGATTTCTCTCCCTTTACTTGTTATTACTAGATTCTCTAGTGGCTGACGATTGCTTTTCCTAACCATTGTTTTCCCATGATGCTACTGCCCCTCCCCCATAAGGAAATACTGTAGCTAGTTTTATATCAGACTTCCTGACATTTCGCTTCCATGATTCCTAAAAAATACTTAATGATCAAATTCATGTTTATGCATTTTATTCTATATCTCATTACATTTATTCTAAAATTGTTTGCGTCTTCATATCCCCCTGGCTTATCTCAACTGTATACTTGAGAATCCACTCCCTCACCTGATTGTACCACAATATTAATTTTACATCCCCCCATATCTGCCTCTCCACTGACCGGATGCAGCTACCGATGTAATATAGGTGAGCTTGGGTCCCTTGGCAGGGGATCATAGGGCATGCAGTTTTCCCTACTGGCATACCATGCAGTTATGGGGAGCATTAGCAGCCTCATGGATAGCTTACAGCTCATCAGCAGGCTGTCTATGGGGGTTAATGCACAGACAGCTTCCCACAGAAAAAAGGTCCACCCCTTAAAGCCTCCCCTTTTAACAAATCCCCTTCCTCAGGGCCACTTATGATCACATATATAGTTGTGAGCGTACGAGTTGTTGCTAACGCTTGCGGGCTTGCGCAGCGAGCCGCGGCCCTCGCAAACCGAGGGCCTCAGTTGCTGGCATGGAGCGCCAAAGGCGCTCCTTGCCAGCAACTGCGACCCTACCAAAATTAACGTTCAATGGCAAACAACCACACAACAACCGCGACCACGCAAACACGACACACCAACCACGACGCTCGCAAACTTTACCTCGCAACGCAAACAACATACGAGACACATTACCACACATTACGACCTCGCAACAATCTGACGCAACTCGCGAACATTACAAAATTAAAAACATAATAAATACACACAGCACATACATACAAAGCTTACCTACAGCAAGAGGAAGCATCCAGGACCTCAAAAAAACAACTTACACCTTCATTTAACTACAAATAAAAGAGTTTAGTCACAAAAAAATTATCTAAGAGAGAGAAAAAATGGCCGCCGAACAAAACAAAAACGAGGCTACAGCACTCTAAACACGCAAAACACCACAAGAAACTCGCAAAACACCACAAATGACCTACGGATATTCCGTTAACACGCATACCACACATTACCCGCCATTTTACGCCAATGCGGAAGTACACAACTAAGCTAACGGTTTGGTCTTGCGCACGCACACTATTACACTGCACACATTCACCACGCTTACACAGCAGCTCCACACCACTAATGCTGCAGCAACATCAAAACAGATTGCCAGCTCTTCAACAATGCTTCAAAATAGGTAAAGTATATTCATTTATTAATGTATTATATATTTCAGTACTACACACCAAACAGCATTAGCTAACTTACAATTTCATTGCCGTCATTTTTTGACGGGCAATTCACTAGTAAAGTATAACTATGATACATAAATAAAGTTTAATAATAAAGTGTGTTAGGGTGCCCTCTCCACCCTTCACTTTTAACCCAGAAGTAACTGGACTAAGCACTATACTTCTTAATGGAATAGGACCCCAAGGAAATAGTGTCTCAAAACAGATGGTTGCTGGTCCCTCTGGTCCTAGGAAGATTGCTTCAAAAAAGAAACATAAAGTGGATGCCAACCTTTTTAAAGTAAGGGTTGCAAATAGAGCAGGAAATACTACAGGAGTATTACAGGTAGATTGAAGAGGTGCAGTCTGGTCTGGATTTATTTACTGCTTAGATGTGTACGCCCTGTGAGATCCATAAAGATAACATCTAGGTATAGTCCATTCCCCTTCTTTACCTTTAATGCGAAAACTCATATTTCACATGCCCAGGTTAGCACACTACCACCCCAAGAGGGGTGATTGTTAAATGGGTGTTTGAGAGACTAGAATAGACATTATATTAGTGCACAACTCATTGGTCAGCATAGGTCTTAACACAGGCATTGGTAGTCAGGCAGGTGGGTCTGTCGGATTAATAAACTCAATCCAATGCACTACATACTCTGTTGGGTTACAGTTGCCTCAAGAATTACCAGAGAGCAGCTTGATTTAGGGATAGGAAAATCTGTAGCAAAGTATTAAAAGGAGAAGGTTTACACAGTATAAAGTAAATATCCTAGCAAGGATACAGACCCAGCAGGCAGAGGCAGGATAGTAATCATTCCTCTTGCCTTAGCAGGACTTCCAAAAACAGATCAAGATTTAACAGCAGGCTTGGATGTTCCTGCAGCTGTGGACATTCATGTTCAACAAAGGGCATGAGTGGACAGAGGAGAAGGCATAGCAAAAAATCCCTCCAAGATGCCAATATCTGTTGATCCTGCTGCACTCACTGTGACACAACAGGTTGCTACAGCTACAGGTGAGATAGTACATGTACCTAACCCATTCGGTTTGAAATCTGGGTGGCATTGGTCAAGTGGGTCAGTAGGGAAAGGAAAATGGCCAGTTCAGGACTCATGTCTTGTTAAATGGGCTTAATGCTTTGCTAGGTCAGCACAACATCAGTGTGAGGGATGGCATTCCTGGTGGACTAGTAGCACAGTTGACAAGCAGAGGATGGGTCCCTGGCAAACCAGGAGAGCTGTTGCTGACACAGAAGCTCTGGGTCTATCTCACCCATTCATAGCGGGCACTCCTCCTGAGAGAGTTGACAGGGATCCTATATATGTGGCTGTTTTGACCTCATGCCCTATGGGTGGCTTGGATCAGAGGGATGAAGTGGGTAATGCTGTGCAGATGTCTGAGGTTCTTCGGGTAGTAGGAGAATTCATGAAGTATACGGTGCTATGTTTATTTGCCTAAGAAAGTTAAAGACCTGGAATGATAGGCTGTCTCTTAATGGCTAAATAAAATGACTGGTATGCATTTGGTGTTGCTCTTTCGAGGTGGGGCATGAGGGATTAGATTGGCATCGATATATCCATGGGAGCAGGTAGAGAAGATTGCTATGCGTTTAATGGGGTCAGTGCAAGTGGGCTCCTAATAGCAGATTCAAACATGCTGACTTTGATTGTGGAGGAAATCATCTTTTCAAAAAAGCTTCAGGCTACAGTCAGATTCCAAAGGACAAGCCTAGGTGGCTGCGATGGTTCAAGGCTAACAAGATTGGTAAAGAGAGAGAGATTGTATTGTACCAGGTGTACTGACTGCTACCTCATTACTTGATGTTAAGGTTTTCCAGTGCCAAGCTCTATTTGTACTTTGGACTTATACATTGAAAGGGATTTGTTCTCTCATACTTGGAGATTTTCAGAGTTTGTTACCCATTCGTTTCATATAAGAGCAGCCACCAAAGCTGCCTGAATGGGACTTTCAGAGAATGTGGTTCAGAGAATTGGAAGGTCATGTACGGCAATTGTGGGTCAATGGTCATTTGTATATCCACTGTTCTGCAATATATTTCTCCTGAGTATGGATACCAAAAAAAGCATTTGAATTTGTCTACAGAGATTACATAGCAGTGCAAAGCAAATTCATGCTGAAGAGACCTATTGTACAATGAATCATGGCCGTATACAGTATAAATTGCCTTCAGTGGTCCTACAATTACGTAATTTCAAGCTATTCCCAATTTGTTGAAGCACAAGGCAAGGTTCCCCCATCATCCATCTGCATTGATTATACCAGTCTCATGTCGGTTCTGAATGATATCAGTTGTTTTTCACAATGTAATATTAACAAGACTCTACCCATAAATATTCCCCATGACCAAACATTACACCTTAGACTAACTTTCCATACTGTTGGTATAACCACACCCTTAATACTTAGGTATTGTATATACTTAGGTATTGTATTAGCTAAATCATATCACTTATGACTTTTTAATGGCATGGATAGCTTATGTCCTTATACACAAAAAAGGAAGCAAATGGCATACCGTATATAAGCTAAGTCTCAATAAATTATTCAATGAAATAGTGCAAAAGATGGCCTGCTGCTCAATGAAGTGGAGGCAGTGACAGATGTTACTTTTTACTTACTTTTTCAGATAGTGACTGTAGCCATGAAATTTAAAGATGTTTACTTCTGGGGAGGAAAGCTATGGCACGCTTGGATAAGCTAGTAAAAGGTATAGATATATCACTATCAACAAAGGTCTGCATAGTTAGAACTATGGTATTCCCAGTAGTAACCTACAGAAGTGAGCGTTGGATCATAAAGAAGGTTGAGCACTGTAGAATTGACACCTTTGAATTGTGGTATTGGTGAAAACTTCTTAGAGTCCCTTGGACTGCAAGAAGATCCAATAAATCAGTACTTCAGGAAATCAAGACAAACTGTTCACTGGAAGGTATAATCATGAGGCTAAAGCTCAAATATTTGGGCCATATCATGAAAAGACAGGATTCCCTAGAGAAGACCCTAATGATAGAAAAGATTGAAGGCACACAAAAAAGGGGATGACGGAAACAGAGATGGATAGATGAGGTCAATGAAGCAATGAACATGAACTTGATGGAGCTCAGAGGGATGTACCTGGCCAGCTTCGGTCCATAGAGCCATAGAGAGACGGACACCACTGAACAACTAAGCAACAAAAATAGGGCAAAAAATGTCCAAAGTAAATATTTCTGGTTCTTATCTTCCAGTGCTGTACTCCTAGATCACAGTGGGCAAACAGATTATGGAGGCTACAGCCAACAGCTGCAGAAAGAAACTTTTGTTTATCTATTTAAAATGTTCCTCCCTAGCTCCACACCTGCCGATATGGCTTCCACACCTGTTTCTACCATAGCTCAACCAAAAAAACTTGTCCCTACTTTGGAACCACTAAGCAAGGAAGTGGAAAGCTTGGCCATGGATGCCAAATAATCCTTCCATACCAAGATGGCTTGATTAATAGGCAAACTTAAGAAAGAAATCAGAGCTCTTGACACACACTTCAAAATAAGAGCAACATACCAGCAAATTGTAACAGCAACTACTGACTGTGCAATAGTATAGCAAAACTACATCTGATGAACTGGTCGAGCTAAGGAGAATTAGAGAAAACTGGAGTAGATGGCCAAAATCAGAGAAATACCAAAGTAACACAGTAAAACCTGACAATCATGTTGACCAATTCATTACCTAGTTCCAGATATCCAAACATGTGATCCTCAACTTGAATGTACGCACCACGATCTAGGTCCCCAACCTAAAAAGACCTAACTCAGTCTAGGGTGTCATACTAAAATTCATTTAAGGGGCAGACCTCCAGTTTTTCAAGAGAACCTGCATCAAACAACACACCCATAACAGACGTACTAATTTAACACAGCATCCAATACAGAAAGAGTCATCCATTTAAACTACTGGCAACATCAAATGGTAGAACTTATTCCACAAGATGTGACAACTGTTCACTGGAAGGTATAATCATGAGGCTAAAGCTAAAATATTTGGGCCATATCATGAAAAGACAGGATTCCCTGGAAAAGATTGAAGGCACACAAAGAAGTGGACGACAGAAACAGAGTTGGATAGATGAGGTCACTGAAGCAATGAACATGAACTTGATGGAGCTCAGAGGAATGTATCTGGCGTGCTTTGGTCCTTAGGGCCATAGAGAGACGGACAATACTGAACAACTAAGCAACAAAAATAGGGCAAAAAATTTGCAAAGTAAACAATGTAATAACAAGTTCTGAGGGGCACTTAGCTGGTACTGAAATATTAAATATGCATCTTATCTTATAGGCTTTCCCTGGAATTGACCTTCCAACTGGTATAAATGAGGATTACCCTAGTGCCAATCTGTAAATAAATGTATTTAGACATGCAATGATATACATTGTTGAGTGTTGTCTCAGTGGAGCTGTCTAGTGGATATATACTATATAGTGTTTTAATTCTAAAATTCTAAAATGTTTTTGTAAAGTGATAAAAAGATACCTAATAACATTTTATAAAGTGCAAAAGGGTGAATATACACAGTTCATATAGATAGAGAAACGTCCCTATATCTCTCTTCAGGTCCTAATAATCTCCAGAGACCAAGGTGGCCTTTCAGCCCAAGACATCCAACAATAATACTGTGCTGCTCAAATTTGCCAAGTTACCAGATGGTTCCTTCATAAAGTTAGCATTTTTAAAGATGAAGAAAAGAAGATATCGAAAGATAGTGGGACACCAATCCCCCCCCCCTTCTTCCATTAACAAAACTAAATTCAATATAAAACCTCCCTCTACATCTCCTGACCACCCCACACTCACAACTCCTGCAGCCCTATTAAATTCCCTCAACGTGTAAAACCGAAGCCTGTAACGTAGACCACAAGACTTACGACTATTAAATTGGCCTCTCAAAGATACCCGCAAACAACTTGCGGGTTAACGCGAAAAAACCTTACCGGGTGTCGAAATCTGAACTCTGCGGCCGCAAATCCTTTGTTCTGTCAAGCCCATAACTGTTGCGTTCGCAAATCGCTATTAAATTGCTACACATACACTGGCATTCAAACCCTTAACCTGCAACTGGAGCCAAAAAGCCAACGTGTTCTAGAAAGGACCCACAAGGGGGTAAAATTCCTATCCATAGTGCTTTAAATGCAAATATCAACACACTGCTATACTCATAATTAAAGGGAAAGTGGTGTTAGGTATTAAAATTAATAGCACAACATTCTCAAGCTCGCAAATCTGCAATATAATTTTTTTTTTTATGTTCAATTTCTGTGTTATATCGATCCCTGCAATCAATGTGTTAATACATATTATGGAACTTGCATGGACTAGAATATCATATATACTGATTTATTAATATTGCATTATTTCTGGAATGAGGGTGCAAAACCTCCATTTTTCAGTTACGTTATGATGACGATCTCTTTTGCCATTGGGCCCATCTAAACCCGTAACTACAGGTTTGACAAATTGAACATATTCACGTTCGCACATGCAACGTGCGCAAGAATGGTTTATGGGACTGCATCCACAGCCCGTAACTCGCAGCATGGTTCAATTTATTAGCTCTGTAAAGCAGCCGAATTTAAAGCTGCAGCCTTTACGGATGTGCTGATGCCGATACGGGCTTTGAATTTAATGGGACTGCTGGACTTGTGCTTCCCAAAAACTTTTCCAATTCACCTCCTAAGTCCCTCATCAGATAGAGAGAAATGGGAATTAATTACTTAGAAGATATTCTGCTCAGCCATATATTCTCTTCTTGGGGGGCTTTTGTTTGTTGTGACTAAATTCATGGAAGGGGTCATAGCAGAGTACCTATTTCAAATACAGATCATCTGAAAGTTATGCTTCTGTTAAATATCAATGTATTTTATTTCCTTTCAGTAGCAAATCAAGTTTGAAGAATTAAAATAATTGCAATTCTATTTCAGACAAACCATACTAAGCCCATTAGTTGCAAATCTAAATGAGTTGAATTTTGAACTGCAGAAATCACCCATGTCTACCTTCCTACTAATAAAATCCCCTACCACTAAAACCTGTCTGTTGCTCTTCCTAATCTGCCCTCTCTCTCCCCCAGTAGAACAGCTCTATCTGGCATTGCCAGTCCTGAACAGTTTCACTCAATCTGGCAAATCTGTTGCCAAGTCAGAACTGACCACCTGCTTCCTCTACCTGTTCCTTCCGTATCCCCTTGTAACTGTAACACAGCTACCACCTTAACCTCACTAGCCACAGCTCTATCCTTCATGCTTTGTTGTTGTTGTTTCTTAGTCATTCAGTCGCATCTAGCTCACTGTGAACCTATGGACCACAGCACGCCAGGTACACCTCTCAGTCACTGCCCCTCTGAGCACTAATCAAGTTCATGTTCATTGCTTCAGTGACCTCATCTATCCATCTCCGCCTCGGTCGTCCCCTTCTTCTTGTGCCTTCAATCTTTCCCAGCATCAGAGTCTTTTCAATGAAATCCTGCTGTCTCATATGGCCAAAATATTTGAGTTTCAGCCTCATGATCATATCCTCCAGTGAACAATTTATCTGGATTTCCTGAAGTACTGACTTAGTTGATCTTCTTGCAGTCCAAGGGACTCTAAGTCATTTTTGCCAACACAGCAATTCAAATGTATCAATATAGAGTTATTTATGGTCCAGCTCTCACATCTGTAAATTACTACTGGGAATGCCATAGTTCTTTGTTAATAGTTTGATTGCTTTCCTTTTTGCTAGCTTGTCCAAACTTGCCATAGCACTACGCCGCGACGTTGCTCTATGACGTCATACGCAGACGCATAGGCGACACAAGGGTAGTTTGGAGCTTAGGCGTTTCATAATCACATAGATTGACCATCTATATTGAAAAGATACATAAATACTATCCATAATAAATCTCAAATCTATGAGCAAATATAAGAGTGTGGAATTTGATAGTACATACCTAAGCTCCATAGTTCGAGTAGTGGAATCAATAATTATATTACTATTTTAGTAATGGACTTTCCCTTATAACGAATGACTGTATACAAACCCCTATACCCTCATACTTAGCACTTAGCACTAGCACTTTATTTATATTGTAATTTATATTCAATACTATCATATATCATTATTTATTCTATTACTATTAGCACTAGACACTTTATGGAAGTGCAATATATATAAGTGCAAATACATAAGTCTAGTATTTAGATTTATGTTCCTACCACTTAATAATATTACACAGAACCTTATGCATCACTTTATTTCAGATGATTTATCACTTTAAATAAGAGGATATATAGGGACAATTTGAATAATTTCAGTCAAACAATCCCAGTCAATATATAACGAAGTCCTCAGAATTTCTTATTTCCCTACTCTCTTTATCTTGTCAGAACTTCAATATTTTAATAAGAAGTTTTAACTATATTAATAAATGTTAAGTTTTATATTTTTTGCTGTTCTATATTGCCACTTGGGCAGAGGGTGTGCACTTTAATTCCAAAGGATACTTGTCCTGTCCCTTTATCCTCTGTTATTTAGTAATCCATATCCTCTAGTAGCACCCCTTTTTTCACCCCAGAATCTTTTTATACCTAGAGCCACCTATCTTTCCTATTTGTATCTACCATTGACTGACAGACAGTTTGATAAATTGTTCTCGTGAATAATATGGTCCAGAGCCTGATCGCCTCTGGATGAATATTATAGATTATGTTTATATGCTGTTGGCCATTTTGGATATTTATTAATAAATGTTTTATCTAGATTTATTTTCTATTCATTTAAATATTATTGAGGTGTTATATTAACAGAAAAGAAGGAGTGAAGTACTGATTAAGTACCTAATAATTAACAGGTAAAAATTATTTTATGACTACGTGTAGAGTTATCGATGGAGTGAAATACATGTAGAAATATAAACACTTGTTTCACAGAAATGCTCATCTTTAAGGTTAATAATAGTAGCCAACTGGGTTTAATATTTTATTTTATGTGTCAATAATGTCAATCAAATCAAAATAATTATTGTTTTTACTCTTTACATTTTTTTATTTTGTTTGCAGCACTCTTTTGTTGGCCAGATTCTATTTTTTTTATTTTTGAGCTATAATTCTTTTTTATGCCTCATGTTACTGTAATTTGAGGAATGATAAAGCAGATTGACATTTCCCTCTATCAAAATTGATGTGATATATGCAAAATCTCTATCTCATGTTTGTATCCCCAAGTGAATGCTAAAGAGAGTGCTAATGATGATGAGATCAGTGCATGCCATGCTATCGGATAATGAGGTGTAAATGTGGGCATAAAAGATCTCCAACTTACAAGTAGAGGCGGATTCTGTGGCTCAAATGGTGCTCCAAAACAGATGAGCACTAGCACTGTTTGCCCTGTTGGCAAGAGATGGAGGCCTCCTATGTATCTACTTAAACTCCACCTGTTAGTTCCCCACTATGGGATGGGTAAAGAACCTTATCGCGGGGGTCCTATCTCTTGTGATAATCCTGGGTCTCAAGTTTTGGGTGCTATATTTTTGTTTTCCCTTACTGGTTAAATGTTGTCAAAATGTAACACCTACTCCTCAAGGTTCACCCCCAGCTCAGATGATGGCCGTGATGTAAATTGATAAACAATTTGGTAAAACGTTTTCAATGTATTTATAGGTTTCCAAGAAAGGAACATGATAGAAGATGGGGTAATTTATAAATTGAAAATACAGAGGCTTATTAGTATAAACGTAACATTAGTAAAATTATTTATTGGCTATTCTCCAACGTATATGCCATGACAGGATAAATCAAATATTATTTATAAATCATTCCTGGTTTATTACAAAGCTATGCATATGTAAATGCCATATGTAGTTAGAGAGGAGTCTAGGATATGTGTATATGATAAGGTTTATGTTTGTAAAATGTATTCATTGTCTAGTATATCAGATCTTGAATGTTTGCATTTATTTATTTATTTTTATTTTTGTCACACTTACCTACCCCCAGAAGAAGAAGACCACAACTGCATGTACAGAGGAAGAAAAATCAAAGAAAGTAACCGCTATGCCACAAGCTTGCCCCAATATATGATGAGAGAAAGTCTCTACCAAGTACCTATCCTGATGTGGTGACAACAAATAGTGACAGATGAAGAACCGGATACAGAGTTTGCTGACTAAAAGACAAAGCCCAGACATGCTGTGATTCTGCACCCAAGAAAGGGGATGAGCCAAACTCTTGATCATTACCTGGAAATGTGAACATGCATGTATCTGCTGGCACAAAAAAAAAGGATGCAAAGATCTGGGAGAAAGTCACATAATCATTGTGCTGTGCCTAGAAATCTGCACATGATGGACCATTGCCTTGACCAGAGGATCTCATATCCAGAAGCAATCTTTTTTTTTACTCTTTGAACCATATTACCTCAGAGGGGCCTGGCTAAGTGTGATGTGTAAGACTGGATATATAATGTACTAACAACTGATAAGGGAAAGTAACTACCGAAAGAAGACATTATCCTACATAAACTCTTGGTTGTTAATAATATCAGTGCATAATTGTGTTTTAAGAAATGTTTGTGCAATGTTTTATTATAATTGCTGTATCTGTGTTTTAGCTGCAGATAACGATTATAGCAATCTTACTATTGGTTATTAATCATATCCATAATTTCAATGCCTATTAAGTACAAGACAACAGGTATAAAGCAAAGTTGGCTCCATGATCTAATTGCACTTACATTGATAACCATTGCACAATCTGGACTAATCATTATAACATGAGTCTGTTTTATAATAACCGGTTGGTTGTAAGGCTCTCATCCAACGTGCTTTTTAACACCTGGACTGTGAACTTTGTGCAAAGGACTCCTTTATTGAAATTTTTTTGTTGCAGGAACATCACATGGAACCTAGACCATACTGGGTTATCCGCTCTGTGGCTCTATGGGCACAATAATCCCTGCCATATTCTGTTTCCCAGTGAGCTTTCTCCTTTTGGGACAGAAGTTTTTTGGATTCAGTTTGAAGATGACACCTTGCCTTTCTTATTATGACTGTTGAATTTTTATGTTGAATTTACAATGTTTGTAACGGCCAATTAAGGATACACCTGTTTTTTTTCTCTTCCATTGCAGAAGAGATACCACTTTTTACATACTATCTTCTATTTTGTATTTGGTGTATTCAGCATTGTTCTTTCATTTTGTTTTTCCACCTTCAAAGTATAATACATACCCATTGTTTTGGCCTGTTAGCATAATGTTGCAAAAACAGAATGTGCCATGACTTAGATAATATACTAAGTAACTAATACAGAAACCTCCATAAACCCCTTTTCAGAATTCTCAAACTATATTCAGAGATCACCTGGGGAAGGAACAGGTGAATGAGAATGATCATGGTTCCACAGAGTTTTCTCCTCTAGACATTTTCCTCTCATTAGTACCATTCTTATGTAGTTGTTCTTTCAGAACAAAAGAAGGAGTTGTTGTGGTACGATGAAAGAGTTAACATTTTACTTGACCTTTGCCTTAATGAACTAGTGACCACAAGGCTGCATAAAGCCAATTTTTATTGTGTCAGCAGGCCCTTATAAGTTCCTTATCTAATGTATCCACATGGGATTTATAGTTCTGTGTTTTGCCTATGTAACCTCTCCTTATATACCACAAAATGTATGTATAGATGGCAAATACTTGTTACTAGACAAAACCAACCATGACTTGTAATTGTTGACCCTGGATACCTGACCATGTAAAGTCAGCATGTACCTCTGATACTAATGCAAATGATGGGCCCTATATATTCTACTGTGAAACACTTAATACATTGAGACAATATGATGCTATCTTGTGTGTATTATTCTGTCTCCCAAGCTAGGCCCAGCTAAACTGTGCTCAGTGAGCACCAACTACCTTTCCAGTGTAGCAATATTAGTTGCAATTCTCCTCTCAGGTTCTCCAATTTGAGCTTCAAGAAAGACAACATGCTCACAGAGCAACAGAGGTTTGGTCCCTGCAACAGCATACATGTGGCAGGATTTATACTTGACTCCAATGGCAGTAGGATGTGGATAATCTCACTGATGCCTCTGCAGACTATATCAATGAGCATGGCCAGATTACCCATGAGGTCAACTAGGCAGCTGCCTAGGGGTGCTTCAAAGTGAGGGATGACACTTTGACAAAAAGCTCTCTGGCTTAAAAAAAAAACAAAATGCTCCAGTTCATAGTCTGGCTATTAGTTGGTAACCACCTAGAACAAAAGAGTTACAACAGAAAAAATAACTTACACACACACAGAAAACGCAAAGATGGGTACCTACATACCTTTGCTTTCTCACTCGCAGGGGCTCCTCCACTACACTGCCTAGGGGCTCCAAAAAGGCAAATACAGCCCTGTCAATGATACTGCGAGCTATAACATGTAGGGCCACCCAAGATTGGCAGTTCATAACAGAGAGGTCAGACAAATCACGGTCCACTTTTTTCCATGAAAACCTTACAAATAAGCACAACCAGTCAGAAGATGTGCCTGGAATGCTGCAGTCCATAGGGTCACAGAGAGTCGGACACGACCAAACAAATAAACAACATATATTCACAATATGCACATATGCATAATAATTTTCACCAAGAAATAAAAGCATTACATCTAGTATACTGTCTGGCGACACTAGGCCTAATTCGATGGATAATCAATCCCCGGAAAAAGCTTCTCAAACCACAAGCCAGGGAAACTTACTCCTAGAAGAATGGGAAATTCTAACATGTACTAAAATGAAAGATCATTTACAGGACTTTCAAATAAATATTATCTCTGATTTGCCAAAGAAAATATCCGACAATCCCACAATCTATTATGGAAGTAAATCAGAGAGTTGAATCCTTGGAAAATGTATGTGACAGTCTAATTACAGACAATAACACCTTACTCAAGTATACGTCTGTTCTGGAAAATCAAAATGAGGACTTAATGATTAAAATTTCCTCTCTAGGTGATCGTTCTAGAAAGAAAAAACTCTGTGTGACAGGCATACAGGAGTCTTACCAGGGCAGCGATTTGAAAAACTATATGGAGGACTTTTTAGACACGATAATTAAGGAAACTTATGATAAAATAAAAACTTGCACCCCCCTATGAGAATATTATGATCTTCTCAGACCTTTCCGCTCAGACACTAGCTAGAAGAAGAGAATACATAGAGAATACATAGAGATTACTCAGGTCTTACGACAGAAAGAAATCAAGTATAAATGGATTTCTCCAAAGGGTATTGCAATATATAAGGATTCAAATTGGTATAAAATCACAACAGTCCAAGATGGAATACAATGAATGCATAGCTGGCAGTTAGAAATAGCACAGACAAATAAAGAGGTTAAGAAACCTATTCTGTCGGCCAGCAAATTGGCTTGGCAAACAATTAAAAGATAGCCAGAAGCGAGTTAAGTTAAGTGAAAAGAACAGGTCTGAGGTATATGATTAGCAGCACTAGATGACTGAGCATAAATATAAACATGCAGGAATATCAGTTTTAGCTGACTCACAATTGGTATTAAAGATAACAATTAGCTGGGTAATAGAGTATTAACACTTATAAATATAATGAGTTATTATATAAACTAATATAAACTAGACGGGAGGTAAAATTCTCTTAGCACTAATATGCTAGAGATAGATTCTAGCAATTAGAATTTCTTTTTTTTTTCCTTTCTTTCCTTATTTAGGGTTAACTGCTAGAAATAGGGTAGATATGGAGTAACCAAACTAACACAACTTATAGGTTTATTTGCTCACTTAATTCCCTTTCAGGGATCTTAACTAATATAATTATTTTTTTCTCAAGATATTCTCTTCTTTGATGTAGCTTACATTACATTATAGAAACACTAGATAGAATTCACATATATACAATTTGTTTCTGAATATTAATTTAGAGGCTTATATGTCAATGTTTGCCCTTGGCATGGGCAGTTCAACTTTATTGATTTGTCTTCCAACCACAAATGGGTAACCATTCCTTATCAGGCAGTAGCCCTGTTGAACCAGAAGGATTTGTTTTTTTAATGTTGTGTATACTTGTAGTGAGAATGTTTAAGGTTCCAGGTGTAAGCAAGTGGTATTTTGAGTATGATTATATATAGGGTTGAGTGGTCCACACTACCTCTATGTAAACGATTATGGGTATAAAAATCATATTGCACAACGTTAACGGCTTAAATTCGCAGACAAAAAGGAAAATTGCCTTTTCAAACTATGCGAAAATGAAAGCGGACATTCTATGTCTCCAGGAGACTCACTTAAAGAGGGAGACTGTACATTTATGACCAATAAGCTCTTCTCAGTTAGAATAGATTCTACATTTAACAATAAATCTAAAGGGGTCTCAATTCTTTTCAGTAATAGATTAATTATCTCAGAGACATTTTCCAAGGGAGGTATATTATTTGTACTGGTGACATTAACAACAGGCTGAGAACCCTGGTTAATGTTTACCTACCTAATAAAAATCAGAGTAGATACCTCAATAATCTATTATCAGAAATTCAAAGATTTAAGAGGGGATTAACTATAATTTGTGGGAATTTGTGGTATTGGATCCTACTATGGACAAGCAAGGAAAACATAAGACTAAAGCTAAAACTTTTATCATTAAAACTGCCTTAGAGTTCTCAAGTCAAATGAAAAGCTTGGAGCTATATGATCTATGGATAGTACTACACCCAAATGGATAAGCATTTACATTCTTTTCAAATAGATTTCAATCACTTTCATGTATAGACTACGTTTTTGTAGATCTGATGAGTTTTAGATAAGTTAAAAAGATAGATAGCATACTCTCCCCTTGGTCAGATCACTCAATGAACTGTGTAGTTCTCGAGGATTCAATAACATCTTATAAGAAAAAGAGTTGTAAAATTAAACTGATTCTATTTAGAAATCAAGATTTTGTGACCGTGATGAAAAGGGAGACTCAGGAATTCTTTAAAATTAATAGGGACTCAGTAATGTCTTCCAAGACATTGTGGTCCACCTAGAAAGCCTTCATTAGAGGCCTTCTAATCTCAAGGTCAGCAGAATTACATAGGCAACGAGGCAAACCTCTTAAACTCTTGTACATTGAGTTAGAGCAGTTACATCATTGTAATAAAAAGAATCCCAGTAAAAAGACCAGGGAAAACAATAATAGTATTAACAATCAAATAAAGAAAATGTTGCAGCTCCAAGCAGATAGTTTGCTTTGGAGATATCAGCAATCGCAGTTTCTATATGGTAATAAAACAGGGAAATTCCTGGCTAATAAGTTAAAGAGACAACGGAACCAAAATAGGATCCTAAGAATACAAGACTTAGATAAGAATCTACATTCTCGCCCAGATAAAATAAGTGAGGTGTTTACAGATTTTTATAGTAAATTGTATAACCAGGATGGGGAACCTCGATTTAAAGTTCCAGCAAAAAAAGATATGAATGGTTTCCTAGATAAATTCATATTCCCATTGATCTCAGATATAGAAATGCACCATTTAAATAGAGACATAACTTTAGAGGAAATAACAGAAGCGAAATAAATAGCGATAAGATCAATAAAGCCCCAGGGGCGGCCGGATTCGACCAACTATTTTATCAAATACTCCTGTCCGGGATTAAAGAACATTTATGTAGTCTTTTCAACTAAATCAAACAAACAGGTAATATTCCTCTAGAGATGTTGGAGACCAAAATAGTCAACATCCTGAAAGCTGGAAAAAATCCAGAAGAATGTAGGAGTTATCATCCTATTTTGCTTATTAATATCAATTTGAAAACCATATGCGAAGAACTTAGAGAACAGATTGAAAACTATAATTAGAAAGGTTATCCATCCAGATCAAACAGGCTTTGGCCCAGGGCGTCAGGCCTCCGACAACTCTAGACGACTGATGAACACCTTGTCATATATAAAAGCAAATGATCTTCCCACATTGACCCTGTCATTGGACGCCGAAAAGGCCTTTGATAGGGTCAATTGGGAATTTCTTGAAGCTGTCCACTTGAAATATGGCCTGGCTGAGTTTGCCTCAAAGTCAGTTAAGGCTCTATATACAAATCCAAGCGCCTTTGTGGCGAGTGCTAATTTAACTATCTCCATCTTAAAAAGTAAAGGGGTCATCTCAATTTCTAAATTATATTTAGGCGGCCAACTTCTAACTCTCCTGGAAATGCAGAAGAAATTTGGGGCCATCAAACTGACTTGGCTTAATTACAAGAGTTTAAAAAAAAAAGTTACTTTCTTGGGGATACAATACTTTTAAAATGAAAGCCTCCACTAAATTGGAGGAACTGATTACAAAGAGGGCAGAATCCCATATAATATCGAAATGTAGTAAGACCATTTCTGAGAACACTCCCTTTATAAAGAGCATTGGTGGGAATAGCTTGGAATTAGACCTGGGAGCCAACTTGGATGAACAGGTATGGATTAAAAGTTTAAGAATGGTTAAGAAATTGGCATAGTTTGCGAGTTTTCAATCGTGTGTCAGTGCCTTGGAAACAAGCTCTATGTACATTTGATTTTATGCTCAAAACAGGGCCCTCCATTCTTTACAAGGTGTTTAATTTGTTTTCTGCTATGTACTCAACCCCTGTACATCGCTACGGAATATGTTGGCGCGACATAAATAAAGATAATAATAATATAACGCCGCATACCGGGAGCTGTTCTTCAAGTTGACTCACAGATGGCACCTCATTCCTGTCAATATGAGGAAATTTGATCCTCAAAACGTGGGCCTATGTTGGAAACAATGTGGTCTACAAGGTACGGCAATCCATGTATGGTGGGAGTGTAAAAAAATTCAAGAAATGTGAGGAGATTTATGTCAGTTTCTGACCAAGATGTTGGGTAAACAAATCATATGTTCCCCGCAAGTGGTCTTATTTCATTTGTATCTGGAGAATTTGCCCTATGCAGACAGACTCTTAATGTGGCTTACTGTAAAACACTGTAATCAATCTACAGTTCCAACGATGAAGGAAATGATCAACACTATAAGATTGAATAGGGATATGATAGTTAATAACGGTCTGGGTCTCCCACAGAAACAAGCCTCTTTGGTCATTTGGTCAAAATGGGATCAATACACAGTCTCTCTTGGAAATATACCACCTTAGAATGCCTTTGTTTAAAGTATTTATGGAACCTTATATTATGTAAGAGTACTTCATGTTATGTAAGTTGTTGTTTCTTTGTTCTTTTTTTATTATTTGTTAATTGTTTGTATTCTTTTGCATGTTTTTTGTACTGAAAATCAAAATACAATTATAAAAGAAATGTGTAACTGGGCTGGTATCTAGTCTAAAGCAGCTGCATGTGTAAATATGTAATACCTATATTCCAAAATAATAGAGTTTTGCACATTGTGGATGTGTGCCGTCCTATGGGGGTGGCAGAATTGTTTTTTTTTTTTTCACTGGGGCCCTAACTTGACCACTGGTTGCCATATAAAACTATATATCATTATATATGCATAGACACAGAGTGACACACAGACACACAATACATTTTTATTTATTTGCAAGGATGTGCTTGGTATGCCTGAGTGGATGGTGGCTTGAAGAAGTGAGTAGGATAGCATGGGTTCTGAGGGGCAGTCAGTCAGCATTTCTGGTTCACACAGTTGCAGTGACATGAACATGCAACCCTTAAACGCGTGTGCTATGTACGTGAAGTTTTCACTCCCATAATACCTTCTCTTTGGCAATCATATAATAAAAATTTTATTTAATATTTGCAAACTTTATTGCTGAACATTCTTTCACACCTTACCATCCACACAGGTACAGCGTACAATATACAAGCTCCACCTCCAAGTGCTGTGGACATTGGGAGCAATAAAAAAAGGCACCCCTTTTAATAATGTACACTTAGATGACTGCTTAGTTTCTCTAATCAGAAATCCAGCCATGTATATATATATATATATATATATATATATATATATATATATATATATATATATACAGTGCCTTGAAAAATTATTCACCCCCTTGACTTTTTACCTATTTTGTTACATTACAGCCTTAAGTTCAATGTTTTCTTAATCTGAATTTTAGGTGATGGATCAGAACACAATAGTCTAAGTTGGTGAATTAAAATGAGAAAAATATAAAACAATACATAAAACATTTTTTTAGAAATAGAAAACAGAAAATTGGCATGTGCGTATGTATTCACCCCCTTTGTTATGAAGCCCATAAAAAGCGCTGGTGCAACCAATTACCTTCAGAAGTAACATAATTAGTGAAATAAGGTCCATCTGTGTGCAATCTAAGTGTCACATGATCTGTCATTACATATACACACCTTTTTTAATAGGCCCCAGAGGCTGCAACACCTAAACAAGAGGCACCACTAACCAAACACTGCCATGAAGATTAAGGAACTCTCCAAACAAGTAAGGGACAATGTTATTGAGAAGTACAAGTCAGGGTTAGGTTAAAACCAAATGGAAAGGACATGCCACAACAGCAAACCTGCCAAGAGACGGCCGCCCACCAAAACTCACAGACCGGGCAAGGAGGGCATTACTCAGAGAGGCAGCACAGAGACCTAAGGTAACCCTGGAGGAGCTGCAGAGTTACCCTGGAGGAGCTGCAGAAACTGGAGTATCTGTAAATAGGACGACAATAAGCTGTACGCTCCATAGAGTTGGGCTTTATGGCAGAGTGGCCAGAAGAAAGCCATTACTTTCAGCAAAAAACAAAATGGCACATTTTGAGTTTGCAAAAAGGCATGTGGGAAACTCCAAAAATGTATGGAGGCAGGTGCTCTGGTCTAATGAGACTAAAATTGAACTTTTCGGCCATCAAAGAAAACGCTATGTCTGGCGTAAACCCAACTGGTTGTGGCAGCATCATGCTGTGGGGATGTTTTTCAGCAGCCGGTTCCGGGAAACCGGTCAACGTTGAGGGAAAGATGGATGGTGTTAAATAAAGGGATGTTCTTGAGCAAAACCTTTACCACTCTGCGTGATTTGAGGCTGGGACGGAGGTTCACCTTCCAACAGGAGAATGACCCCAAACACACTGCGAAAGCAACACTTGAGTGGTTTAAAGGGAAACATGTAAATGTGTTGGAATGGCCTAGTCAAAGCCCAGACCTCAATCCAATAGAAAATCTGTGGTCAGGCTTAAAGATTGCTGTTCACAAGCGCAAACCATCCAACTTAAAGGAGCTGGAGCAGTTTTGCAAGGATGAATGGGAAAAATCCCAGTGGTAAAATGTGGCAAGCTCATAGAAACGTATCCAAAGCAACTTGGAGCTGTGATCTCTGCAAAAGGGGGCTCTACAAAGTATTTACTTTAGGGGAATGAATAGTTATGCACATTTATCCTATTTGCTGTTTGCTTCACAAAAAAAAAAAAGAAAACATCTTCAAAGTTGAGGTCATGTTCTGTCATTTAAAGTCTGAAAATCCTCAAACAATCCATGTTAATTCCAGGTTGTGAGGCAACAAAACACGAAAAATGCCAATACTTTTGCAAGGCACTGTATATATATATGACATTTTCACCCCTGGGAGCAACTCTTAAAACTTGTACTTCAGGCTCCTAAATATTTTTCCCAATGCATTATGTGAAGAACTTCCTTCCAGAATCCTTGAGACGCTATGTCTAAGCTCTTATAAAATATTCCTGGATCCTATATATAATGGTAGGTGCCTGTGCAGGTCAATAAATAAGCCAAATCTAAAATAATGTTCTATCTCTCTCTCTTCTCTTAATTAATTATAAGTCCCCCTTTACCCCTGACTACATTGTAGTGGGCCCCTGTACTTTGAACTTACATTTATATAATGTTAATGTATGTGACTTACAAATACATTTGGGTTCAACAACATTAGCTGTAATGGGTAAAATATATCTGTAAGTTAGTGACAAGTGGTATGATAGAATTAGCCAGTTCTTATAAACGTTGGTTAAGAATTACAGGCCATATTAAAAGCCCTATTAAATTCAAGCCTCATAGATACAAGGTTTGTACTTAAGCCCTACGTGCTTCAAATTCAGAAAAGTTACAATGTTATTAAATTAGCCATGCTGCGAGCATGAGGAGTGACAGCCTGCAAGATAATCTTGCAGGCTCCCCCACTTCTTCAATTGCTGCGGGGGTCCTGAACTGAACCTCTGCAGCAGACCTACATACAAGCCCCCTGGCACTTAAAATTAATCCCCCTATATGCTGGGGTCCCCTTGCAGCCCCTGCATTTAAAAATGTGAATTTCCCACCTCGCAGGTCCTTAAAGGACCGTAAAGGTCCTGAAAGGACCTGCGCTAAAAAATAATAACCCGTTCTGCGGGGGGTACTATAAGTACCCCACCAGGCACCTAAAATTAACCCTGTCACTCATGGGGCTCTAAACAGATCCCCATGAGCACTTAAATTGACCCTATAACTCATGGGGGTCAATACAGACCCCCTTATGCCCTTAATTAACCCTGTCACTCATGTGGGTCAATACAGACCCCCATAAGCCCTTAATTAACCCTGTCACTTGTGGGGCTCTATACAGACCCCCATGAGCCCTTAATTAACTCTATAACTCATGGGGCTCTATAAAGAGCCCCATGAGACTATAATTATCTCCCTCTAATAGGGGTCTATATAGACCCCTATAGGACACTATTAACCCCTAGGTTAACTGTACACGTGCCATGAGGGTCCTACAGGACCCTCATGACAAAGTCTAAGCACTACACTACACTATTAACCCTAACTATACCCCATTAACCCCTTAACCCTAACTATACACCATTAACCTATACTAAACCCTAGCTAACCCTAACTGGGTCTATCTAACCCTTACTGGCCCAATCTAACCTTAATTGGGCCTATTTAAACCTATCTGGACCTAATAACCCTAACTGGGCCTATTTAACCCTGTCTAGCCTTATTTAATCCCATCACGTATGAGGGTCTATACAGACCCCCATAAGCCTCCATCTAACCCCATCTTTTATGGGGGTCTATACAGACATGTTCAATTTATATTGTTTTCAATTTATATTGTTTATTGTTTATTTGTTTTATGTGTTATACTAATGGTATGTATCTTTTTTTCAGGGGCCGAACTGAAGAACAGTAGAAGATGGACAGGGACATGCTGGAAAGGTAAGTTTAATACTGTATTTGTACTATTTATTTATTATATGTAATGTTTAATTTTTTACTAATCTGATGTTTCTTTTTTTCCTAGGGGGTGCGATCAGAAGGAACATCTGCAAAGGTAAGTGGTTTTATTTATTCTATATTAGCTTAAATTTTGGGGGTAATTTATAGATAGGGGGTGATGTTTGGATAGGAGGTTAAGTATAGATAGGGGGTAATGTCTAGATAGGGGGTTAAGTATAGATAGGGGGTTAGGTATAGATAGGTGTTGATGTCTAAATAGGGGGAAATGTATTGTAGTTAGGGGTATATTCATAATGTATTCATCACTGTAATGTTATTGATATTTGTGTATGGCTTTTTCTTTGCAGGTGTGTGATTTTTATTTTTATTTTATATAGTGGCAGGGGCGTTGTGATGTTTTTTTAATTATTTTTTGTAGTGAGGGGGGGTTTGTAATGTCCTTTTTTTGTGTATACCTTAGGTTTTTTAATTTTATGTACCTTAGTTTTTTGGTTTTTTTTGGTAACATGTGTTTTTTTTATTTTGTGTAATTAGTAGGGTGGGAATTTAATAGGGGGTTAGGTAGGTAGTGTTAGGTAGGTAGGGGTTAATAGGTTAGGAAAGAGGGGGTTAGTTTAGATTTAGTGGTTTATTTGGGGGAATAGTGTAGTGTAGTGTTTGTAGTGTCATGAGGGTCCTGGAGGGTCTTCATAGGCCCCTATGGGACTTATTGGGTGAAATAGAGGCTTATGGGGGTCTGTATAGACCCCCATAAGCGATGGGGTTAGATGGAGGCTTATAGGGGGCTGTATAGACTCTCATAAGTGATGGGATTAAATAGGGCTTGATGGGGTTGAATAGGCCCAGTTAGGGTTATTAGGTCCAGATAGGTTTAAATAGGCCCAATTAAGGCTAGATTGGGCCTGCAAGGGTTAGGTCTATATAGACCCCTATTGGATTGAGGGGGTTAATTATAGTCTCATGGGGCTCTGTATAGAGCCCCATGAGTTATAGGGTAATTAAGGGCTCATGGGGTTCTGTATAGAGTCACATGAGTTATACTGGTAATTAAGTGCTCATGGGGTCCTGTATAGAGCCCCATGAGTTATAGCGTTAATTTAAGTGCTCGTGGGGCTCTGTATAGAGCCCCATGAGTGATAGAGTTAATTTTAGGTGCCTGGGGAGGTACTTATAGTTCCTTCTGTGGCAGGGGTTAATATTTGTTAGCGCAGGTCCTTTCAGGACCTTTACAGTCCTTTAAGGACCTGCGAGGCAGAGAATTAGAATTTTTTTAATGCAGTAGGGGCCGGGTCTATGCTGATCAGGGACCCTTGCTGCAAGAGGTTCATCAAGGGGTTAATATTGGGGGACTTTGGGGGTCCAGATTGGGACCTCTAGCATTGAGGGAGTTAATGTTAGGTGCTGCAGTACCCCCGTGGCCGGGATTGGCTAATAGTGTTCCGTGGGCCCTTTAAGGACACGCAGCAGGAAATTTAAAATATTTAAATGCAGCAGGGGCCTGATCGATGCCGATTGGGGACCCCCGCTGCAAGAGGTTAATGTGGGGAGGCTGCAGGGGTCTCTATAGGGACCCCTGCAGCATGGGGATGTGTTTAGGGAGCAGGGGGGAGCATCAGATGGCGGTGTCGGTTTGCTCCGATGCAGCACGTATAGGCTTTAGGATCCCTTGCTGGAACTTTTTTGTGCCTGTAAGGATTCTTCCGAGGTGCGAGATTCACCCCATAGATTTATGGCTGTGTGTTACTACATAGCTCTCTCTGAGCCTATTCTCGGCCATTTTCTCTGTCTCATCTTGCAGTCTGCGAGGGACGTATTAAGAAATCGGTCCTCGCAAACAGCAAAAAACTGTCTTTTGCAAGGACCGAGAGAACTACAAAGGCTAATTTAAAGAGGCTGTATATATTTAGGATTTATCTCAATTATATTTGTGTGACACACCCAAGGTAGTCTGAGTGAACTGACAAGCCCTTCAAGGAGCAATTGAAGAGATCCCTGATAACTAGAAAAATCACTGAACAAGATTTGCATATATATGACCCAATGATCACTGTGTAGACTAAAAAGGGTTGAGAAAATGTGGTTGTTAAATCATTTTATCATTAAGTTTACAGCCTTATTAAATTGCGATTCGGCAAATTTAAAAGGGCTCTATTTAAGCACACAGCATATTTTTGTACAGTTAGTGAACTTCTATCCAAAAGCAAGGTCTTCGCTACCTAAAAACTTCTGTAAAAAAAATATGCTATGTGCTTAAATAGAGCCCTTTTAAATTGTCCGAATCGCAATTTAATAAGGCTGTTAGTTTTTAAAGTGATGTCAACAGCCAGAGCCAGTCCTAATGCATATGGCCCACCAAGAAGGAGATTCTAGGGTGTCCTATCTTTCACCCTGATTAAAGGTACATGGAACATTATTCTTTTTTCATCCATTTAAAATAGCATGATTTAAACATTACCAAAGTTGTATTTTGCATGACACATATATTAAGTAATACCTGTTTAAACTTTATTGAAGCTAACCAGAAGTGCATAGAGCATAGGTATGTATGTAGATTTCATTGGCCGACAAGTATAATTCATTGGAAACATTGGAATATTTTTTCTGCTTTGAGAGCATTATTTGAAAAGGGAAAACACACTGCGACACATTATTAAATACCATTTTCAGATGGAACAAAATTGCTTTTAATGTCCTTTTAAATATCTATAGTGTGGTAAAACCGATTTAACAATGCATCATTATCTGATACCTGAACTGCCCATGTTCAAGGTCATGCATGTTTATGCTATGATTATCTAACCCTCTAAGCAGGCTAGATTTATGTAGCTTTGGCTCATGTCTCAGCAGGAACCTACATAATATTTTATGCTTAATCCAGCAAGATTTTGACAGCAAGGACAAGACTTTGTCTTCCCTTATACATGGCACCCCAGGCTGTTGCCTGAGTTGTCTAACCCAAAGGCAAGCCTTGCCAACCGGGATAATCTATGTTTCAGTCAGATCTTGATCATCACATACGCTAGAAGACTTCGATTTTTTTCTCATATTTTTGCTTTCCAGAAATACAATGTACTAGCGAATCGCCCGTCAAAAAATGACTGCAATAGAAGTTGTAAGTCAAGGAATGGTGTTTGGCACACAAATTAAGTGTTTTGGTTGTGTGAGTTCGTTTTGCGCTGATTGCGAGCCACGTGGTGAGCGACCTTTGGCGCTCATCGTGTGGCTGGCAAAAAAGCGCCTGCGACGTTTATCGCGATCGTGTATTGTGGTGTTTTTTAAAGTGTTGTATATCTGTATGTTTTAATGATAATTAATTACTAAATAAATGAAATGATAAATGAATATACCTTACCTATTTGTAATTAATATATACAGCAAGCAATGGGCTCAAGAGCTAACAATCTGTTTTGATATTCCTGCAGCATCCAATGTAGATTGGCAGTGTTGTTAAGCTGAGGTGTAAGTGTCAGCAATGTGTGCAGTGTATGGTGTAAATAGGCTGCGTGCATGAGGGGAAGCGTTTTGCGGCTTTAGGGTCATGTAGCCTAATTTTTGTTTTTTCCGGACGCCATTTTTTCTCTCACTTAGGGGATGTTCGAGTGTCTAATTGTACTGAAATCGAGGTGTATTCTGTCTTCCAGACGTCCTGGGTGTCCCCCCTTGCTGTGCGTAAGTTTTTTTTTTTTGTGTGTGTATTTTGTGGTTTTTTAATGTTTTCGGCTGTGCGTGGTTTGTCCTTTAAGGTCGCATTTTTGCGAGTCCGTAATGGATTTTTTCTAAGTCCTGCAGCTCGTAATTTTTTTTGTGTAAGTCCGCAATTTTTTTTTTTATAAGTCCCGCGGCTCCTATTTTTTGTGTAAGTCCGTATTTAGTCATTGCGTGTTTTGTCCGCATATGCGTTCTGCAATGAGTCTTGGGAGTACCCGGGAAGAGGCGGCCATCTTCCCCACGTGGCTGTGGCCCTGGGAAAAAATCAACAAGGAGCAACATAGGTCTGCAAAGTAGAGGAGGGCCACCCTATGTCCCAAGTTCCAACCCCAGCTAAATGGACAGGGGCCTGAAAAGAGTGAAAGGTGTCAGACCCTGCATCACTGGGGAAAGTTTTCCCGCCAAATGAGCGGCAGCCATTTTAGATCCCCCAGGGACATCTTACCATTTTAGGACAAACAAACAGACGAAGAGAACACAGAGATAGGTCTCCCTACAAAACCCAAACTAAAGCTAAGCATATGCATGACTACACAAACAGCCTAACAACAAATAAATGCTGGAGAACAGCACAAGGATAAACAAATTACATTTAACACTGGACAGTTAAGGCTGGAAGGTCAGCTGAAGTTAATCAATAAAAACAAAAAAGAACAGGATAAATATATACAATCACGAACTTACATTACAGGCCAAATGCTAGAAGACGCAACCCAGATACCTGTGAATTGATAGGCTTGGAGAGATTACAACCTCTAAGTCATACTTTTATAAAGTGCTGGACTGCATTACAGATCTGGATGCCAAAATGGGTAAATCAAAGTGGAATATACCCTAAAAAAGCATCCAGGACCATTTTAAAGCACAACAACAAGCCAGTGCCTCCCCGCTTGCTTCCACGGTGGGCTCATCAGAGGGCTCAGATATGGAAGAAGATACCTCTCACACAAAGCAACCTATAAAATTGTCAGACATCTCGCTTGTGGATTTAAATAACCTGCTTGGATCTCATTTTGGTAAGGCGGTGAAGGAAATCAGGCAAGATTTGTAAGACCTTGAGCACCGGACCCACTTACTGGAAACAATAACCGATCAGATTGTAGATACCCAGCAGAAAGACCGCCTGGACATAACCCAGAACTGGGCACATATTGAGGTGCTAGAAAATAAGCTAGATGACCTAGAAAACAGATCCAGGCGCAATAATATAAGATTCAGAGGGATACCTAAAACAGGGGGAGATCGGAAACTATATTTGATTGCGATTGTCCACAGCTTACTGCCTGACCACCCTCAAGATGTCTGGGAAATTGAAAGTGCGCACAGAGCCATGGGGGGTCCAAACTCACAAGAGCAGCCGAAAGATGTCATAGCTCGATTTCTTCATCAAGGAACAAGAGACTTGTTATTAGCAACATCACGAAAGACAAAGTCCATTGTTGGCCCTGATGGTGCCCAGATACAGATATATGCGAACCTAGCTCCCTCCACTCTTATAAAACGAAAACAACTAAAACCGGCCTTGTTAATCCTAATCCAAAAGGGTATTAAATACAGGTGGGGGTTCCCTTTCAGCCTATCATTCCCGGTGGGGACTACTAATCACACAGTCCACACTCTAACAGAATGCACTGCAGTCCTTTAAGATCTGAACCTTTTGACCAGAGAGGACACTCTGGAAACTCTTCAAGGAATAAACTTGCCCCCTAGACCGGCGAGACAATGGACAGAGGTCCAAAGGCCTAGACGACAGAGCAAGCAAGCAGATCCAATCTTAGGATCCGTTACTTCGTCACCAGGATTATCTGTAAAGATCTAAACAGGACAAACAGTATGAGACGCTGGAGGAAATAGGGCATAGAGGAAGTCTTAACCGACGTTGGGAGTGATCTCTACCGGATATTAATCAGTTGCTACAGGGACAATAGATCTGAGGGACACTCTGGACATTAAGATCATGCCTCTTTTAACTCATAAAGACACCCTGGGACTTAAAAACAGGGGAGTTGAGAACTTTTGATTAAAGAGACTAAGAGACATGAACCAGAACGGACGTGGCATCAGTCTATAGTCGTATCACTAACTACACTTATGCAGAGTACTTTATACCCTATGCAACATAATATAAAGTTATATGATATTTATAAGTTTACAGCTCAAGGGACAGAAAAACTATAATTAAGAGATTGTAGGATATATAAGTCAGAGAACTGTTCTATAGACCCCTGGATAAAGGTCAATTTGAGGGTCAGGTCTTTAGATATAGGCTCTACGATGGGGCAGTTTGTAGCAGACCTTTGAAACTTGTAACTGTTAGTTTGTCAGATATTTCTTCCTCAGTACAGGGAGTGCAGAATTATTAGGCAAATGAGTATTTTGACCACATCATCCTCTTTATGCATGTTGTCTTACTCCAAGCTGTATAGGCTCGAAAACCTACTACCAATTAAGCATATTAGGTGATGTGCATCTCTGTAATGAGAAGTGGTGTGGTCTAATGACATCAACACCCTATATCAGGTGTGCATAATTATTAGGCAACTTCCTTTACTTTGGCAAAATGGGTCAAAAGAAGGACTTGACAGGCTCAGAAAAGTCAAAAATAGTGAGATATCTTGCAGAGGGATGCAGCACTCTTAAAATTGCAAAGCTTCTGAAGCGTGATCATCGAACAATCAAGCGTTTCATTCAAAATAGTCAACAGGGTCGCAAGAAGCGTGTGGAAAAACCAAGGCGCAAAATAACTGCCCATGAACTGAGAAAAGTCAAGCGTGCAGCTGCCACGATGCCACTTGCCACCAGTTTGGCCATATTTCAGAGCTGCAACATCACTGGAGTGCCCAAAAGCACAAGGTGTGCAATACTCAGAGACATGGCCAAGGTAAGAAAGGCTGAAAGACGACCACCACTGAACAAGACACACAAGCTGAAACGTCAAGACTTGGCCAAGAAATATCTCAAGACTGATTTTTCTAAGGTTTTATGGACTGATGAAATGAGAGTGAGTCTTGATGGGCCAGATGGATGGGCCCGTGGCTGGATTGGTAAAGGGCAGAGAGCTCCAGTCCGACTCAGACGCCAGCAAGGTGGAGGTGGAGTACTGGTTTGGGCTGGTATCATCAAGGATGAGCTTGTGGGGCCTTTTCGGGTTGAGGATGGAGTCAAGCTCAACTCCCAGTCCTACTGCCAGTTCCTGGAAGACACCTTCTTCAAGCAGTGGTACAGGAAGAAGTCTGCATCCTTCAAGAAAAACATGATTTTCATGCAGGACAATGCTCCATCGCACGCGTCCAAGTACTCCACAGCGTGGCTGTCAAGAAAGGGTATAAAAGAAGAAAATCAAATGACATGGCCTCCTTGTTCACCTGATCTGAACCCCATTGAGAACCTGTGGTCCATCATCAAATGTGAGATTTACAAGGAGGGAAAACAGTACACCTCTCTGAACAGTGTCTGGGAGGCTGTGGTTGCTGCTGCACGCAATGTTGATGGTGAACAGATCAAATCACTGACAGAATCCATGGATGGCAGGCTTTTGAGTGTCCTTGCAAAGAAAGGTGGCTATATTGGTCACTGATTTGTTTTTGTTTTGTTTTTAAATGTCAGAAATGTATATTTGTGAATGTTGAGATGTTATATTGGTTTCACTGGTAAAAATAAATAATTGAAATGGGTATACATTTGTTTTTTGTTAAGTTGCCTAATAATTATGCACAGTAATAGTCACCTGCACACACAGATATCCCCCTAAAATAGCTAAAACTAAAAACAAACTAAAAACTACTTCCAAAAATATTCAGCTTTGATATTAATGAGTTTTTTGGGTTCATTGAGAACATGGTTGTTGTTCAATAATAAAATTAATCCTCAAAAATACAACTTGCCTAATAATTCTGCACTCCCTGTATAGGGGATTGGTAGGGAAATGGACACCTTCATTTTCCTCCCCTGGCACAAAAGTGTCTTGAGTAACTGGCTGAGGAAAAGTCACAGTTTACATGTTATCATAGTTTGGTTAATCATGTTATGTTTTTTCTCCCCCACTTTTACAGTTCTAAACACCAGGTTTTACGAAGCGGTTCCTCCGCCTTCTCCAGTGCCAACTCTACAAACCTTCAAAACTCAGGTACAAGGGGCGATATGGGGTGACAGAGATACGGTCAGGGATAGGCTCGGCATCTTCATATTTACAGAGGAACAATGACAGACACCCCTTTTGTTTTGTTTTCACATAATGTCCGGGGATTTAACTCCCAGTTTAAAAGGCGCATAGCCTTTTTATCCTATAAACCCCTACACCCGGATGTGATTTTCCTGCAGGAAACATATTTTGCGCATAACAAACTCCCTATATATCTGCATAATGCAAATCCGTTTTTTGTCGCTTCCACCCAACCTACTAAAAAGGGGGGAGTGGCTATCCTGCTACATAAACATTTCCCATTTATTATTGAGCACCGAAAGATAGATCCGGGGTGTAATTTTATAGTGTTGACAGGTACATTGTGGGGTACAAAATTATCCCTATTATAATTTTATGCACACACGACCACCCCACATAAATCATTTATAAACCTTCTCAAATATCTAAAGTCGGTTGATCTTGGGAGGATTATGCTGGGGGGAGATCTGATTCTAGTTTTAGATCCTAATCTGGATAGATCAAGCAAAGATGGATGTGGTAGATACTCAAACAAATTGAAACAAATCGGCTCATTGCCTAATGACCTGCATCTTTTAGATGCTTGGAGATTGTTTCATAAGGGTGAGAGGGGGTACACCTTCTTTTCGTCAGTACATGGCACGTATTCCCGAATAGACACTATTTTAATGGACTCATCGTTCTCGGATAGTGTAGACAAGGCAGAAATCCATCCGTGCCCATGGTCAGACAACTCACAGGTTAGCGTCTCCATAGATATGGGCCTGAAAAGTAGACCTCCCTATAGCTGGAGACTCAATGAAAACATCTTATCAAACCCAATAGTGGGAAAACAAATAGCCGACGATCTTGAACTATTCTTTTCGACCAACATCACCCCGGAGTCGGTCATGGGATGGACATGGGTGGCCCATAAGGCCTTTATAAGAGGCTCTATTATTAAAATCGCAAGTGGACTCAAAAGACAATCTAATTTGAGATAGGGGACCCTAAGGAAAAACTTGGGTGAGTTAGAAAGATTAAATCAACAGAACCCTTCCAAACATTTACGTAAACAAATAGATAAAACTAGACTGGAGTTAGATTTATTACTATCTAACTGCACTGAAAAGGCTATAAGTTGGACGAATCACAGATTCTATGCCAAAGCTAACAAACCAGACAACCTACTAGCCAAAAAACTTAGAAACAAGATTTTGCAGTCAAAAAATGTATAGAATTTGAACCTCTGCTGGTGAGGTCACTGCCAGCCCTAATCTTATACAAAAAACCTTTCTAGATTATTTCCAGAAAATATATTCATCTGGGCAACACAATAATCAGCAAGAGCACCAAAGACATGCATTCCTAGAATCATGTGATCTACCCACTCTATCTATGGAGGAAACAGAGCTCCTTAACCCAGATGTTGGGGAATCTGAGGTTAAACACAAAAAAAAAATTAAGTCAGAGGCGCTCATCAGAGAACAAAGCAACCTTAATAGATTAGTTCTATGGCCATGATAAGCCACTCTGAGAGCAACCTCTTTTAGCTCACTTGTGCCCTTCACAGGGAGAAATATCCTGTAGTATAGCAGTCTGGTCCCACTCAGAAGAGGGACCCAGCCACGAAATACCAGGCAATTCTACCCTGAACAGGAGAAACAGTAAACCACAGACGCGTCTCTGCCTTTATGGGCCTCGTCAGTGAGGTGCAGCTGAACTCCCTAAGGCACAGTGAGCAAGGGGTCCACGTCTGGAGTCCCCTATTACCCTTAGGGAGACTAAACCCTAAGGATAATTTGAAGGGTGTAAAGGCCCCGGGCCCAGATGGATTTACCAACTTATACTATAAGAAATATATAGACACTCTAGCCCCTCACCTTACAAATCTATTTAATCAAATCTTAGAAGGCCATCAAATGCCCCAAGAATTAAACCAGGTGGACTTGATATTCTTCCCCAAGGAAGGTCAGGACTCCCTAAAAGTTAAATATTATTGCCCAATATTGTTCCTAAATGGGGATATAAAAATCTTAGCAAAGCTGATGGCCAATAGGATATCCCAATTTCTCCCCAGACTCATCCATAAAGACCAGACGGGATTTGTCCCTTATAGACAAACAAGGAATAACATCAGACGCACCTTAAATTTGATTTCATGGGCGTCCCAAAACCGCACCCCAACATGCTTGGTGGCCTTAGATATAGAAAAACCTTTCGATACCGTAGAATGGCCCTATCTCAAGGCGGTATTATCCATATTTGGTTTTAGGGGGAAATTTATAGACCTGATTGAGATCTACTATAGATCCCGCAAAGCAAGATTGAAATTACCAGGCGATACTATGGCGCAAATTGAGGTACAAAGGGGAACCAAACAGGGATGCCCTCTCTCACCCTTACTTTTTGCCTTAGCAATGGAGCCGCTTGCGCAGTCTATAAGAGCAAATGCAAAAATGAAGGGGATCCAGATAGGCCACCATCACTTCAAATACACTCTCTTTGCGGACGACTTTTTAGGTTCACTCACAAGCCCAACCACCTCTATCCCGGAGCTACTGCGCACTCTCGACCACTTTGGAAACCTCCCGGGACTCACAATAAATGTAACAGAGTCAGTAGCATGAAGTATAGCTCTCACTCAAACAGAGTCTCAATATCTTAAACAAAACTTTGATTTCTCCTGGCCTAAATCACATATTAAGTATTTAGGAGTGTCCATCACCAAAAGAATAACTGATCTATATAAAACTAATTATGTACCCCTATACAAAAAGTTGATATTAGACCTACAGAGATTTTCGAAAAGTAGAATCACATGGCTAGGCAGGATACACGCAGTTTAAATGAATATCCTCCCCCGGCTCTTACCCCAATAGTCTAGAGAGGTTTCAAAACCAAATCTTTAAATTCATATGGAACCACAAATCCGCAAGGATTTCCAAATCTACCATGTATATAACTAAAACTAAAGGGGGTCTCTCCTGCCCCAACTTCAAACTGTACTATAAAGCAGCGCAGCTCTCGTTTATCCCCCTGGCGCACTCCTCTCAACATCAACCCTTATGGGCTTTTATAGAAAATTTACAAATGCCCCCATACACATAGGACACAATCATATGGCTTCCCAAACCAAATAATTTACTGGGAAAAATAAGGAACCCAATGACGAAACACTCACTGGGGATATGATATGGGCGATCCGATATCATCATGCGGCTCTTCAGTTAGCTAGCATCTCTCCGATTATTCCGAACCCTCATCTGACAATACAACTATCCCCAACATCCAAACATTCGTGGAACTCCAGGGGATTGTTGAGTTTCGGGGCCTGGTATCAGGAGGGGGCGATAGCCACATATGACTACATTAAAAATAAATATAATTTACCTTTAATGGAGCATTACACCTATTGTAGAATACGACATTTCATAAGCTCTAGGTGCCCCAGAAACCAATTGGCTAGTTAGAATTTGTAGAGATCTTCCACTGTCGAGTAATATTATAAGCTTATTGTACAATACATTTAATAAGACCCGGAGGCAACAAAAAATTAAAATATATTGTGACAGGGCCGGCCTTTGGCTACGGGTTGCTCCTGTGATTGTCCCATAAACCACGGAGTCCAATATACTTTTAGCTTTGTTTTAATAAAGGCTTTCAAAAATAAACAATAGCTTGACTTCAGCATAAAATAAACATCTGTTCACACACAGGGGTGGTACCTATAAGTTCAGTCTCTTTCAGCTTCTCAGCTACAATGGATCCTTTCTAGTTCCCCCACTTTTAAAGCAAACAGTCTCTCTATGTCAAGTGTTGTTGCGGTCACACAGACTGTTCCTCTTACTGGCAACTTCCTCTGCTGCTCTGTAAAGTCCTGGTAGGTCCTGTTCAGGAGCTCTGTCTCGTTCTCCTCTCAGTCACACAGAAATACTTAGTGTCTCTTCTTAGGCTGCTGGCTGTATTCTCCAGGCAATCCAACTTGCTTGCCAGTGTCTCTATGTACTTTAATCTGTATTTAATCTGTATTATAAGCAGTCTTCCTGACTGTCTCACTTCAGAGCTTATTTCAGTTCAGCTCCCAGGATCCAGTCTTCCTGACTGTCTCACACAGGTTCTCACAGACTGCAGCTCCACACAGATTCCTCACGGCACTCAGGCCAGAGCCTAATCAGCCACTCCTCCATGTCTGCTTTCCAGTCTTTAAAGTGAAGTTGCACCTGCAATAATTAGGAGTTCTTTAGAAGAAGTTTAACTCTGTCACACCTGTCAAGAACTCTTTACACTCCTTTACTTGGCACCATCCTCTAGGGGGCAAACGGTTACATATCCTCCCCCTCAGCTCAACAACATGGTGTTGAGCGACATGCCGAGAGCCCGGAAATTCGGTACGCGGCAACCACATGGCGTAGAAGGCTCTGTAGTTCCAGGTCGACACACTGCCATCTCTCGTGCAGGAACCCCTGCATCCTGTAGAGCCATTCACCACTCAAGAACTCTTTGTCCTGCAAAACATTCCTCCTCTGTGCTGTCAGCATTGAGGTATGAGGCTGCGATTGAGTCGCCATTTGTAAATCTATCTTCTCTCTATCCTCACATTCTACTACACAGCAGCTCACAAGGTCTGTCACTACAGCCTGCAACACCATGGCGCGCATCTCATCCTGAACAATGAAGTCCCTTGTTTTGTTTGTGCCATAGGCTTTCAAGAAGCAAGGCTTGAGATACACCTCGATTTCCAGTGATTTCTTCCAAGGTGTCTTCTATGGGTAGCCCCTGGACTTGTTTGCCATCCTTCACATCAGCACATAGCTGGATATTGATAATATTTCCAAGTGGCACTCTCAGGTTGTTTCCTACAACTCTGTTCTTCCAGATCTTCTCATCTGAGCAGGTGTCATCTGAAAGAACAATACATAGAGCTTCTCGTCTTTTCCCTTTCAGAAGAACCGTGTCTGCTTGGAACAATTGAAGCTCAGCCATCTTGACCTGAGATGGCAACACCATGCTGTTATTCTCATTGATAGCGTCCTCTACAATGAACCAATTGGGACGGTTCTTCCATTTCAACATTGTTGTGGAGAGGTCATCTGTTTTGGAATCGGAGCCTGAGGTCTTGGCCCAGCCTGGACTGGTCTCTTTTGGTGTCTCCCTGTCACGTGCTGGTGTCTCTGCACTCCCCAAGAACTCAGAGTTCTCCACTTCTGCCAGTCCCAAGTCCATCTCACAAACCACTTCTGGGAAACTCCAGACATTCGGATTCTCTTTGAAGCTTTGGACTAGAGCGTTTTGTTTTACACTAAGGATCAGGATTTCTTTATTCACTAGAGAACTGTGAAGCTTCTGCGCCTCATCTTGCCTACGGACATCTTTCTTGTTCTGTGCTTTTAGCTTGGATAACGTATGGGGTTTGACTTTTTCTCTCTCCAACACATCCACATTACTCTGTGGTTCCTCTAATGTCTCTAGATGGGGGTCGGTGTCTAGCTCGAGTAACAACTGACTCTCTAGTACCAGTCTGTGTACCCCTTGAACAAGCTCTGTGACATTCTGAGCTGGTTGATCTTCTTTCTTCAGTATTTTAGGTAGAGTCTCCAACTCTCTCATTAGGTTCCTGAAGATCAGGGTTAGTCTCTTCTGGACATGCATCAACCTGTTCCAACCGGATCTCCTTATCAGACGGAGCGTTAATCCTCTGCTCTTGTAGTTGGGAGCAATCGATCATATTCTGAGCTGCATGCATAGTGAGGAGTTCTTGCTTCTCCTGTATGACCTTTTGCGGCAGCTTCTACATATATTCCTCTTTCAGTTTATGCACGGTAGGACTCTTCCACAGCTCCCAACTAGACACCTGGGTCTTTTTCTTATAGGACACTCGGTTGTCCTCAAGTGCGGTCTTCCTTCTCCATTCAGGAATATAATCCGGTATCATCCTGATACCCTTCATTTTCATAGCAACTTGCCTGCCTTCCATTGTAGACTTTTCCAGTCCCCCTGGGATAGGGTTCATCTGTACATCTTGCTTTATAGGTTTCTTGTCTTGCCTTTCCTTGTCCATAGCACTTTGTTTTACTGTGACCTGAGACAAAGTGCTCCCGGGAAACTTTATATTTTCTTTAGGATCTTTGCTCATGTCTGTAGCTGCATTTATCTCACTAGTCTTGTGCAACATCTCAGCAGTCACTTTTGCTTTCTCTGCCATTTCATTTGCGGCTCCTGCAGGATCACTTGCTTTCTCTGCCGTCTCTGTGGCGCTCTCTGCCATCTCTGCGGCGCCCTCTGAGGTCTCTCTAGCCGCTCCTGCGGTCTCTTTTTTATCATTATCTGTTTGCCATCCCTTAACAGGGAAACTGCTTTTTAAGTTTGGGCAGATAAGCATGTCCCTTGGATAGTGATAAGTAGGTTCATGAAAAAAATCCCAGGAGTGCAAACGATGTACCCCTTTCACTCCCATTCGGTTAAGGATCTCTTTCTTCAGGGTACAATAAGTAGTTGCCTTTTCTTCTGGCTAAACCACATATGCTTTCTGAGCTTCTCCACACAGATAGGGACCCAGTACTGTGGCCCAGTGCTGTTTAGGCCAACCTTTCCTAGTGGCAATCTTTTCAAAATTCAGGAGGTATGTTTCTACATCATCCTTACTGGTCATCTTCTTTAGGAAGTGGTTCGGATTCATAATCCCGCTTGATTTTGAAGCCACAGTGTTCTTTTCTGACCTCATTTGCTGCAGCTGAGCTTTCTGTGCTTCCAAAGATTCTCTCATGTGGACTCTGTCCATTTCCACTTGTATCTGCCATTTCTCTGTAGCCTCACGCATGCGGATTATATTATCTTCTGCTTGTCTCTGCCATTTCTCTGTGGCCTCTCTCAGACACGCAGCAGCATCTCTTAGTTGAGCATCATTTGCAGCATGGGCTCTGTCCTCTGCAATTTCTGTCAGTCCTTTCTGCTGTTTTTTTTGCTGACAAGCTCCGCCCACTTTCTGGTATGTAGTGGCATCTAACAGGGCTTTCAGTAGTTCCTCCATTATTCTACTGTACTGTGGGCTGTCTTCTTAAACACAGACAATTTTCAATCTCATCACTGCCACCAAGTGGTGACAGGGCCGGCCTTTGGCTACTGGTTGCTCCTGTGATTGTCCCATAAACCACGGAGTCCGATATACTTTTAGCTTTGTTTTACTAAAGGCTTTCAAAAATAAACAATAGCTTGACTTCAGCATAAAATAAACATCTGTTCACACACAGGGGTGGTACCTATAAGTTCAGTCTCTTTCAGCTTCTCAGCTGCAATGGATCCTTTCTAGGTCCTCCACTTTTAAAGCAAACAGTCTCTCAAATAAGTGTTGTTGCAGTCACACAGACTTCTAGACCTCTTACTGGCAACTTCCTCTGCTGCTCTGTAAAGTCCTGGTAGGTCCTGTTCAGGAGCTTTGTCTCGTTCTCCTCTCAGGTCACACAGAAATACTCAGGGCCTCATTCTATTAGCGGCCGCAGCCGTTGCGGGGCCGCAAGGACCGGCAGCAAGCTATTCGGCTATTCTATTCCCCTCCGGCCGGGGATTACGGCAGGCTTGCAGCCGGTGCCTTGCTATCTCTTGAGGCCGCTCACGCAGGAGGAAATCCTTTGATCTTAAACGGCCGCAAGGCAATCGGCCGTAAGAAATTCCTATTTGCAATTCAATTGCTCCGGGAACCCTCTCTGCAAGGCTAAAAGCGAGCCGCAGCTTACTTGCAGGAAAGAGGTCCCGCTAGCACCAATTAAGCACATAAAATAGCCCAAATAAAGCCATCCTGCACTTTGCAGAGTCTATAAAGTGATATTCGGTGTTAGCAAAAATAGCACATAATTCCCCTATACTCAAATCCGTAAAATATATTTTTTTTAATATCCGTAAAATATCCATGTAAAAAGTCCAGAGTGCTTGGAGCACCTCAGACCCGCCCACGCCGCAGCCGGAAAATAAACAGTTAATTTGAACTCGGGTTTGGGCTGATGTGCAAGCTTGAGAGTGGGTTACTTTTAATCCTCATGTCCCCCAATATGATCCCTAGCATTTACAGAGCTGTACAGTGCAGGCTTGAATTTATTTTTGCGTTTTTAGATTTCTGAGCTTACGGCCGGTTCCAAGATATGCGGCCGGCCGTAAGAGGAGATCCTTGCGGGGCCGTATAATAGAATCGCGAGTTAACAGAACCCCCGCAAGGAATCGCAGCCTTACGGCCGATTTACGGCCGGTAATAGAATGAGGCCCATAGTGTCTCTTCTTAGGCTGCTGGCTGTATTCTCCAGGCAATCCAACTTGCAAAAGGAAAAAGGAGGACACAACCCCCTTCTAAAAAACAATAGACAGAAGCATTAAGGAAATATATAGTTTAAGAAACAGCATAATCAGGAGTGTATACATTTTTAAAAAATAGCACAGCATTAGCACTATAAATGAATAAGGTAAAGTAGTGACTGTGATAGACTAACAGTCACGAGGTAAAAGGGCAATATAAGAAGAAATAAGCACTAAGTCAAATAGCACAAGCACTTTAAGATAAGAATTTTTGAATAACACAACTTGAATTATAATGCACTTTAAGTTATAGAATTCTGAATTAACATAAATAAACAGGATAAAAGATTAACACAAAAGAAATGCAAAGGCACTTAAAACATATACTCCAGTGAAGTGCTGTATGAATAAACAAAACTATACAACAGACAAAAGGATTATAAAACCTTATCTTAATCTTATGTAAAAAAAAAAAAAAATTGAATCTTATGTAAATTAAAATCCAGGGTACCTGATAAGGATTTGACTAAGGAAACATAACCAAAAATACACAAATACAATTGAATTGAAAAACCAAATCTTTTATTGACTTGAGCATAATAAAGTAATTAAATAAAAAAGCTGTGATCAAAGCAAAGAATATAACAACAAAAATAAAACTTAAATAAACCTCTAATAATTTGCTGGACGTCAAAAAACCCAAAGGATTAAACACCTTAGCCCTCATTCAATTGCAATTTGGCCAATTGAATAGGGCTCTAAATAAGCACATAACATATTTTTTTAAAGAAGTTTTTAGTCAGTAAACATCTATCTAAAAGCAAGGTTTTCACTAACTAAAAACTTTTTTAAAATACATATGCTATGTGTTTATTTAGAGCCCTATTCAATTGGCCAAATCGCAATTGAATGAGGCCCCTTGGGTTTAACATGATTTTTTTAATCGTTGCATTTTTAACAACATTTTAAATGTACAAATAAAGATTGAATTTTTTAAAATTAGTATGTGGCAATAATAATTAAAATAAAGGCTGCATAAAAGGTGTTTCTGTTCAACCTTGGTTGGTTGTTCAAGGATTCCTAAACAGAATCCACAGGACAATATTTTGGTACACATTTAAGTAATAACACCTAGGCCTAAAAAATAAACAAAGATCATTTTTTTGAGTATTAGAAGGTACTATTAAAAATCATAATTTAACATTCTGATACTGTAAGATACAGAGCAAGTTTTGCAGATACAACGTACAAGATGAAACTGTATATACGAGTACTGTACTTACCGGATATGAATGCTTAATGTTTATAATGTATTATGCCATTGCCTAATAAAACTGATTGTTAAAAAAAAAAAAAAAAAACTTACACATACTTACTTTGAAAAGATCCATAGAGTAAACGTTTCTACCCCTTTCTCCCTCTATTCTTTATTGTATGCTACCATACTGTACACCTGTGACCTGCATTGCATGTAAGTTAAGGATATTTCCACAGGGGAGCTTGGGTGTAGGAAGTGGGGTGGATGAGGGGGACAAATATCTCTATATATCTATATACACACAACACTCTTTTTTTTTATAAACTACCTCAAAATAAGGGTGGGAGGGAATCTGGGCAATGGCTGGCGCAGAGTGAGGGAAAAAGCCTGCGAAACGGGCATAAATCCCTCCCCCTGACCAATCAGGAGCGCCCAGGCTCCGCCGGGTCATGCTGCGCTGTGTCAGACCCGGCGTGCCTGGGCTGCATCCGCGCCGGCCAGATTATCTGACTTTAGTGTTTTTTCAGCTTCTAACACACAACATGCCCCTGTCTGCTTGCTGTCTAGCAGTATGACACTGGTAAGGTGAAGATAATTCCTGCTGGATGTCCTTCTCTCACAAAATACAGTGCTGTATATCACAGCTGTACAAGATGGCAAGATGTATGACAGAATACAGCAAGTCAGGGGGAGGTTCCAAAAACTATGAACCTGTGGATCTCTTAGATGTGAGTATAATCTTTTTATGAAGGTGGAGGATAAAATGAATCATTCGTTATTTAAAACATTTATATAAAACAAAAGCACAAAACCCTTTACCTAAAAAGTCCCTTTTGGGAAGTCTCCATGCTCTGGGGAGTGTTCAGGTTTTCAGCATCACATGTGTCAATCTATTTGTTAAACTTTGTTCAGCGTGCAGTGTCCAGTGCACTAGGAGCCGCACTGGTGACTTAAATATACCGTATTTATCGGCGTATAACACACACTTTTTCTCCCTGAAAATAGGGAGCAAATGATAGGTGCTTGTTATACGCCGATATTCCCTCCCCCCTCCTCATCCTCAACCTCACTCCTCATTCTAAAGCCCCCTCTGCATTCTAACCCCTCCTCCTCATTCTAAACTCACCCCCTCCTCAAACTAAAACCCCCTAAATACCTCCCCCTCACTTACCTGCTTCTGCTCCGGCCTCAAGGAGCGGAGAGGAGGCCGGAGCAGAAGCAGGTAAGTGAGGGGGAGGTATTTAGGGGGGTTTAGGTTGAGGAGGGGGGTTTAGGTTGAGGAGGGGGGTTGAGGTTGAGGAGGGGGGTTAAGGATATGGGGGGTTGAGGAAGGAGGATGAGGATGGGGGGTTTGAGGAGGGGGGTTGAGCATATGGGGGGTTGAGGATATGGGGGGTTGAGGAAGGAGGATGAGGATGGGGGGGTTGAGGGGGGGGGTTGAGGAGGGGGGTTGAGGATAGGGGGGTTGAGGAAGGAGGATGAGGATGGGGGGTTGAGGAGGGGGGGTTGAGGAGGGAGGTTTGAGGAGGGAGGTTTGAGGAGGGGGTTGAGGATGGGGGGGTTGAGGAGGGAGGTTGAGGAGGGGGTTGAGGATGAGGAGGGAGGTTGAGGAGGGGGTTGAGGATGAGGAGGGAGGTTGAGGATGAGGAGGGGGTTTGAGGATGAGGAGGGGGGTTGAGGATAAGGAGGGCGGTTGAGGAGGGGGTTCAGGATAGGGGCGTTGAGGAAGAAGGATGAGGATGGGGGGGGTTGAGGAGGAGGGTTGAGGGGGTTTGAGGATGGGGGGTTGAGGAGGGGGCTTGAGGAGGGAGGTTGAGGATGGGGGGGTTGAGGAGGGAGGTTGAGGCAGGGGTTGAGGATGAAGAGGGGGGTTGAGGATGAGGAGGGGGTTGAGGATGAGGAGGGAGGTTGAGGATGAGGAGGGGGGTTGAGGATGAGGTGGGGGTTGAGGATATGGGGGGTTGAGGAAGGAGGATGAGGATAGGGGGTTTGAGGAGGGGATTTGAGGAGGGGGGTTGAGGATATGGGGGGTTGAGGATATGGGGGGTTGAGGAAGGAGGATGAGGATGGGGGGATTGTGAGGGGGTTGAGGATGGGGGGGTTGAGGAGGGAGGTTGAGGATGAGGAGGGGGGTTGAGGATGAGGAGGGGGGTTGAGGATGAGAAGGGGGGTTGAGGATGGAGGTTGAGGAAGGGGGTTTGAGGAGGGGGTTGAGGAGGGAGGATGAGGAGGGAGGTTGAGGTTGAGGATTTTGCTTCAAAGTTCTTTATTTGAAATGTTTGGGTTTTTTTCCCCTGAAATTTCCCTCTTAAAATGAGGTGCGTGTTATACGCCGGTACGTGTTATATGCCGATAAATACGGTACTTTAGTATTCTGTTTATACTATGGGGAGAAAAGCTTGGGAGTCATTTAAAAAATCCTAGAAGGGATCTACTGGAAGACTACTATGAAGGTGACAAGATTATTACCAGGCTCCAACTTCCAAACTAGCATAACTATTAATTTCCTTTTTTGTGGTGAAATCATTTATACCACGATTGGAACACTAAATTGTTATTTTTTTATTTATGAGAATCAATTGGGAAATTTACAACTATTACTTTTCACTTGAAAAATGACTATTGCGGCTAATCTACAGAAATGTTTATTTTAGAAATGTATTTTCTCCCCACAATTAATTTCCTTCCCTTTGTATGCACAATGCACCTTTTTCCCCTCTTCTCATTTTAATACTTACACATTGAAGAAAAAAAAAACAGACATAATCATCTGTCTACATGTAGATCTGTACTTGCCACCCAGGTATATGGTGATGTGTACTCAGTTCCATTTTTTGTAAATACAACTTAATTTAAAAGAACAGAACCATTAATTACAACTCTGGTTGGTGGAGAAGTGAACACTCATGTCTACCCCCCTCACCAGGCTTGGAGAGCAAAATAAAGTCCCTTCTGCACCCCTAGGTCAAGCACCACTGCACACAGATCCCTGAGATGTTTATAATCTGCATCTCCTTGCATTCTGGCAGCATCCAATTTCTCTTTGCTGACATCCAGTACCTAGAAAAATAACAATGTTGTAAGGTTTTCTCTGCTTAACTGGCAGCTGCATGAATCCCCTTGTTTGCAAATAGACATCTTATTTTTCTGAACACAGAAGAAGCTAGGAAGATCATCTGCGTGGATTGGATTGTGGGATGAGGAGGTGTAATAATAGGATAAGAGTAATGTACAATAATCAAACTTTTTTCACTAGACTGCTGTGTAAATTTGTCATTTAACACACTGACATAATTTGAAAATGGGTATAGGAATATTATAAAAGTATTGTATTGCTAAATAAAATCAGATTTGGACAGAGTGCAGTGTTTCTCAATAAGTATCTAACCATGGAAGTCAGTCCCATTAAAATGCTTTATTCATACAAAGAGTGCTGAGTTTCCAGGAAGATATTGAGAGTAGGTAAAGTAAGAGTGGACTTGATATTATTATAATTAAACAAATGTTGGTAATGTGTTTCTCTGTCTGTCCTCTCCATGTACCTCATGCACTTTCTTTCTGTCGGCCTGTCTTTCTGTGTGTTTTCGTGACCCTGGCAAGATCCATTGGGCTTTAGAATAAATAAACACACTGAAACTGCGTTTCTTGGGAAAAATACGGGCCACAGCTTTATTAAAGCAACCATAAGCCAATAACCAATTAACATAATTGACATTGTTAAATCACAGCTCAAATAACATCCCGGAGGAGGAGCCCGGCCGGATCAGTAACCTCACGCTCTGGGCCCGCGCCCAGAGCCTCCCAGTGCTTTCCTAAGCACACCCATGAGGCAGGGCAATGCCCACTTAAGCCCGTGGGCCGGGTGCCTCACCTCCCGCCACAGAGCAGGCGATGGATACCTCCTGAGGCTGTGATCCCCCCTCCTGCTCTCTTAATAAAGCCAAGGCCCGGCTAGCCCCATCCTTAAGCTCCAGGATAAACAGCTCTAATCCTGTCTACGTTAGATGGACCTTATCTGGGCGAAAGAAGTCATCGGCGTCTACGCCTTCGAATTCTTGATGTCTATGGTAATAAAAAAAACAAATTCCTTTCAAAACTAGCCATCTGTTTGTTTATCTTTTGCCTTGCTCTATCCACTGAAACCGGATCCCTTGATCCCTTTTGATCATTTCGGACCACACTATGAACAAGCCTGGGAACCGTTCTAGCCAACACTTCACATCCCTCTTCATCTCTTTTAACAAATCGTTGCCCCCAGTGTGTATAATTAAAATGTGTGGGCTACCGTGATGCTGAGCGCTGCTCTCCAACAGGACATTCACCTGTGTCCATCTCAAACCATCTTACTTGCATGCTCGTCTCCAGAAAGCCCTGTTGGACCTTGTCGCCAGTGACTGCGGCTAACCGGTGAGCCCAATACATGTAGGAATGGCCAACGATCCACAGCTGTTTAACTTCTGCAACACATAAAACAAATTCCAATTAGACAACCCTTTCTGGCCGTATGTATGACCTAAAGCGATGCGACTCCCATCTCCCAATCCTTTTAACCATACTCTCGGGGAGACCTAGCCTTGCCGCCTCTGTAGCGGCTTCGATCCGAAACAAATGTGTGCCTTTCTAATTGAAATCGTGACAAGGCCTGGCCATTGGCATGCAATAGCAGTGTGCCTGGCCCCGTTGGCCTTTTTTCCAAGTACAACCTCACACTTGCCTGGGGGCAACACTCCGTTCTAGTTTTGTATATGACCACTTCCCTTCCTTTTCCGGCCTGATCCGTTTTTGACCTCCTCAGCCATACGGACAATCTGTCACCCTCCAGACAGATGTCTTCCACCAGCAGCCCCCCCCCCCCCCCCCGAACCGTGCCTGTTTTCCGAGACCAGTTCTTCAATCCTGAAAGCACCAAAGAACGCTAAGGAAAAGGCCATACGGAAAAGCAGGGATTCGAAGGAGTCCCTGCATAGCACACCCAACGCCTCCCCCAGGAGTAGTAACAGAGAGAAAGTGATCGGGCGCCTCCTGTCCGTCCGGTGCTTCCCTTTGAATATGCCTTTTACCACCCGGCAAACCACAAACTCCTTTGTTAGGTCCTTTCGTCCTGCCAACCTGAACATAAATGCCAGGGCCGTCAATTGCCGAGCCACCGTTGCCCTGGAAGCACCTCTCTCTGCGCTCCGAAGCAAAAACCACAGCAGAATTCCTATGGCTTTCTCTTCTGAACCCTCACCACCGGCCTCCTCAACCATATCGCTCCACATGTTCCACACCTTCCTGTAGGCCACCCACGTCGGTCCCTCTGTCTTCTTTTCTGCCAGTGTAACCCCAAAATCTTGACATATCCTTGAGAAGGTCCGTAGTATGAAGTCGCATGTGGCTAACCCCGCCGGTCCCACAAAAAGGAAATCCTCGAGGTAATGGGTAATCCCTTGGCAGCCTGACTCAGTGTGAGCAACCCATTGCAAGAACGTACTGAAGGCTTCGAAGTCGGAACAAGAAATTGAACATCCCATGGGGAGACATAGATCCACAAAGTACTGTCCGTCTATGAAGCCACCAAGGAACCGATGACTCTGAGGATCCACCAGGAGCAAACGAAACGCAGATTCGATATCCACCTTCGCCATCTTAGCCCCGACGCCTGCCCGCCTGACCAGGTCCGTGGCCCGATCGAAAGGGGCGTGCAACACTGACGAGTACTGTTTGTCAATCCCGTCGTTGACCGAACCACCTGGAGGATAGGATAAATGCTGGATGAGGCGGAATTTTCCTGATTCTTTCTTCAGAACTACGCCTGGAGGGGAAATTACCAGACCCTGGAAGGGGATGGAGGGAAAAGGCCCCGCCATCCTACCCAGTTCTACCTCAGTCCGGATTTTTTCCGCCGCTACCCCGGGAAACTTCTTTACCGACTTCAGGTTTCTTAGACGCAACTCGAGCGGGGCGAGAGAGCATGGAATCTTGAACCCTTCCTGGAATCCCTCGCGTAGTAGGGCGGCCGTCCCGGCTTTTGTTGCCAATCTATTGTAGCGTTCTAGCCACGGCAGCATTGCGCCCAGCTGTATGGGGGTCCGTCCCTTTTTGAGCGGGCTCTCCAGCCCTGGACCCGTCCTTTTGTCTGGCGCATCTTGAGGCCGCGTGATCCCCTCCACAACTCGCACAGACGTGCTTGAAACAGCAGTATGGTGCCCACTTGCAGTTGCCCTCGTTGAATGAGTGACAGACACCTTGACCAGTTGTGCTCGTAGCGGCAGGGCCTCTAGCCCCGCCTGGGTTCCCGCGAAAGGGCGGCACTGCCCGCATTGGTGTCATTATGTTCAGCCAATAGGCCACCGCCTTGTCGCTCCATGCCATCTCCGGTCGGGAGGACATGTATTGACGGAATTCCTCGTCATATCGTCCCCATGCCATTCCACCATACGTCCGATATGCGTCCCTGATTTCCTCCATATACACAAACAGCCCGGAGCATTGTTCCGGGTGTCTTTCTACCATGACACAGGCCATGATGGCAAATGCCTGTAACCAGTTGTCGAACGTTCTTGGCACGCGCCTGAAAGTGTGCCTCCGGTCATCTCCTTCCCTGTGAAACCTCTCTGGATTCTCATTCATCCGTGACATTGGCAACAAGGAAAATATCTCTATGTACTCCCATTGCCAGATTTTTTCTTTGACGTCTAAGGCTAAATGCGCCCCCAGATTGTCCTGGGCGCAAACGATGGACGACCTTGCAGCCGCATCCCGCACGTTTCCTCTGCTTCTGTCCTGTTCCGCTCCTCCGGTGTGCGGCGCCACGCTCGTCGTGTTTGTAGTGGGGTTGGTAAGCTCCGCTCGGGGCGACCTAGCGAGAAGGGATGGCTCCGCCCACGCCTTCCCAGCCAAGCCCCCCACCCATGCCCCAACTTCCGCATCGGAGACGGCAATGTTATGGGTTTCTATAAGGGCTTTTAGGGACGACAAGAATTGAGATTCCCTAAGAGAGGCTCCATGTACTGCCACCCCCGTCTCCCTGAAATTTGCCAGCTTCTCACCTGATTCTCCTTGCCCTGGTGCGGTTGCCATCCTGGGTGCAACCTGCCGGTCTGGACGGCCGGGCATCCCTGAACATCTTGACCGCTGTGGGCTCCTTTCACCCCCTCTTGTGCAAGCACAGCTGCAGCCGCAAGACCGTCTGCTCCGGGACCTGGATCTCCCTCCGGCTCTGGGGAAGCATGAAGAATAATCACTAGCTCTCCTGCGTCTATCCCTCGTTATGGAACGCGCAGTCCGCTCCCGCCCAAAGGAGTACTCCGACTCGAAGGCTTTGCTAGGGCGTAAGGATTCCCTCCGGCTCTGCGGCCTATGGCGGTCAATGCTATCCCTACCCCGTTCCTGCCCCTGAGTCACTATGGGCGTCCCTGTATCCGTAATGATGTCAGGGATGGGTGAGTTGCGCTGTGGCCTAGCTCTCCTGTCAGGGGATTTCTGTCTCCTGGCTGGGGTTGAGGTGAAAATCAAAGGACTGTACCTGCTCGTTGACTTCCAGACCCTGGTGGGGCGCGACTGCCGTGCCACCTTGGCCGCTACCGGAACCTCGTTGGTGACCACCATGCTGTCGTCTGCAGCCATCTCCTCCATCACCTGATCCCTTCTTCCTCTGGTCGTCACTTTTTTCTTCTCGGCCTCTCCCTTCGCGTTGCGTTGTCCCTGCGAAACACCTGCAGCGCTGGCAGTGGGGACCGCAGGGGCCAACCGGTGAGAACCTGTAGGAGCTTTTTTAGAGCTCCTTGTACTTTTGCTGTTCCCCTTGGAGCCTCGAGGCTGATTAGGGGTGTCGCCGGAACCTTGGTTCTGCTGTGGACCATGGGACAAGACGCTGGGTGGTGGCCGGATGTCTAGGCCCTCACCCGCGCTTCCCGCTGGCACCACGCTCTCTGCGGTGGGGGGGATAAGCTCCTGACTCTCAAGAACCATATACGTGACCTCCACGCTGCTCCTAGCCCTATTGCTACGATCAGAGGTAGCACGCTGCTCCGCCAGGTTATCTAGGCTATGAGGCCTGTCCACCTGGCCAAGGCTACCGGTCACTGCAGGCCGGGCCTGTGCCTCAGTGGCGTCAGCCTCCCCCCCTAGACGGCCTGAGTCCATTCTTTCCTGGACCCATCTAACCCCATGGCCTCTAACTCCCCAGGGTCCATATTAAGCTGCCACCCCACTTGATACAAATGTAACACCCTCCCCAGGGACCTACAGATCAGGACTATTGAATGCATTATAAAATAAAGTACCTGATATCAGAAAAAAAGGTGTGATTTAAACATGCAGATACCATGTTTAAATCGCTGCTGAATATTTGGTGACTAGCATAAGTACTGAAAAACTCTCATCACTGCAAATCAGTAGTGTTGGAGCTCATCATGAACTTAAGAAAACTGTAACCCCATTATAATGCAAGCATGTAAATAAGAAAACCTATGAAAACAAACAAGACAAGATGTGGATAACATGGATAAAACAATTCATTACATGACAAAAAAGTGCATCACATATAATAGTTGTCAAACTGCGAGACGTTACAGGCGCTCATTGCTTGCGAGCCGTTAACGCGTAGGACTTAGCCGATGAGCGCCAAAGGAGCTCATCGCTGAGAGCCTCGCAAAGCGAGGTGAGCGGTTAAACCGTAGCACTTAGCCGATGAGCGCCAAAGGCGTTAAACCGTAGCACTAAGCCGATGCGAGCCTTGCGAAGCGAGGCGAGACGTTAAAATACAAGACGCAGGACTTAGAAAAAAAAATACAAGACGTAGGACTTAGAAAATAAAAGATACGAGACGCAAAAATGTAAAAGTTTAGCGGCCAAACAAAAAACACGAAAAACACACTAAATACACCCAAAAAAATTACAAAAACATCACAGACAGCATGGGGCAACAGTCAGGAATTTAACTCGATTTAGACAATTTTCGCCACACGAAAATCGCCTAACCGAGGAAAAAAATGGCTGCGGAAAAAATTTAAACGAGGCTACACGACCGCGGACTGCGCAAAACACTGAAAACCGCATAGCACTTTACACATCATACTACGACCTACAACATACACTATTACAAAACCAGGAAAATGCTCACGAGACGCGTACCACATTAATAACATTACGAGTATACAATGCCGCTTTACACAATAAACCAACGGCTTTACCTCGCGCACGCAGCCTATTTAGAATGCACAGTTCAAACATTCATTACACTTTATAAGAAGGGCACTAACACACAATGGATATTCTATGCAGATGCAAAATACAAACAGATTGTTAGCTCTTCAGCCTATTGCTCGCTGCATATATCAATTATGAATAAAGTATATTAATTTATTGAATAAATAATTTATTCTTACTTAACTAATAAATTGAATAAATAATTAATTATTACTTAACTACATATACATAGAAATATATATCTCTCTCAGAGGACCAAAAGTACACGACAGGAGAGGCTCGCAATGAGCGCCGAAGGTCCTGAGGCTCGCAATGAGCGCCGAAGGTCCTCACAGTACAAAACGGTTTCAATTATGTCTCAAACAGCATTCCCATGGCTTCAAATTGTATTGCCCCAACATTTTTGATGGGCAAGTCGCTAGTTTAACATAAAGGCAACCAACTGGTTACATAGTCCCTGCACCAAAGGGGTTAAAATCTCAGGTGGGGTTTAAAGTGTAAATAATATATCTACTAAAATATACCGTATTGGTCCGAATATAAGCCGCACCCGTAAAGTTCAAGGGGAAAAAATAGAAAAAAGATAGTACTCAAATATAAGCCGCACCCGTAAAATTGGAGAGAAAAAGACTCTCAAAGTGATCAGCCATTGCAAGAAACAGGCTTTCTAATTAGCACTGTAGCTTTTCTTGCAGGTTACAGGCTTTACAGTATGTTAGAATCACTAAAACCGTAAATCGCTATTCAATACCGCAGTCTCAAGCATGAAAATCGGCACCCTTAACTCGCAATCCGCAGACCGGCAGTCATTTTGCGTTCGCGAATAGAAGCCGCACACCTGACAAGCAAAGTTCGCAAATCAGCAATGATTTTCTTTACGGTTGAGAATATAAGCCGCACCCGTAACTCGCAAGCTCAAAAATCGGAAAAAAGGTGCGGCTTATATTCGGACCAATACGGTACTCAGTGACTAATTAATAACATTCAACCTAATATCTGTACCCTGCAGAAATAATGGTGACGTGCATAAATCTGAGTTGTGCAAAGAAACACACAAAACATTACATATATAGTTGTGGATCTGCAGGGTTGTTCGGAACGCTTATGATGTTGGTCACGCTTTGCAAGTTTTGCAAAGCGAGGCAAGCCGTTTGCGGGCCATAGGGCCGCAACTGCGAGCCTTGCAAAGCAAGGCTAGCCATCATCCGCGCGGGACTCAGGCTGCCTTTGCGGCCCACTGGGCCGTAACTAGGAGCCTCGCGAAGCTCATTGCATAGGCGCTCATTCCAATGCGAGCTGTTGAGGCACGCAGGACTTAGGCTGCAATGAGCGCTGAAGGCCCTTCTGAAGGGTCATATTCTCGCATTGTGTGGTAAACACCAGTGCCAGGCTCATTTTTGACAGGCAAGTTCCTAGTCAAAATATATTTATAAGACTATATTAAACAAGAAAAGTATACCAATATATTACTACAAATACGCAAAGATCAAAACTGTATATTACAAAGAAATACAAACTTTGACTCTAGGAAGATCAGAAAACCTTTGGTGACACCCTTGTTCAGTCAAGTACTGTAAGGTTCTGGTTCTTGGGTTCAGTTCTCAGGGCCAGAGCTTTCCTTCTGGTTCTCCAATCTTCTCTTCCTGAAATGTCTTCCTATTCCTGGATCACCTGTTTAATGCTCATGTGTCAGTCAATATATGGTTTTGACCCCAACTCTGTAACTGCCATTGCAATGGTCTCAACCATATGCTGATACGCAAAACCAGTTTCAACTGTGAGAACAACTGTTTTGAATAAACAAGACCATGTTGCATAAAGGATCCTCTAACTTTCTTCATCACTTTTTTTTTTTTTTTTTTATTAATTTGTTTTTTGAAGTGGATTATTTAAAACCGCTAACCATATAATCCTATGATTAGCAGTTTCAGCACATATGAGGATTATCTTTAAAATATGGTCACAGTGTCTGTGAATATAACATATTGAAAATCTGGATTATATGCCATAATAATGCATGTCCTGTAAGTAGTATAAATGTGAGATAATAAGATGTTATAGCTTCCTTGCAGTTGATAATTTCAGTATCAAACATATCCTCAATTATCAATTTTAACTCACTAAAGTAGCAGCGATTTTTTCATTTTTAACAGTCCCATAATAAAAATAAATTATTAATAATTTAGTGCAATGCACTAGGGACTCTAGGGAGTCAGTATTCATTGTTTAGCGCAGCACAAGGCAGCAGCAATGGCGGTGAGCATCCACTAGATGGCGCTGCCGATATTCCGGTGCCATATCATAGAGTCAAGGCTTAGGTAAACTGTTAGGGTAAGGGTTAGTGTTGGTGTTAGGGTTGGGGTTAGTTCAAGGGTTAGGCTAACATTATAAGCTTAGAACTTCTCTCACATATCGGCAGCGCTGCAAAATATAAGTGCCATTTAGCGGTTGGAGGCCGCATTGCAGTGGCAGACCTGTCCCAACATCATAAAAGGATAGATCCCACACTTCGTTCTCCTCCCATCTCTTTGGTGGGTGGGGGACAACAGCTGCCCCCGTCATTTCAGACTATTGTGTGTGCCTCTATATCAGCTGTGCAAACTATGGGCCTCATTCAAATGTGATTTGGCCGATTGAATAGGGCTCTATATAAGCACAGAGCATATTTTTAGAGAAGTTTTTAGTTAGTAAAGACCTTGCTTTTGGATAGAAGTTCACTAAAAACTTCTGTAAAATAATATGCTCTGTGCTTAAATAGAGCCCTATTCAATTGGCCAAATCGCATTTGAATGAGGTCCTATATCATGTATGTGCCAGACTGAAAATTTCTCATTGTCTGGCCCTCCCATTTATCATTAAAGGGGATAGAGAAGATATTCTATATAATGTATAATTTAAAACTATAGGCAACTATAAGTATGTTATCCACTGATTGTTATAAAAATACATTTTTTACAGTAAACTAAAACTGGAGTTTATAGGGTTTTTTCCTGGCAGCCAATCTTCCTGATCCAGCCACAAAGATTCAAAACTTTTGTTAATGAGAGACAATTATCAATAATTAGTAGTAGTCTTTGAGGCATTCTGGTCGTTGTCTGTATAAATCAACTGCAAAACGAAACATCTATCCCTTATATTCCTCAATATACAGCCTATTCAGCTTTTTCAAAGCCTTTATTATTGGTGGTATAGGAGTCAGGCCAGTAAGGGGTCCATTCAGAATGAAATAGAGAAAATGTTGCATCATACGTAATTTTAATGCCATTTTCTAAGTTAAATATTCTATGAAAAAATGCATTTTCTACCTCAGATCAGAGCAGCCTCCTCACACAGGCCCTCATTCAATTGCGATTTGGCCAATTGAATAGGGCTCTAAATAAGCACATAGCATATTTTTTTAAGCAGTTTTTAGTCAGTGAAAGCCTTGCTTTTGGATAGATGTTTACTAACTAAAAACTTCTTTAAAAAATATGTTATGTGCATATTTAGAGCCCTATTCAATTGGCCAAATCGCAATTGAATGAGGGCCACAGGGTATAAGGCTTGCATCAGAGTAGATATCAGGGACAAATTGGCGAACAGTACTTCAGATGGGGGGAAGAGGGGTCTGATAGCAAACTACTGTGCCATAATCACTAGATCATAATCTACTAGTAATAGCATATTGAAAATATACTAATATATATATATATATATATATATATATATATATATCACTATAATAGTTGTCAGTTTGCAGAGCGCTTACGATGTTGGTCACACTTTGTGAGCCTCGCAAAGCAAGGCAAGCCGTTGACTGCGCAGGCGGGACTTAGGCTGCAATGAGCGCCAAAGGCACTCATTGCACTGCGAGCCTTGTGAAGCAAGGTGAGCAGTTGAAGCACGTAGCACTTTGCCGCTGACCGTGAGGAACGCAGTTTGCCAAATTAACTGACAAACTTATTTCCAGGGTGTAACTCGAAAAACCCTAAAAACAAGCAAAATAATTTTAAAAATATAACACACACACACAACACAGGGGCAGAGCCATGAAGCCTGGGAGTGAGGTTGCAAGCGTTTTTTAGCCATATTTGCCATTTTTCGTCAATAGAAAACCGGCTAAGCAAGGAAAAAAATGGAGGACAAAAAACGTAAAAAATCTTGATGAAAACGAGGCTCAGCAAAGCCAGGCACGAGAGACTTAGAAAATACACAAAGGCAAAGACAGTAATACTTACATCAACAACGCAAGGCACTCGGGACTTTGAAAATAAAACAAACGGCCTTCAGCGCCTAACACGCAAACATTCAGCAGACACACAGAGGAGAAACACACAGGGAAGGGACAGGGGGGAGATGGTGGAAAGAGACACATGGCATTCCCAAGCACTAAACTTGCAGGTTAACAAAACCTGCAATGAGGGGCCTGTGCAGTAGGCAGGAAGAAAGGCACGTGATGAGCGCCGAAGGTCATCATTGCAAAGCAGGAAAGTTGAAGTAGACGGGGGGAGAGCATCGCAATGAGCACCAAAGGCGCTAAGCGGGGCTCTCAATGAGCACCGAAGGTGCTCAGAGGAGCAAAAGCCTCACACTGGGTGGCAAACAGCATTGCTAGCCTTACAATTTTATTCCCGTCATTTTTCACGGGCAATTTCCTAATATGTATATATGTGTATGTTAAAAAAGAGGTGGCAGGAATACACTAAAGATCTATACTAGAAGGATCTTAACAGCAGTGATGACCTCAATAATTTATCCAATGAGCTGGAGCCAGACATCTTGGAGAGTGAAGTGAGATGGGCCCTGGGAAGCCCTGCTGATAACAAGGCTGCAGGAGGTGATGGAATCCCAATTGAACTTTTCAAAATCCTACAAGATGATGCTGTGAAAGTGTGACTTGCCTTATGCCAACAAATTTGGAAAACTCAACAATAGACTGGAAAATGTCAGTCTACATCCCAATCTCAAAAAAAGGCAGTGTCAAAGAGTGCTTCAATTATCGAACAATTGCACTAATTTGACATGCCAGCAAAGTAATGCTTAAGATTCTACAAGCTTGACTCCAACAATATATGGACCAGGAACTACCAGATGTGCAGAGGGTTCTGCAGAGGAAGAGGCACAAGAGATCAATTTGACAATATCCGCTGGATAATAGAGAAATCAAGAGAGTTCCAGAATCACATTTACTTCTGCTTCATAGACTATTCTAAAGCCTTTGACTGTGTAGATCACAACAAAATGTAGCATGTTCTTAAAGAGATGGGAGTACCAGACCATCTCATCCTCCTCCTAAAGAATCTGTATATCGACCAAGAAGCCACGGTCAGAACCGAACATGGGACAACAGGAGTGTGACAAGGTTGTATATTGTCACTTTATTTATTCAACCTATATGCAGAGTATATCATGCGTAAGACTGGAGACTGGATGAATCAAAAGCTGGAATCAATATTGCTGGAAGGAATATCAACAACCACAGATACGATGATGATACTACTCTGATGGCTGAAAGTGAGGAGGAACTAAATGACTTATTGATGAGGGTAAAAGAAGAGTGTGCAAAAGTTAGCCGGCTGCTCAACGTTAAAAAGACAAAGATCATGGTGAATGGCAATCTCCCTTCCTGGCAAATAGACGTGGAAGAAGTGGAGGCAGTGACAGATTTTATTTTTCTTGGATCCAAAATCTCTGCAGATGGTGACTGTAGTCATGAAATTAAAAGACTTTTGCTTCTGGAGAGGAAAGCTATGGCAAGCTTGGACAAGCTAGTAAAAAGTAAAGATATTAAACTGTCAACAAAGGTCTGCATAGTTAGAACTGTGGTATTCCCAGTAGTAACATACGGATGTGAGAGCTGGACCATAAAGAAGTAGAGCGCCGTAAAATTGACGCCTTTGAATTGTGGTGTTGGAGAAGACTGCTTAGAGTCCCTTGTACTGCAAGAAGATCCAATAAACCAATACTTCAGGAAATCAAGACAAACTGTTTACTAGAAGGTATGATCATGGGGCTGAAGCTCAAATATTTGGGCCATATCATGAGATGGTAGGATTCCCGAGAAAAGACTCTGATGCTGGGAAAGATTGAAGGCACAAGAAGAGGACGACCGAGGTGGAGATGGATAGATGAGGTCACTGAAGCAATGAACATGAACTTGATAGAGCTGAGAGGGGCAGTGACTGAGAGATACACCTGGCATGCTGTGGTTCATAAAGTCATGGAGAGTCGGACGCGACTTAACGACTAAACAACAAATGTTAAAATATGCATTGGGCAATCATGGAACATCTGGGCAGGAAGTTGCCTTTAATTTTAAATTTTGAAATATACTACCCTTTTAATCTATAGGGTGAACCAAAAACACATTTTTAAAATAAACAAGTCATCAGAAAACATTGTTCTTTACTTATCTAGACCGCAGGAAGGAAGCTGTGTGAAATATAAATGTATATAGTGACAGAAGAGTCAACCCCAAATGTATAGTTTTCTTTAAATCCAAACTTAAATTACTACTGTATATATCAGAACCTGTTTGGTTTTAAAAAAAAATTACAATATTATGGTAATTATTACAATATTATGGTAGTTATTAATGTTTCTGTTATTTTTTTTTACCTCATAATATTATTTGTATGTTTTCACAGCTCAGGCAGAACATCTTAATTGGTATTCAATTGTGACATGTCTGCATTTATACTCTGCAGATGTATTTAGCCTGGCATGTATTAGTAAATAACATGTGACTCACAGCTTTGTGAGATTGTGGTCCTGTTTTACTGCAGTGCAGCAAAACAAATCACCAGATTTAATTACACGCTAGCATACATTTTCTCTGGTATAGGTGTATGAAGTGAAGTGTAATCACTATGCTAGCAAAATAGAGACAAAACTTAACTCAACTCAACTTAAAGGGGATCTTCACCCAACAAAATATGTAGAAATTGATAATAGCCACCTTATCCTGAAATTCACTGACAAGTTGTAATTTAATACCTGCTTAATATGTGTATGTTATTGTTAGCTGCTGAGCAGAAGATTAGTTTTTAATAACCGTGTACAGTGGATATAAAAAGTCTACACATCCCTAGTTAAAATGTCAGGTTTCTGTGCTGTAAAAAAACAAAGATAAATCAAAGATAAATCATTTCAGAACTTTTTCTACCCCTTTTTTATATTTTTTCTTCCATCTCCCTAAAAGATATCAGTTTGTTTTTAAATTGAGTTGTACAGTTTATAGGTCACATTAAAGGTGGAAAAAGTTCTGAAATGATTTATCTTTGTCGCATTTTTTTTACAGCACAGAAACCTGACATTTTAACAGGGGTGTGTAGACTTTTTATATCCACTGTATGTATGTGTGATGGGTATGTATGTATGCATGATGGGCATGTGTGTATGCATGGTTGTGTATGTATGTGTGATGGGTTCGTATGTATGTATGATAAGTACATATGTATGTATGATGGGTATGTGTGTACGATGAGCATGTATGTATGTATGTATGATGGGTGGGTGTGTATGTATGTATGTATGATGGGTGTATGTATATATGTATATATGTATATATGTATATATGTATATATGTATATATGTATATATGTATATATGCGCGTGTATGCTGGGAGAAAGCTTCTCTATTGTCTCAGAAGTCATTTAATGTTTAAATAGAGCCATCAGCCAATAGCAATGCAGTACAGCGCTGCACTCATTCTGACCAATCAGCGTTACAGTAACCTTCTGGCAGTTGTGTGTACGCTGCGTACAGCTAAACTCCTGAGTTATCCAATCACAGGCTGGAATTGCACGAGCTCAGCCAACCAGATAGTGCTCAGGCAGAGAGCGCGGCTGGTTTGAGTGTGTGTAGAAGGGAAGATGGCGGAGCAGTGACCGAGTAGTTTATGTGCACTCTGGCATGGCTCTCTCGCATAACGCGGTGTTGCTGGTGGACACGGCGGACCCTGCTTTGAAGGACCGGATCCGGTTGGTGTCCCTGCGGCTGCTGAACTTCCTGGCGTGCCGTGCGGGGCTGGGGCATGTCCGCTGGAGTTACCGCTTCCTAAACTCTACAGGGGGAAGGTGTAGGCCGCCGCGACGCTCTGACCTACGGGAGCTGGGTCCCCGGGGCTGGGATGAGTTTGAGGAGGAGCTGGAGACGTTCTGGGGAGGCCGGAGCTCCGGGGCGCACAGCTCTCGGGCCCTGCTCACCCAGACCGCGCTCATGGACACCCTGTCTGACTTCCAGTGGGACCGGCCGGACATCACTTCCCCCGCCAAGCCCGTAGTGCTGAGGGGACGCAGAGGCCGTGCCATCCCGGTGGATGAGCCGCTCAAGGCCGACTCCCCCACCGAGAGCACACCCAGGAACGCCGTGTACCTGCTGGCCCCCTGCCCACATACACACGCACAACTCGGGGCCTTCACCTCGGCCAGCGGGGACATCACACAGCAACAAGTCATAGACAAGCTGCTGCCCAGGAGCCTGCAACAGATCATCAGGAGCAAGAGGGTCACCTTATACTGGATGGACACTTCAGACTGGGCGCAGGTGATGGGCCTACACACTATGGGATGAGGATAGTGTTATGGGGGGCTGTAATAGTGTATAATGTGATGGGCATACACACTGTAGGGTGAGGATAGTGTATAATGTGATGGGCCTACACACTATGGGATGAGGATAGTGTTATGGGGGGCTGTAATAGTGTATAATGTGATGGGCATACACACTGTAGGGTGAGGATAGTGTTATGGGGGGCTGTAATACTGTATAATGTGATGGGCATACACACTGTAGGGTGAGGATAGTGTTATGGGGGGCTGTAATAGTGTATAATGTGATGGGCATACACACTGTAGGGTGAGGATAGTGTTATGGGGGGCTGTAATAGTGTATAATGTGATGGGCATACACACTGTAGGGTGAGGATAGTGTTATGGGGGGCTGTAATAGTGTATAATGTGATGGGCATACACACTGTAGGGTGAGGATAGTGTTATGGGGGGCTGTAATAGTGTATAATGTGATGGGCATACACACTGTAGGGTGAGGATAGTGTATAATGTGATGGTTCTACACACTATGGGATGAGGATAGTGTTATGGGGGGCTGTAATAGTGTATAATGTGATGGGCATACACACTGTAGGGTGAGGATAGTGTTATGGGGGGCTGTAATAGTGTATAATGTGATGGGCATACACACTGTAGGGTGAGGATAGTGTATAATGTGATGGGCCTACACACTATGGGATGAGGATAGTGTTATGGGGGGCTGTAATAGTGTATAATGTGATGGGCATACACACTGTAGGGTGAGGATAGTGTTATGGGGGGCTGTAATAGTGTATAATGTGATGGGCATACACACTGTAGGGTGAGGATAGTGTATAATGTGATGGGCCTACACACTATGGGACGAGGATAGTATTATGGGGGACTGTAATAGTGTATAATGGGCATACACACTGTAGGGTGAGTAGTGTTATTGGGGGCTATAGTGTATAATGTGATGGGCCTACACACTGTAGGGTGAGGATAGTGTTATGGGGGCTGTAATAGTGTATAATGTGATGGGTCTACACACTGTAGGGTGAGTATAGTATTATGGGGGGCTGTAATAGTGTATAATGTGATGGGCATACACACTGTAGTGTGAGGATAGTGTTATGGGGGCTGTAATAGTGTATAATGTGATGGGCATACACACTGTGGGATGAGGATAGTGTTATGGGGGGCTGTAATAGTGTATAATGTGATGGGCATACACACTGTAGTGTGAGGATAGTGTTATGGGGGCTGTAATAGTGTATAATGTGATGGGCCTACACACTGTGGGATGAGGATAGTGTTATGGGGGGGCTGTAATAGTGTATAATGTGATGAGCCTATACACTGTGGGATGAGGATAGTGTTATGGGGGGCTGTAATAGTGTATAATGTGATGGGCATACACACTGTGGGATGAGGATAGTGTTATGGGGGGGGGGGGCTGTAATAGTGTATAATGTGATGGGTCTACACACTGTGGGATGAGGATAGTGTTATGGGGGGCTGTAATAGTGTATAATGTGATGGGTCTACACACTGTGGGACGAGGATAGTGTTATGGGGGCTGTAATAGTGTATAATGTGATGGGTCTACACACTGTGGGACGAGGATAGTGTTATGGGGGCTGTAATAGTGTATAATGTGATGGGTCTACACACTGTGGGACGAGGATAGTGTTATGGGGGCTGTAATAGTGTATAATGTGATGGGCCTACACACTGTAGGGTGAGGATAGTGTCATGGGGGGCTGTAATAGTGTATAATATGATGGGCATACACACTGTAGGGTGAGGATAGTGTTATGGGGGGCTGTAAGTGTATAATGTGATGGGCCTACACACTGTGGGATGAGGATAGTGTTATGGGTCTCCTTCAAAATAACTTCACTCATTCTTGGCGATTTCAACATTGCCACTGACACACCCACCTCCCCAACAACTGAAAAATTACTTGCACTTACCTCTTCCCTTGGCCTCTCACAAAGGACAGATTCAGCAACTCACTGTGGTGGACACTCCATTGACCTTATTTTTACTAATCTCTGCACTATCTCCAACCTTGACATCTCCTCACTTCCCCTATCTGACCACCACCTTTTAACTTGCAACCTCACCTCATCTTCCTCTCACCACCCTTCTTCAAATCCTGCCACCAGAACACACAGTAACCTACAAGCACTCAACCCACAACAATTTTCAAATGTACTAACACCCCTTCTCAGCCCCCTCACCACCCTTGCCTGCCCTGACGTCGCCACTTCACAATACAACACTACTCTAACCTCCACCCTTGACTCTCTTGCCCCCATAATCACAAGCAAACGCTCTCAACCACAACCATGGCACACCACACAAACACGCTATCTACAGAGATGCTCACGCACTGCAGAACGACTATGGAGGAAATCCCGCACTTCAGCAGACTTTCTCCACTACAAGTTTACCTTGCGCTCCTACTTCTCTGCCCTCAATCTTGCCAAACAACACTACTTCTCATCACTAATATCAAACCTGTCCTCCAACCCTAAACGTTTATTTGCTACATTCAACACCCTCCTCCGCCCACCTCCACCTCCTGCCCCTTCCTCTCTCACTGCTGATGACTTTGCCAGCCATTTTAAAAATAAAATCGATACCATCCGAAATGATCTCTCCCCCCAGCTTGGCCCTACCCCACCACCCTCTCCCCAAACCGACAACACCCAGCCCTTACCCTTCCCCAATCCCACCTCCACTATGGACTCCTTTGACCCTGTAACCCAGGATGAAGTATCTACTTTACTATCAACCTCTCACCTTACCACATGTCCTCATGATCCTATTCCATCACAGCTAATCCCTCTCCTATCCACCACACTTATCCCAGCTCTCACACATCTATTCAACCTCTCCCTAAACACTGGCAAGTTTCCATCCTCCTTAAAACACGCCACAGTTACACCCATTCTCAAGAAGCCCTCTTCTGACCCAGCTTCTGCCTCCAACTACCGCCCTATCTCACTACTTCCCCTTGCTTCTAAACTCCTTGAGCGGCTTGTTTACAATCGCCTAACTCAATTTATTTCCTCCAATTCCCTACTTGATCCCTTCCAATCTGGCTTCCGGTCCCAACACTCTACAGAAACAGCCCTTACAAAAGTCACTAATGACTTGCTAACTGCCAAATCAAAGGGTAACTTCTCCATGCTAATTCTCCTGGATCTCTCTGCTGCCTTCAATACAGTTGACCACCCTCTTCTAATCCAAACTGTCTGCTCTTTTGGCATCCAGGGCACAGCTCTTTCATGGTTCACATCCTATCTTAAAGATCGTACGTTTAGTGTCTCCTTCTCTGGCACCTCTTCTTCACCTCTCCCTCTGTCTGTTGGCGTTCCTTAAGGGTCTGTCCTAGGCCCCCTCCTCTTCTCCATCTACACCTCCTCCCTTGGCACCCTTATAAAATCCTTTGGATTTCAGTATCATCTCTATGCAGATGATACTCAAATCTACCTCTCTGCACCCGATCTATCCCCCTCTCTTTTAGCTCAAGTTTCCAACTGCCTCTCTAGCATATCCTCCTGGATGTCCACCCGTCAACTCAAACTCAACATGTCTAAGACTGAACTTCTAATCTTTCCACCCTCTACTACAGCTTCCACACCTCAAATATCTCTCACTGTTGACAACACCATCATCACCCCTACCTCCCAGGCCCGTTGTCTTGGGGTTCTACTGGATCCCGCCCTCTCTTTTATTCCTCACATCCAAGCGATAACAAAATCATGTCCGTTTCACCTAAAAAACAGCTCCAAAATTCGCCATTATCTTACACAAGACACAGCTAAAATTCTAATACACTCTCTCATCATCTCTCGACTCGACTACTGCAATTCACTCCTTGCTGGCCTCCCCATCTCTCGTCTGTCTCCCCTCCAATCCATAATGAACGCCTCTGCTAGACTCATCTTCAATACCAAACGATCAGTGTCTGCAGCTCCTCTCTGTCAATCACTCCACTGGCTTCCCATTGCTTCCCGAATCACATTCAGAATCATGACCCTAACATATAAAGCCCTCAACAACAGTGCACCCCCTTATATCTCTGCTCTTGTTTCAAAATACTCTCCCAACTGCCCCTTCGTTCTGCTAACGACCTTCTTCTTTCCTCCTCTCTCATCACCTCCTCTCACTCCCGTCTTCAAGACTTTTCTCGTGCTTCCCCATCTATTTGGAACTCCTTGCCCCGCTCCATTAGATTATCTTCCTGCCTCAAAACCTTTAAGAAATTATTAAAAACACACCTGTTTAAAAAATCTTATCATATTCAGCCTTAACATGTACAACTCAACATTCCACAGCTTAATAAAACTCCCACCCACAATCTACAGTACAACACACAGACCCCTCCACTTTACTGAACCAATTGCTTTCAATTGTATTTGTCACCCTCTTGTATCGCACATAAACCCTTAGATTGTAAGTTTGCGAGTTTTCAATTTTGTGTCAGTGCCTTGGAAACAAGCTCTATGTACATTTGATTTTATGCTCAAAAACGGGGCCCTCCATTCTTTACAAGGTGTTTAATTTGTTTTCTGCTATGTACTCAACCCCTGTACAGCGCTACGGAATATGTTGGCGCGATATAAATAAAGATAATAATAATGGGGGGCTGTAAGTGTATAATGTGATGGGTCTACACACTGTGGGATGAGGATAGTGTTATGGGGGGTGTAATAGTGTATAATATGATGTGCCTACACACTGTAGGGTGAGGATAGTGTTATGGGGGGCTGTAATAGTGTATAATGTGATGGGCCTACACACTATGGGATGAGGATAGTGTTATGGGGGGCTGTAAGTGTATAATGTGATGGGTCTGCACACTGTGGGATGAGGATAGTGTTATGGGGGGTGTAATAGTGTATAATATGATGGACATACACACTGTAGGATGAGGATAGTGTTATGGGGGGGCTATACGTGTATAATGTGATGGGCCTACACACTGTAGGGTGAGGATAGTGTTATGGGGGGCTATACGTGTATAATGTGATATGCCTACACACTGTGGGATGGGATAGTTATGGGGGGCTGTAAGTGTATAATGCGATGGGCCTTCACACTGTAGTGTTAGGATAGTGTTATGGGGGGCTATAGTAAATAATGTGATGGGCCTACACACTGTAGAGTGAGCATAGTGTTACGGGGGGCTGTAATAGTGTATAATGTGATGGGTCTACACACTGTGGGATGAGGAGAGTGTAATGGGGATGTGGCTGTAATCGCATATTATAATTGTCGAACTACGAGACGTCGTCACACTTTGCGTGGCGGGCTGTAATAGTGTATAATATGGTGGGCCTACACACTGGGGGGTGGCCATAGTGTATGATATGGTGGGCCTACACACTGTGGGGTGGCCATAGTGTATGATAGGGTGGGCCTACACACTGTGGGGTGGCCATAGTCTACGATAGGGGGGGCTACACACTGTGGGGTGGCCATAGTGTATGATAGGGTGGGCCTACACACTGTGGGGTGGCCATAGTGTATGATGGGGTGGGCCTACACACTGTGGGGTGGCCATAGTGTATGATGGGGTGGGCCTACACACTGTGGGGTGGCCATAGTGTTTGATATGCTGGGCCTACGCACTGTGGGGTGGCCATAGTGTATGATATGCTGGGCCTACGCACTGTGGGGTGGCCATAGTGTATGATATGCTGGGCCTACGCACTGTGGGGTGGCCATAGTGTATGATATGCTGGGCCTACGCACTGTGGGGTGGCCATAGTGTATGATATGCTGGGCCTACGCACTGTGGGGTGGCCATAGTGTATGATATGCTGGGCCTACGCACTGTGGGGTGGCCATAGTGTATGATATGCTGGGCCTACGCACTGTGGGGTGGCCATAGTGTATGATATGCTGGGCCTACGCACTGTGGGGTGGCCATAGTGTATGATATGCTGGGCCTACGCACTGTGGGGTGGCCATAGTGTATGATATGCTGGGCCTACGCACTGTGGGGTGGCCATAGTGTATGATATGCTGGGCCTACGCACTGTGGGGTGGCCATAGTGTATGATATGCTGGGCCTACGCACTGTGGGGTGGCCATAGTGTATGATATGCTGGGCCTACGCACTGTGGGGTGGCCATAGTGTATGATATGCTGGGCCTACGCACTGTGGGGTGGCCATAGTGTATGATATGCTGGGCCTACGCACTGTGGGGTGGCCATAGTGTATGATATGCTGGGCCTACGCACTGTGGGGTGGCCATAGTGTATGATATGCTGGGCCTACGCACTGTGGGGTGGCCATAGTGTATGATATGCTGGGCCTACGCACTGTGGGGTGGCCATAGTGTATGATATGCTGGGCCTACGCACTGTGGGGTGGCCATAGTGTATGATATGCTGGGCCTACGCACTGTGGGGTGGCCATAGTGTATGATATGCTGGGCCTACGCACTGTGGGGTGGCCATAGTGTATGATATGCTGGGCCTACGCACTGTGGGGTGGCCATAGTGTATGATATGCTGGGCCTACGCACTGTGGGGTGGCCATAGTGTATGATATGCTGGGCCTACGCACTGTGGGGTGGCCATAGTGTATGATATGCTGGGCCTACGCACTGTGGGGTGGCCATAGTGTATGATATGCTGGGCCTACGCACTGTGGGGTGGCCATAGTGTATGATATGCTGGGCCCACGCACTGTGGGGTGGCCATAGTGTATGATATGCTGGGCCCACGCACTGTGGGGTGGCCATAGTGTATGATATGCTGGGCCCACGCACTGTGGGGTGGCCATAGTGTATGATATGCTGGGCCCACGCACTGTGGGGTGGCCATAGTGTATGATATGCTGGGCCCACGCACTGTGGGGTGGCCATAGTGTATGATATGCTGGGCCCACGCACTGTGGGGTGGCCATAGTGTATGATATGCTGGGCCCACGCACTGTGGGGTGGCCATAGTGTATGATATGCTGGGCCCACGCACTGTGGGGTGGCCATAGTGTATGATATGCTGGGCCCACGCACTGTGGGGTGGCCATAGTGTATGATATGCTGGGCCCACGCACTGTGGGGTGGCCATAGTGTATGATATGCTGGGCCCACGCACTGTGGGGTGGCCATAGTGTATGATATGCTGGGCCCACGCACTGTGGGGTGGCCATAGTGTATGATATGCTGGGCCCACGCACTGTGGGGTGGCCATAGTGTATGATATGCTGGGCCCACGCACTGTGGGGTGGCCATAGTGTATGATATGCTGGGCCCACGCACTGTGGGGTGGCCATAGTGTATGATATGCTGGGCCCACGCACTGTGGGGTGGCCATAGTGTATGATATGCTGGGCCCACGCACTGTGGGGTGGCCATAGTGTATGATATGCTGGGCCCACGCACTGTGGGGTGGCCATAGTGTATGATATGCTGGGCCCACGCACTGTGGGGTGGCCATAGTGTATGATATGCTGGGCCCACGCACTGTGGGGTGGCCATAGTGTATGATATGCTGGGCCCACGCACTGTGGGGTGGCCATAGTGTATGATATGCTGGGCCCACGCACTGTGGGGTGGCCATAGTGTATGATATGCTGGGCCTACGCACTGTGGGGTGGCCATAGTGTATGATATGCTGGGCCTACGCACTGTGGGGTGGCCATAGTGTATGATATGCTGGGCCTACGCACTGTGGGGTGGCCATAGTGTATGATATGCTGGGCCTACGCACTGTGGGGTGGCCATAGTGTATGATATGCTGGGCCTACGCACTGTGGGGTGGCCATAGTGTATGATATGCTGGGCCTACGCACTGTGGGGTGGCCATAGTGTATGATATGCTGGGCCTACGCACTGTGGGGTGGCCATAGTGTATGATATGCTGGGCCTACGCACTGTGGGGTGGCCATAGTGTATGATATGCTGGGCCTACGCACTGTGGGGTGGCCATAGTGTATGATATGCTGGGCCTACGCACTGTGGGGTGGCCATAGTGTATGATATGCTGGGCCTACGCACTGTGGGGTGGCCATAGTGTATGATATGCTGGGCCTACGCACTGTGGGGTGGCCATAGTGTATGATATGCTGGGCCTACGCACTGTGGGGTGGCCATAGTGTATGATATGCTGGGCCTACGCACTGTGGGGTGGCCATAGTGTATGATATGCTGGGCCTACGCACTGTGGGGTGGCCATAGTGTATGATATGCTGGGCCTACGCACTGTGGGATAGTGGGACCTATCCTGATATGTGTGCGCTACAAGGGGACGCGAGTGCGGTGCGCATACCTAGAGGCGTCGGCGACGCGCAAAACGGAATAGATCTGGATAGTGTTATGGGGGGACAGCTGTAATGCTGTATAACGTGATGGACCTACACACTGCTGGGATAAGGGTATTTTTATGGGGCGGTGGACCAATATAATGTATATAGTACAATATGTGACAGGGTGCAGGTGAGGAGCCTACACATTGCTAGGAAAAGGATATTGTTTAGGTGTGGACAACTGGGATCCTGTATAGTACCAAATGTCCCTGGTTTTAAAGGCATATCCAAGTTTCATGGATTAAAACATTTCTGCAATCCTTAAGCAAAAAGCAGCTTATGTGTATTCAGCACATCTCATAAAACATTTTTAATTTTCTTAATATCTTATTACCCCCCTTCCTGTATGTCAGCAGCAATACATAGCACACCTCCGTGATACACTAGATATCACTGACTACTTTACAGCATAGACAGGAACCCTAGAGTTTAAATCAAATGTTTCAGCTAAACTGATTGGTCAAAACAAATCATTTTAAATTTGATGCTAATTTAGCCTGGGCTTGGAGGGTGTTAACCCTAATTTGCACCTGTCAGAAATTACAAGACCCTTTGCTGACTTCAATGTAAGTGTTTAAATGTTTATTTGGGGGGGGGGGGGGGGGGATGTCATGCAAAAAAGTTTGCATACACTAATTCTCTTATCCGATGCATTCATAATCCAGCAAATTTAGATATGCCTTTAATCCTATCACACTTTTATCCTTCTCTTAATAGTGAAGTGATTTGAATAATTTTCTTCTGATACTCCTTATTTTTATTTAATTTCCACAGCTAAACTTTGCCACTATAAATGATTTTGAAGAGCTCACCCAAAAAGAGTTGTTTGTAAATATTTAAACTATCTATGGGGTGGTACTGGAGCTAATTTTTCTTGTTTGATAACAAAAGAATAGTTACATCCATAATAGATGTAGCAATCGGCAATAGAATTTACTAACCAACTGCAGTATGTCTTTTTTTTTTTTTTTCATCCCTAAATCACATCTGTGTTATAATTCCACTTTTTTCCCAATAGGTTTGGAATTCATCAGATCATTCTGGGTACTGGACAATGTTTGAAGTGATGCAGCTTGTCGGAGGAAAAATGTTGCCATCAGAATCGTTATTACACTCGTTGGGCAACCCGCCTGAATATAATTCATTGAAGCCAAAGGTTCCCTTTGATTCCGTTTTTAATTACTTAATCTGCAATGAACATGATTATCGATTGTGGTTCCCTCAGCAAGAAGGAGTTGTGTTCTTCATGGCGCAAGGTAATATCTGTGAAATATTTGTCTGATTTATTATGAGCAAATTTTTTCCTGATTACTTTCTAGGTACCTCAGGAATGGTCAACTTGCATACATCTTTGTTGTAAACTTCTATTTGTAGTTTTGGAATAGCAAGTTATCTTGAATAAAAAAAAAAAGCACACATAGATTATCTAACAATAACCATTTGTAATTATACGATCTTGATTTTGAAATGGACATGGAAGACCATTTTTTTGTTCATGTATTTAAAAGAGCAGCTTTAAATGTTACCAAAGCGAGAGGATATGTATCTCTGTAGGTTTTATTGCAGACAAGTATGACTTGTACAGTGGATATAAAAAGTCTACACACCCCTGTTAAAATGTCAGGTTTCTGTGCTGTAAAAAAATGAGACAAAGATAAATCCTTTCAGAACTTTTTCCACCTTTAATGTGACCTATAAACTGTACAACTCAATTGAAAAACAAACTGAAATCTTTTAGGTAGAGGGAATAAAAAATATAAAAATAAAATAATATGGTTGCATAAGTATGCACACCCTTAAAATCAAAAGGTGCTTCATCAAAGTATTAGTTTATTACAGCACTCAGTCTTTTGGGGTATGAGTCGATCAGCATGGCACATTTTAACTTAGCAAGATTTGCCCACTCTTCTTTGCAAAATCACTCCAAATCTGTCAGATTGCGAGGGCATCTCCTGTGCACAGCCCTCTTCAGATCACCCCACAGATTTTCAATCGGATTCAGGTCTGGGCTCTGGCTGGGCCATTCCAAAACTTTAATCTTCTGGTGAAGCCATTCCTTTGTTGATTTGGATGTATGCTTTGGGCCGTTGTCATTCTGAAAGATGAAGTTCCTCTTCATGTTCAGCTTTGTAGCAGAAGCCTGAAGGTTTTGTGCCAATATTGACTGGTATTTGGAACTGTTCATAATTCCCTCTATTTTAACTAAGGCCCCAGTTCCAGCTGAAGAAAAACAGATACTGCCACCACCATGCTTCACTGTGGGTATGGTGTTCTTTTGGTGATGTGCAGTGTTGTTTTTGCGCCAAACATATCTTTTGGAATTATGGCCAAAAAGTTCAACCTGGGTTTCATCAGACCATAACACCTTTTCCCACATGCTTTTGGGAGACTTCAGATGTGTTTTTTTGCAAAATGTAGCCTGGTTTGGATGTTTTTCTTCATAAGAAAAGGCTTTAGTCTTGCCACTCTACCCCATAGCCCAGACATATGAAGAATACGGGAGATTGTTGTCACATGTACCACACAGCCAGTACTTGCCAGATATTCCTGCAGCTCCTTTAATGTTGTTGTAGGCCTCTTGGTAGCCTCCCAGACCAGTTTTCTTCTCGTCTTTTCATCAATTTTGGAGGGAGCTCCTGTTCTTGGTAATGTCACTGTTGTGCCATATTTTCTCCACTTGATGATGACTGTCTTCACTGTGTTCCATGGTATATCTAATGCCTTGGAAATTCTTTTGTACCCTTCTCCTGACTGAGACCTTGTAACAATGAGATCCCTCTGATGCTTTGCAAACTCTCTGTGGACCATGGCTTTTGCTGTCGGGTGCGACTAAGACAATTTCAGGAAAGACCAACTAGAGCAGCTGAACTTTATTTGGGGTTAATCAGTGGCACTTTAAATGATGGCAGGTGTATGCTGATTCCTATTTAACATGATTTGGAATGTGATTGCTTAATTCTGAACATAGCTACATCCCCAGTTATAAGAGGGTGTGCAGACTTATGCAACCACATTATTTTTATTTTTCTTCCCTCCACCTAAAAGATTTCAGTTTGTTTTTCAATTGAGTTGTACAGTTTATAGGTCACATTAAAGGTGGAAAAATTTCTGAAATGATTTATCTTTGTCATTTTTTTACAGCACAGAAACCTGACATTTTAACAGGGGTGTGTAGACTTTTTATATCCACTGTACATCTGAATTGATTGGATAAACACTGTATCCCATGCACTGTTTATGCCAAAATTTGATGTGTCTTGTGTTTTTTATATTATATTTTAATCTATTTATAATTATTGCCCGTATAGAAGTGACATTGTAAATGGTCCAGCCTTGAAAACATTCAAGTATACACAACTTCTAATGCTGTAAGCATGGACTACTACTTCTCATCACTTCATCCCTGCACCGCTCCATGCCCCTAAAGTTTAGCTGGCTGCAAAATTGTAAAATGCCATCTTACTGTTTCATATTAGCCTATTTTTCATTTCAAAACTAACATTAAAATTATATGTGCAGTCAGCAGCAAATTAAATCTTTAGCCCCAAAAATGATTTAAAAACATAGTACATCTCATTACTGCCATTTTTGTACCCCTCCCCACCTCTCTTAGTCCTGCGCACTGCTAAAAGTACGTGAACAATTTTCAATGGTTATACTATTGATTAGGCTGTGTTGGTAAGACTTGAATAATGTTCTATGACAAGTGATTACACTGGCCCTTTTCTAGTTCACTCAAAAGATCTATACGTTTCTACAACTGTTTTGTACTTCATGCTTATGAAAGCTGAATGTTTAGTAGCCTTTTAAGTGCTACCTAATAGAACATATGTTATATCCATTTTAACTTTTGTTTTGACACAAGCCTGCTAAACAGTATGATAAAAAAAAATGGCATTGTATAGCAAGCATCAGTAAGAGGGAACTATAATGCAGTTAGATTTGTGTAGTTCTTACTTTTTTTCATTACTCTGTACATAACAGTTTTCTAAAAAAAAATATATATATATCTAATTTCTTGTAGATCTAGAAGAACAGTGGGACTGTGCAGTCACTTTAGAACCTATTTCCATGAACCAAAATTATTTGAAGAGTATGATGACCATAACATTAAAAGGAACTGTGGAAAATTGGAACCAGAGTCAAATAGGTTCTCTTGCACTGGACACTTGGATTCTTCAGAATGCCACCAAAGATTTCCACAAGTCTTGTAGCCGCTTCCAGCAACTTCTGCAAGCACTGATGTCTAGAGGATTACACATGGTAAACTGAACATTTTTGTAATTACTATAAACCTCTGTATATTAAGTTAAACCTTCATTTCTTCCTTGTCCACGTATGTGCCATAATGAGAATTTTTTTTTTTTTTTTTTTTTATTATTTTCTTAAATAATTGAAGTTTGGCTTTCCATGTCTCACTCTCATGCTTTTTCTTCCTAGGTTGCTGATGTGTCTACAGAGGATGACTTGCTGCCGAGAACTGGTATCATTTCCCCCTGTTCAGATAGTGCAGCTGTTCTCCGTGTAATTCACAGTGAGAAAGCTGTGGGAATAGACCAGTTGTTTTTTCACGGAGCAATCAATGAAACTAATGAGGATCTTTGCTGTGAGCTACCTGATGTTGTAAGCAGTGTCCTAAGTCACGTTTATAGTTCTGATGACACGTCGGCACCTGGTAAGAAACAGATACACCGATGTTTAATTGTAAATCTGAAAATTGTATGCTGCAGAAATTCTTAGTCTTACAAAGAAAATATAAGTGACATTTTTCTTAAAGAATGTTTTATCAAAGGGAATATTGTTTTTGTGAAAACTTCTTGTGTTTGTGAAGGTTACAACTTTATTGTACTAGAGTTTCCATGTTAGTAGAACTTTTTTTTTTTGTCCTGCTTGTTTGTGCTGTGCCCACTATCCAATTTTTGAACATGCTGAAACAGAATTTATTAAAATTGTGCTTTCTTCTAAAATTGTTTATATGCTTGTGATTTACATGGCACTTATTGTTAGTTTGTTTTGAAAAGCACTGCTTTTTCTTTCTTTCATTTGAGAGTTAAGATGTTAGAATGTGTCTTTAAAAAAAAAAGAGTGGTTGTTGTTGAATAAACAGCTTTGAATGTGTAGTGCCCATGGGGTGGTGTGTCCCCTTCACTCGAACATTTTCGGTTTCTCTTTCCTCTACCTTTTTTTTTTTTTTTTTTTTTATCCCAAAAACAATTAATATTTGTTTTTATGCTTCTATGTGATCATATTTCAAAGGTGCAAACTAGAATAAGCAAATTGTATTCAAAGGTGAAAAAATACAAGATGCAGCTTAAGTATTCAATGCTACTTAATAAATATTTCTAGACCATATGAATGATGCATATTTGCAGATACTATAGATTTCGCAATAAAATGTATCTGATCCATTCTTTTAGATTCTGCAGTGCCAGAGTGGGTTAAGCAAGAACTAACTCAAAGCAACCATTGGACCACATCATTTGTTGAGAAGTGGTACCCTTTATCTGGAGCCTCTGGTGCTAGCAGCAACCTTATGGAATCTTTTCGGTGAGTAATAGTTTCCAAAACTTAATGCTGTTTAGAAATGTTAACAAATAGTTTAACTAAACACTAAAGATGTGAAGGATGTATACGTTTTGAAGCATGGGGTACATTTTATTTTTGTCTTCATTTTGGTGGAAATTCTGAAGGGCAAGAAAATTCTGAGAATAAAACTTTTCTTTTAAATATTTTGTTGAGATGGAGGAGATACTGATAAATATTATTATTACTATTAACTATTAGTTATCAGCTTTCTGTAAATGTTCTGCATTTTTTTTTTTTTTTTTTACTAATACAGCATCATTGGAAATTATTTTTGTAGACTCCTTTCTTTTGCTGTTTTTTTTTTTTTTTTTAAGCAGAACATCTTTTAATGAGCCACTCTAATAGCTTAAATGTAACATCTTTTACATTTATTAGATAAAAAAAAAGCATTTTTTTTTACCAATTTAAAAGAAACTAATTGGCTTAAACTGTCCATATTATAGATTTTGAAAGTTATCAGAGCAATATAGGGGGATTAGAACGGGGAAAAACACTGTTTCAGTAGAGGGAAAACCCGAGCCAGCTAGAAAAATATTTTACCCCGTAAAATGATGGGCTGAAGACTGTATATTCAGATAAATATAACTTATAAAAATAAAAAAAAGACATAATTTTATTAGGCTAGTCAAGTAGTCTTCCTGAATTTCTCCACCCCACATGCTTTGTATATGCATTTTCCTTGAGTTTAAACTGAAGGCAGTTTTTGAGTAGTTGTGAATGTATTTGTCAATACACAATTCATGAGAAAATAGTGTTGCCTTTCTGCCGGGATTGCCTTAATTCAATCATAAGAGATTGAAAAGCAAAATGTGTAATGAGCTGTATATGTAGTATGTTTACAAAATGTTAATTTCTTAAATTCTTTTAGCATTGGTTATACCATCTATTCCTGTATTCACTAATCTATTGTTTTTTCTTTTCTACAGTTTGATAAGCGCAGCCTCTTTTGATCAGGATGAACAGTCAAGATCTGATCAAGATATAACAAATTATTTGTCTGAATTATATCAGAAGAAAAACCATGACGAATCTGGAGCTGGAGGGCAAGGAGAGAACAAAAAGAAACGTAAGTGACTACCCCCACACCTTGTATTGTTTGTCATTTGCTGCTCATAGTCCTATGCTTAAATACATTTACACTTAGTTTAATTTTGACATGCACAAGAAGCAACTAATTTTTCTCTTCATTCAAAAGCAAAAATCTTTAAGGTGCAAGGTTAAATTAACATTTGTTTATAGAAAATTTCTGGTTCTGTTTCAAAGAATAAACTGTAGCTTTTTTTTTAACATTTTTAAGGTGGACTACACCGTACTCCAGTGAGGCAAAAGATGAAAACAATGTCTCGTTCGTTGCAAATGCTGAATTTTGCAAGACTGAACGTGAAGGCTCAGAAGTCACAACCAGAAAGCATCAATCCTGCACCTAATGAGAAGAGTTCCCAGGTGAAGAGAAGATCTTCAGACAAACAGGAAGATAAGGGGAAACCTCCAGGTAAATATCCCCCTTCCCCATAAATGTTAATAGAAATACAATGCCACCCGTAAAACACCTTTGTTAGGCATTCACATGACCTGTTCACTAAATACATCATTGCTAGATGTTTAATTAAAACCGCATTCATATAGACGTTCTGAGCATAAGTTACACCCATTGTGTCAGATAACAACAAAAAACACAAGCAAAAAAAAAAGATGGGAGCTGATCATTTTCATTTATTTTAACCTCCAGCATGCTCTGTTAGGATGAGCAACCTTATAACCTCTGCCAATCCAAAATGAGCTCCAGTTAATCTGACCTGATTTTTTTTTTTCAGTTTTTTTTAAATCCGTAAATTGAAAAGTTTATACAGAATTTATTTTAATATCGAAATATGAACAATTACAGTGGACCTAAGATTGTCATATTGGTTATTCAAATAATGTGTATTCTGCAGGTATCAAAACTTTTTTTTTTTTTTTACTGCAGGAATTTGTTTGCTCATTATTGTAGTTTTCACTTCTACTAACTTGTTTGTTAACGTGACAGTTAAGCATATTCTTTACTTTTTCTAGGTTTTAAAACTGAGGAAGAGTTGGTTTCCTTCCTAAAAGAGGATTATCAAAAGACTATATTGACAGGAGAGGATTCTTTGCTATCCTGCGCCAGAAACGCACTGTCCGCCATTAAATCTTTTCTGAAATCAAATGGCAGCAAACAGATAGAGGTACATTTTTTATGTTTCCCACTCCCCTCTTGGAACTGATATTTTTTCATTACATGTCCTGGCTGATCAGGTAGTATATTTTATCACCTATAGTGGTAATGCTTATTTTTGCCCACAGGTTGACTGCATGGAAAAACTTAGGACTCTTCTGAAGACCAGCAAATCTATCAGACAGCAATACGGAAATAGCTACAACAAAGAAGCAAAGCTTAGAGAGTATGTAACCTATCTAGTCCTTTGGATCTATTAACTTATTTTGTACACAAGGTTATTTATTATTGTTAAACATGTTTATATGTTTTAGGTGTCAGATTCAAGCATTTTTAAGGCTTGAGATTTGTGTGCAGTGTCCATCTATACAAACAAACTTAGAAGAATTAGAAGAAATAGTTGAAGTGGTAAGTACTAAAACACCTTTATTCAACTTTCGTGGTGTTGAAAATCAAACTGTTTATGCACTGGTTACAGTTTATATTCTAGTATATTAAGAAAATATGACTTGTATGTATATATATTATTATTATTATTTATTTATTTATTTATTTTTTTTTTTTACGGTTTTGTAAAATCACTGATTTACACCAGTCTTTTTAGTTGTATATATGAAACTGACCTGTGAGACTTTTGAGAACATTAACGAATGGGTGAAAAATTAGGACCTTCAACACATTCAGATGCCAAAAGTTATACAAATTGAGAAATCCTGTAACTTCTGTGGAGGAATGATTAAAAAAAGCTATAGGACATTTTAACACACATTAAAAATGCTAGTAGTGGTAACATAACATTACTGAATACAAACTAAGAAATTCTGGAAAAATGCATGAGGTCATGAAAAGAGTTTCACAGTTTCACACTCCTTTTGTAAATATGAAATATGAATATCTAATGTAGAATTACTTGTTTTAGAAATTGCTTGATAAAAAAAAAATTGTATAATTTCTTTTTTACTCAGATCACGGATATGTTGAGGATCATATCTCTAATGGAAGATCCGTCCTTTCTAGCAAGATTCCTGCAAGGAGTCATAGAAGAGTATGTATTTCAAATGCAGATCATCAAGCAATTGGTACTTTAGTATTGTAGCCCAGGGCTTGGCAAATTTTAGGGGTCATGTAAGCTCCTAAAATGATACATTTTTTTTTTTTTTTGACTTTTAGATTTTAGAGAAATAATGTGCAATCATAAAATGTTGTAACCTTTATACAGCAAGATAATATGGGAGCATAAATGCAAGGTCAGTTTTGTATATGTTTGGCATGCTCCTAAATCCTATTGCTGGTTCCTAGGTTTGTATAATCTTTGGCATTCCTTGTTCTTATTGTTGTTCCTAGCCAAACATAGACAATGGAAAAAAATTATTCCTGCAGAAATGTTTTACTTTAGGCTATGCTATGACTCTCCTATCTCTCAGCTTGGGAACAGATGGGTTTGTAATTGCCTCAGTTTGTTTGGTCTGTCTGTGCTGAAGGAGGGAAACTGAGCTTTTATTCTAAATAGTATTAAAATGCTTATGAATACGATGTATTTTAACTCTGATCTTACATCCCTTGACAACTGACCTTGTTGTTGTTCCTCTTATATATCAGACTGTGACCATGTGGACCGTAGCATACCACACATAACTAAGCCACTGCTCCCTCAAGCTCATGTTCATTGCTTCAATTACCTCATCTCCTCCTCTGCCATACCCTTCATTGTATGCCTTTAATCTTCCCCACCATCAGAGTATTCTCTAGGGAATCATGTTATCTTATGACATGACCAAAACCTTTGAGATTTACCCTCGTGATCAAGGGACTCTCATCCCTATTTTACTACTTCGAATACCATTGTGCTAACTATGAGGACCTTTGCTATGTAATATCTTTACTTCCCATAGCAAATGTCTCTTAATTTCATGACTGCTGTACCCATCTGCAGACATATTGGAGCCCAAGGAAATAAAATGGGTCCCTGCCTCCACTTCTTTCCCATCTGATTGCCAGGAACTGTTTGTTTTTTGCTTATTTTATATATATTATTACTAGCGACTTGCCCGTCAAAAATGACGGGGCAATAAAATTGTAAGGCAGGTAATGCTGTCTGGCACAGATTTCTTTGGCGCTCATTGCAAGCGTCTCGGTTGGTGTATTTTTTGTTATCAGAGCCGCTTTTGCTCTCATTTTAAGGTCCGCACTGATGTTCTTTTTGCGCTTATTGCAAGTCTCTCCCCTGGTGTAGTTTGTGTCCTTGTGTGGCGCACGGTAAAGTTCTTTGTGGTTAATTGCGATACTGTGTTTTTTTTTTTTTTTTTTTGTATATGTATTTTTTCATGGTGATTAATTTAATGAAATGATAAATTTAATATACTTTACCTATTTGTAATTAATTTATGCAGCAATCAATGTGCTGAAGAGCTAACAATCTGTTTTGATATTCCTGCAGCATAAAATGTAGATTTGCAGTGTTGTTGAGCTGAGGTGTAAGTGTCAGCAATGTGTGTAGTGTAAATAGGCTGCGTGCACGAAGGGAAACGGTTTGTGTAGCTGTGTACTTCCGCATTCTGTAAGTTAGTGTTGTAAAATGGCGGCGAATGTCTGTGGTACGCGGGTGTGGATGATTTGGCGTCCTTGCTAATAGTATATGTTGTACCTCGTACGGCTTTTTTTTAAACGTCGTATGTGCTTGGCGGTGTTTTGCGGCTTTAGAAATCGTGTAGCCTTGTGTTTTTTTTTTTTTGTTTTTTTTTACAGCCATTTTTTCTCTCACTTAGGGGATTTTCGAGTGTCTAAACTGAGATGTAACCTGACATCCTGGGTGTCCCCCCACCTTTTTCTGTGTATTTAGTGTTGTGTTTTTTTTTATGCTTTCCGCTGTGCGCGGTTTGGCCGTTAAGGTGTTTTTGTTTTTTTCGAGCTTGTATTTTTTTTTGTGTAAGTCCGTTTTTAGTCATTGCGTGTTAGAGTTTTTTTTTTTCAAAGTCCCGCTTCTGTGGCTATTTGTAACGGCTTGTGAGGCCCCGTAGAGTCGCTGCAAACGCAGCCCCTTGCTTAGCGAGGGTCCGCATTTGCGGCCTGCAAGGAGCCTTTGGCTCCTTGCAGCCGACGTTGGAGCCTCCACATTCCGCAAATGCGGACCCTCGCAAAGCGGCCCGAACTGCGGCCCTTGCAAAGAGAGGGACTCAATTCTTGAAAGCTCGCGAAGCGTGACAATGTTTCGTAGTTTGACAACTATACAGTATGTGATAAAAAAATGTATTTATTTTTTTAAATGTTCAGCAGCAGACCACCTATATTACCACATATCTGAGGTTATTTCTCACACTAATATTCTCTTACTTTGGCTTTGTCCAGCCCTTCCTTACGCATGATATTCCTTGTATAAATAAGGTGACAATATACAACCTTGTCACACTCCTTTCCCATTCAGTTGTTCCATGTTTGGTTCTGGTAGCAGCTTCTTGGTCCACATACAGATTCCTCAGGAGTTGGTTGAAATGGTCTGGTACTCCCATTTATTTAAGAACATGCTACATTTTGTTATGAATCCACACAGTTAAAGGCTTTAGAATAGTCTATGAAGCAGAATTAAATGTTCTGGAACTCTCTTGCTTTCTCCCTTATCCAGAGGGCATTGGTAATTTGGTCCCTTGTGCCTCTGTGAAACCCGGTTTGCACTTCTGGGCCCCCTTCTGGATTGTTACCTCCATGGTGAACAGGCGTGTACCTCGGTAAAACTGCGAGCTAGAACATGTAGGGTCACCCAAGATGGGCAGGTCATAGCATCAGACAAATTTGGCACCCCTGGTTAACCCACTCCAGGATCTTCAAAACTATGAGCCAAGCAAGCTTGATGTGATCAAATATGAGATGACAAAATCAAACATTAATATCCTGGGAATTGTTGAACTCTGCGAATCCTGCAAAAGAAATGGAGTCGCCCTCATAATCAAAGAGCTGCCAGAACGATGCTTGGTTACAACCCAATTATTGACAGAATAATTTCAATTTGAATTCAAGGCAAGCCATTTAACATCACAGTGATCCAAGTATGCTTCAACAATGCTGAAGAGGTTGAAGTTTACAAATTCTACGAGAATATGCAACACTTCTACAACCTCGTGAAAAGATGTTAATATCTTCCTAGGAGGTTGGAAGTCTAAGTAGGGGACCAAAAGATACCAGTAGTGATTGGCACATTTTGGCATTTGAGTACACAATTAAGCATCACATATATAGTTGTGAGTATGCGGGCTGTTGCTAACGATGCAGGCTCGCAAAGAGTGGGCCGCAGTTGCTGGCATGGAGCTCCAAAGGCGCTCCTTGCCAGCAACTGCGGACCTTGCAAAATTTACAGAGTTAAGAAACAAAAATAGGAGACGGGTAAGGACCCATTACGACCTCGCAAAAAAAAAAAAAAAGAAACATTTGCACGTGAAAAACACAACAAATACATAAAAAGCTTACATACAGCAAGGGGGGGCGCCCAGGACCTCTGCAAGTGAAGTTACACCTCGATTTTAAGTCCAAACTACAGAGTTTAGACACCCGAAAATCACCCAAAGTGAGAGAGAAAATGGCCGCCGAAGAAAACGAGGCTAAAGGACCCAAAACACCACCAAACGCCTACATATTTTCCGAAAGTCGGACAAAATCCGAAAACAAGGACGCTAAATAAGCCACAGCCGCATACCATACATTAGGCGCCATTTTAGAACACTAACTTAAACAATCCGGAAGTACACAGCTACCCTAACGGATGTGCCTCGCGTACGCACACTATTACACTGCACACATTCATGACGCTTACACAGCAGCTCCACAGCACTGATGCTGCAGCAACATGAAAACAGATTGCCAGCTCTTCAACACAATGCTGCATATATTACTTCACAATAGGTAAAGTATATTAATTTCTGATTTTATTAATTATTCATTGCCATACCAAAAAAAAAAACACCACGCTGCTCATAGCACACAAACAGCCAAGAGCCTCGCAATGAGCGCCAAAGGATCTTAAAACACCAACAAAATTAATTTTGCACGCAAACAACATTACCTTCCTTACAATCTTATTGCCGTCATTTTTTGACGGGCAAGTCGCTAGTTTTAGATATTAGTAGAATTTTCCATATAGCAGAGAGGACAGTGAATTAATCATTAGTATATTGTCCTCTCCTTTATGGTCTAAACATGTTTTTAGCATCATCCCATTTAACACTGGATTTGCCCACTCTTCTGTACCTAAGCGTGAAAGTGCCTTTCTTCCTAAAATCTAGTGCTGTTAGTAGAATACTGGTCATAGTAAACACCCTCTTCCAACAGCCTCCGAGGAGACTATACATGGAAAAAACCATGGGACAAAATGGAAGTTGGACAGACTATATACTTTGTTGTCAGAGATGGAGGAGCTCTATACAGTCAGTATAAAAACAAGACCTGGAGCTTATTGTGGCTCAGAATGTGAGCTTCTTATTGCAAAGTCCAAAGACTGTTTTTAATGGACTAGACGTGGTAGATACAATGCCTGAAAAACTTTGGACATACGTTTTTGAAATTATGCAGAAAACGGCATCAGAGAATATCCCCAAAAGAGAGAAAACTGCAAAGGATAGTGGAGGTATACAGATCTGTACAGGAAGGATCTTAACTACATTGATAACCTCAATAGTTTGTCCAGTGAGCTGTACCCAAGCATCTTAAAGAGTGAATTAAGATGGGCCTTGGAAGGCTTGCTGATAAGGCTGCAAGAGTTGATGGAATCTCAGCTGAACTATTCAAAATCCTACAAGCTGATACTGTGAAAGTGTTACCTTTGACATTTTCCAGAGCACTTGGCACTATCACAATCCCCAAAAAGCATTGCCAAAAAGTGCTCCAATTTATCAAACAGTTGCACTAATTACACATGCCAGCAAGGTAATGTTTAAGATCCTACAAGCTCTGCTCCAACAATAAATGGCACACGAACTACCAGATGTGCATGCCAGGGTTTGCCTATTGGCACACCAAAAACATCCTGCACAGTGCCACAAAATTGTGGTTCTATTATAATAGAATGAATGCGTTTTCTGCTAAAGGACCACATCAAAGGTCACAATTATGGTAGGATAGTACAGTACCAGTACACACATGAATACTTTAAGTTGGAAGTTGGCTAAAATTCTAGCTATTTTTCTGTTATTAAATAACATATTTTTAATTGTCATCCAGTTTAAGAGATTCTCCCACATGACTGGTCTTTTCTGTTACTCCATTAGCTTATTGCTGGATTAATGGCTTCCTTTTGCATATTGCTTTTTGGTTCCAAATACAGTTTGGCTGTTCTCAGATCATATGCAAAAGGAAATCATTATTCCAAAGAGACATTCCATAAGAATGAGATTAATTGGACTTTCCTGGTTTTAATCTACTTTTCCAATTCTGACTTTACAGGTACATCTCAACTATTCCTAAAATCCTGGCAGACTTGTACTTCAGTCTTGGGATACAGATACCAGATGATTTGGCTGCAGCTCTTCCTGCTGATGATTTAGATGATTCTGTGACACTGGAAGGGAAAATGTCAAACTATTCTCAGCCATCAATCTCAAGAGTGCCAAGTCTGTTTCCAGTTAGTACTGAGGAGGATCAGCTTGAGGAGCTACGTACAAGATCAGCCAAAAAGAGGAGGTAATTAATGTGGTGTGCAGTTGTCATAATGACCCATATTTTAATCGCATTTTTGCTTTGTGTATTTTTTGTAAAGTATGTTTTTTAATGTTTTTGCTCTTGTAATTGATGTTTAAGTGTGTATATCTTTATGTTTTGAAGGTCAAGCACTGTAGCAAGACACAGGAGTGTCGCAGAACAATCTCAACTTTTGCGTCAGATTGAAATGCCAAAGAGACAGCTGAATAAAGTAAGATCTTGTGTAATGTTTATCATGAGACATGCTGTCAACATTTACGCTCCATGTTTGACAAACCGGGTCCTGTGAAACCTTGTATTTTTAGTTGATATGGTGGTCATTTCGCTATTTTTGCGGAAGTAATGTTTAATTTAGAGGAGGGTGTTGCGTGTGTTTTTTTATTTTTATTATTATTATTTACAACAGAAATGCGTAAATTCTTTAATGCGTTAACGTGTGTATGTGTGTGTGTATGTAGATGATAATTCGTGTATGTATTGCATTATTCATCAAAAAAATTACATTATGTATGCTTTAATCCTTTAATTTTTTTTCTTTTAAGGAGAACTCCAATTCTAATCCTATTGTAATGGTTGAAAAATTAAAGATGCCTCTTCCAGCTCAATCAAAGAAAGATGCTGAAGGTATGTGGATCCTGTTTTTGTGTGTGTAGATTTACTAAATTATGGTCTGAATTTTTTTAACGTTTTATGCAATTATCCTGTAGTGTTGGCCATTGCTTTATGTTTCAGAAGAACATTTACTTGGCTTGCAGACTTTTTCAAAATTCATTATATGATTTATTTTTTGCATTTTATAAACTATGCTGTAAACTCCAATTTCTAGTCAAGTGTTTAACTGAAGATGTCTAAATTTTAGACTTCTTTTTAACTTTATTTTTGTAATCAAGACCATACTCCATTAATGTATGTTTCTTTTTAATAAAGCAACAAAAGTGAGAAGGAACTTGTTTGTTCACGAGAATCTCTCCCCATCAAAAAGAGGTAGTAAGATGCCGAGAAGTCAGTCGGTATCTGCAGTGGAAGGTCTGAAACATAAAAGAAGCAAGTCCCACAGTGGCTGTACAGGTAACGGATTGCAAAATGTCACGTGTTTAAGGTGCTACTCAATAAATCTGATGCGACAACCATTGCGAACTAAACTGTGCCATGTTTCAAATTCAAATCTAACTGTTTAAAATATTTTTGTATCATATAGAAGCTGCTACAAATGCTAATTATTTTAAATTATTCCCACTTACAATTGACCACAGTTGCCTTTTGGCATGGACGGTTTTAATCTAAGATATAATTCCTTAAAGGGAGTATTTAGATATTTTATTTAAAGTTTTTTTTTTTTTTTAACTAGTTTTACTTAACTTGTTTTTTCTCAATGTCATTTGTCATAGTAGATGTACACTATTCTAAGAGTCCCACAGTTTCTCGGCTTCCGGAATCTCCACCTTTATCCTTCTTACTACCATCTTGCATATTAGTGACATTCAGCACTACCTTCTGTGAGAGAAAGATACTCCCATAGGACTAGTGACAAGTCCTATGGGACTTTCTCTACCTGCAACATATTATGCATGATAACATATATATATGGACTGATTGATTGTGGTATGGTATGAATGAGATAGATAGATAGATAGATAGATAGATATCACATTTAAATAATATAAAAAAATGCCCAGAGATTCCTTTTTTTATTTTGGAAAAAAACACTCCCATACTTACTCCGAAATCTAGACATGACACCAAAAAAAGAGTCCTCTGATTGTTTTTAAAATTTGTTTAAAAAAATGAAACGTGATCAGCAACAAGAGAACATCCAAAATGGCGGTTACTGACTGAATTAATGAAAAATAAACAAAACACGGCTTTTATAATGTTACATAATAATGGGATAATCCATGCTCACCTTCTAGAAACATGGTCCCATCCCATCGCTAGACCAATAGCTTTTTATTTATACAATGTAGTCCAATAGAATAAGATTGCTTGCTATACACATGTGAGTCACATATTGGCACGTCATTCTAGCTGCGCAGAACACCTTCAAATTACACTTTCTGCTCATAGGTCCGATGATGGCCTTGATTAGCTACAAAAATACATTTTTGTTTATGCTATAATTTGTTTATGGCTACTGAGAACAAGTTATTATGAGAAAGGACTTGTTTACAGTTATATAGAAAAAAATAAGAATTAAATAGAATGCATAATTAACGGTTTCCTACCTATAGTCAACAGAGTGAAAAATTACTGGTTCACAGCTTACAACTTAACTAAATATCGCACTTGCTACAATAGTTTTATATTTATATATATATATATATATATATATATATATATATAAATATATATATATATATATATATATATATATATATATATATATATATATATATATATATATATTTATACCGTATTGGTCCGAATATAAGCCGCACCCGTAAAATTCAAGGGGAAAAAATTTAAAAAAGATAGTACTCAAATATAAGCCGTCCCCTTAAAATTGGAGAGAAAAAGACTCTCGGCCATTGCAAGAAACAGGCTTTCGAATTAGTACTGTAACTTCTTTTGCAGGTTACAGGCTTTACAGGATGTTATAATCAATAAAACTGTTAATAGATATTCAATTGCTACAATACCGCAGTCTCAAGCACGCAAATCTGCAGTAATTTTACGTTTGCGAATATAAGCCGCACACATAACTCGCAAATCGAAAAAAAGTATGGCTTATATTCGGACCAATACGATTATATATATATATATATATATATATATATATATATATATATATATATATATATATATATATAATCTATCTCTAATCTCTATCTTGTCATCATTGCTTGCATAGAATGTTTTCTCCATACTACGGTTTGTTTATATGAATATTATAATTGCTTGTTATGTTAGCAGTTCATATATTTGCATACATTTTCTTAAATGTATGTCATAACTTAAAGAATTTTATGAGTAATAGCCTTTTTATAGTTCCACAGCCTAGTACCCATGTAGAGTGTAGCTTTCAGAACAAGATAAATACATGAACAGGAGGTCAGGAGTTGAGGGACCATGATTTAAGAGTAACCTGCACACGTACTACTTTACAGAAAGGCTAGTATATAAATGTAATGATGAAATTAGTGGAGACAAGTATAGTAAAGGAATCCAGGCATTCCTGGAATATGCAGTTGTGAGTCTGTACTGGACAGTATTGGCAGACAATTTGGTCTTACCTAACAAATATATACTTTGTTGTTTTTTTATGTTTAGATCATTACAAGCTGCTGACCAAGAAAGTAACAGAAACCCCTGTCCATAAACAAATCTCAAATAGACTTCTCCATAAACAGATTAAAGGCCGGTAAGTTACTTTTTGTTCCTAGTCAGATACCAAATCATTGTCATTTCTTTTACGTGCTTCAGAGTACTCCTCTGTTAGTGGACTTTTTCCTGCAAAGCCACTTATTTAATATTTTTTACTAGAAAAATGATTTGAAATGATTTTTTATTCCAATTAGATGAATATGAAATTATTTAATACATATTTCACCCTCTTAATTTTTTGTTGTTGACAAACTGTTATATCCATTGGTCTATTTTAAATCCACGCTGAAGCTTACTGGTAAAATGAAATAAAAAAAAATAAAAAAACGTTTGCTCTTTCAGGAAATCTGAATCTACAGCCAATGTCAGTATTGTTGAAGAGTCTCCAGAAAAGGATATAAGAGGTAAATATACTACATGTATATTTTATATGTTGATACATGAGGATAACAAAATCTAACTTTGAAATATTAACCGCAGCAAAAAAAGTACATTTGTATTGTTAATTGACGAGGAATAATATATCTACATAGTATGCAAGTATTTTTGGATTTATTTGTTGTTGTCCATAGAGTCACGGAGAGTCTTACCCTACTGAACAACAGCATGCCAGGTGCATCTGTCACATCCCCTCTGAGCTCCATAAAGTTCATTGCTTCTGTTGCCTCATCTTTCCATCTCCGCTTCTCTCGCCACCTTCTTCTTGTGCCTTCAATCTTTCCCAGCATCACAGTCTTTTCTAGGGAGCAGCCGGCCAACTCTTGCACTCTCTTCTTTTACCCTCATCAATAAGTCCTTTAGTTCCTCCTCACTTTCAGCCATCAGAGTGGTATCAAGTGTTTTTTTTTTTTTTTTTTTACACCTCTTGCTTTCTCTATCATCCAGCGGATATTGGCAATTTGATCTCTTGTGCCTCTTCCTCTGCAGAACCCTCTGCACATCTGGTTGTTCCTGGTCCATATATTGTTGGAGTCGAGTTTGTAGAATCTTAAGCATTACCTTGCTGGCATGTGAAATGAGTGCAATTGTTTGATAATTGGAGCATTCTTTGGCACTGCCTTTTTTGGGGATTGGGATGTAGACTGACCTTTTTCCAGTCTATTGGCCATTGTGGAGTTTTCCAAATGTGTTGGCATAAGACAAGTAACACTTTCACAGCATCATCCTGGGATTCCATCACCTTCTGCAGCCTTATTATCAGCAAGACATCCTAGGGCCCATCTCACTTCGCTCTCCAAGATGTCTGGCTCCAGCTCATTAGCAAATTGAGGTCATCACTGCTGTTAAGATCCTTCCTGTGTAGATCTTCAGTGTATTCCTGTCACTTCTTCTTTTATCTGATCTTTTTTATGTCCCTACCATTTTTGTCTTTTATCACTCCCACTTTTGTATGAAAAGTGCCTTTTTAGGTTCCCAATTTTCTTGAAGAAATCTGTTGATTTACCTATTCTGTTATCTTGTTCAATCTCTTTACTTCGCTCATTGTAGAATGTCTCCTGGTCTTTTTTTTTTTTTTTTTTTCTTGCTTTCCTTTGAAATTTTGCATTCAGTTGGACAAATATTTTCTTATCTCTCTCCTGGGCTGCTTTCAAAGCCCCATCAGACCAGTTTGACTACTTACTTTTCTTTCTTATAGGGATATTCTTTGTTGTGGTTTCCTGGATAATGTTGCAAAACTTCGGTCCAAAGTTCTTCAGGCAATCTCTCTCTGTCTCTCTCTCTGTCTCTCTCTCTGTCTCTCTCTCTCTCTCTCTCTCTCTCTCGTCCATCTGTTGAAAGAGTGTGTTTGCTACAACCAGATAATTTGATATCTTGACAAGTCTACTAATCTCTGACCTGCTTCATTTTGTACTCCGAGGCCAAATTTGCCAGATGTCCTTTGGTTTCCTACTTTAGCATTCCAATCTCCTATGATGATACTAACATCTTTTCTTGGTGTTATATCTATGGCGTGTTGAATGTCTTCGTAGAACTAGACAACTTTTAGTTTCTTCTGATTCTTGACCACAGTAGAAGATCTGGTGGTTGTCTTATGTGAAATGTCCCGTTCCAGTCCATTTAAGTTCACCAGTTCCCAGGATATCAATGTTTAACCTTGTCATTTAATTTTTGACCACATCTAGTTTGCATTGGTTCATAGTTATAACATTCCAGGTTCCTTTTCTGAATTGTTCTTTGCAGCAGCAGGACTTCCTTTCCCATCCAGACACATCTGCAGCTGGGTGTCCTTTTGGCTTTGGCCCAACCACTTCATCAGATCTGGTGCTACTTGTACTTGCCCTCTGCTCTTCCTCAATAATGTGGTAGGCACCATCTGACCTGAGGGGCCCTTTTTTCCGGTGCCATACTGTTATGTCTCTGGTTGTGCCTGTTCATAAAGTTATAATTTCAACCTCTTACCTTTTTTATAGGTTTCTGCCTGTCACTCCGTGCTGCTTAGGTCTGCCCCTTAATTGGGGCAGTGCAGCTGTGACATCCTGCAGTGTTCTCCTGAGTCTGGTGTAAATTAGGCCTCGGATCAGAGCACACTACAGGAAGTCTGCTACAGCTTAACTGCCTCCAATTATACAAAAGGGGCAGTATACAGAGTGACAAGCAAAAACCTATAAAGGTAAGAGCTTGAAACTACCATTATTACCATGTTTAAGGATTTTAAATCAAGTATAGATATGCATGTACTTTCATTTTAAGTGTTCTTTTTTAGAGTACAGTGGTTCTTTCATATATATTTGTATATATGGTAAATATCCTACACGGCAAAACATCCTATTTGCTATTTTGAAGTGGCTATGACATAAAAGAAATGCACAAGATGATCTCTGCCTCACTTTACCCATAGTTACTAATCACACTTTTTTGCTCCATACAAAAGAAATCGATTTACGAAGGAGTCCTCGCATTAAGCAGCTGGCTTTAACTAGAAGGAATTCATCATTTTATGCTTCTCAGCCGAAGTCTCGTAATTTGGAAAGAGTACATTCTGCCACCATGCAACAAATGAGTGCAGATCAAAAAGGTACATAGGTCGAAAGATTGTGATCTAAGAAGCTGTACATGTTCTAGTCATTACAGTTTAAGACATTTCCAAATAGAAGTAATAAAAAAGTATTACATAAATATTAAAGTAGAGTAATTTAGAAAAATCTGTAGTGTGGCAATTTTTAGTAGCAATTTCTTAAAGCTAACTTTTTTTTCTTCTATAGGTAGCAGATTATTTTCTGAAGTCAAAACACCTAAACGTCTCCTTTTTGGAGAGGTTCTACGAATGAATTCGCCTACAACAAGGAGTGCAAAACGAAACCTCTCAGAAGCTATTAATCCTCTTTGTCAGGTAAGTTGAGTACATAATATGGTGCTCTTAATCATCATTTTTTTTTTTTTTGAAGAATAGATATGACTCTTTACATAAAAAAACTTGCTTTGTTTTACAGACCCCAGGAAAAACTCCCCAAAAAATGGCAAGAAAATATGATGAGCCAGCAGCCGTGAAGGGAGTACTTTGTAAATCCCCATGTACTCCTCGCACACCAGCTAGGACGCCCAAAAGGTTTAAAACTCCTTCTAAAAGCTCATTAGAAAAGAAAAGTGCTGCTAAAAACTTAGGGATACTTTTCTCCCCTCCTAAATTTGATGACCATTCATCTATAGCTCCATGTGGAAGGAGAAGTGAACGCTTGGCACAGTTGACACCTGGAAAAACTGTTCAATATTTTGAAAACCCCTCAAACGACCAAATACTTCATATATCTCCTTGTACTCCGCACACAACAACTAGGACACCCAGAAGGCTCAACTCTCCATCTAACAATTCATCAGAAAGGAAGAGTGCTGCTAAAAATTTAGGAATACTTTTCTCACCCTCTAAGTTTGAGGACTATTTAGCTTGTTCTGAAAGGAGGAGTGAAAGAATGACCCATATGACTTCAAGTAAAACAGCTGCCAATTTTGTAGAAAAGAGCCAACTACTTTGTAAACCCACTTCCCCTTATACTCCTCACACACCCGCAAGGAGGTCTAAAGTGCCTCTCAAAAGTTCATCTGAAAGGAAAAGGGCTGCTAAAAACTTGGGCAAATATTTCTCACCCTCTAAAGTTAACCGTGATTCACCTATGAGGAGTGACAGATTGGCACCTGATAAGGAAAGATCTCCAGTAAAGGGGTTTGTTTCTCCATTAAAGAATGCAGAGGGATTAACCACGCCATTTGAGGAAGGGGAAGAAAGGCATGTGGATCCGGTTTTCAAAAGCCAATTGAGGACACCTAAAAAATATTTAAATATAACAACTCCAATAAAGCAAACTTTACATGGGTCATGTACTCAAAGTAAATCTCCATGCAAAAAGTTGTCAGTATCCGAATGTGACATTAAAACACCACAAAAGTTTAGTTCCGTTTCAATACCCCTTACACCCACACCCAAAAAAGAACTTTTTGTTATGTTAACGCACATACCAGAATGCACTCCTGGAAAGCTGTATCTTTCTCCTAAAACACCTACACCAAGGAAACATTGTTTTATGTCCCCTGTTAGAGGTGTATCAAAAAGTTCATTTTCTACCTCCCCTTCCAACAGAGATTGTGATTTGGAAAACCATTTGTCACATTGCCCACTGTCACCTAAAATGCCAAGAAAAGCACTAGTTGAAAATGTCAAATGTTCCTGTCCCCAGAAATTCCCAAATACACTTAAGTCTCCAATAAAATCTCCAGAAGACCATAAGCAACTATCAAAGGTAGAATGTGGTTATGATGCCCTCCATAATCCTGCCAGGAAAATCAAGGTTATAATGCCAGATGAAAAAGAGCAGGCAGAATTTTGTCAGAGGACTGGTTTGTCCGCAGTTACGCACCCAACAGATAATCTAGAATCTTATATTGTAGACAATACGTTGTCTGTCAAAGATAGATTGCCAGAATTTAAAGATGCATTTGTTGTAAATGAAGGATTGGATGCCTCCTCTTTGGAAAGCACACAAACATCAGAATCCTTTGTCAGTAGTTCTCAAACCGAGGAAAGCATTGAAATAGCAGAAGCCAAAGTAGTGCCAGGGGAAGCATCTGGACTGAAGATAAAAGTTTCCATTACACGTAAACCCTCTCAGGATTGCTTACCTGTTAGTTCAAAGTCTATGACAAAAGTCCTTTCGGCTTCTTCCTACGGCCTTCGCAGTACTCCTGACAGGCAACAGAGAGAAGCTGCCGCACGTATTGGAACACCAGAGCTTCCAGCAAAGTTCTCTACTCCAAAAAGCAAACGTAGCATTATACCACCTGTTATGCCAACCTATGAAGTTGAGCTTGAAATGCAAGCTTCAGGATTGCCTAAACTCCGAATTAAGAGAACAGACTCCAGTTCCAAGATGAATGTTGATACTGTAAAAAGAACAGAATCTCCACTTGTGTCTAAAAAACGCAAAGAGGATGAAAGCCCTTTTGCTGAGAAGTGGTGCAATAAGCATGCTTTAAAGGACCCCTCTTGTGTTTCTCCATGTATGAGGTCATCTTGTAATACACCTGGTAAAAGTGGGGTTCAAATGTACATTTGTCAGTCCTACACCCCGAATAGATGTTCATCTAATACAGTTTCTCCATGTCATTCTGATGTTGGTGCTCATTGGACACCATCACCAAAACATAAGGATGCAATTAATAACTGGCCTAGAAGGAAAAAAGCATCCACTATAAACACTACATCTGTTTTAAGAGGAGATAAGAATCCCGATTACACCGATAGCATGCCTTCAACTGAAGTTGATGGCATTTCAGAACTTGAGAGAAATAAAGTATCGTCTTTGGAAGAGTTTGGACTAGATGGGGTTTATAAACTTCAAGACAAATCTCCAGTTATAGAGTGGCAAGATAAAGGTAATGGAGGAAACTTTGGACTTAAATCTAGAAAGCGGTGTATTGACTTTGTATCTCCCACTGAAGAAACATTACATTATATTAAAAGAAAATGCACAGTAGGCAGAGACTCTGAGGATATGGAGAATATCACCTTGCAAAATCATATTGGGAAAGAAGCTGAAATACACTGTTCAAGCAAAAGCTCATCTTCATATATAAACTCCTCGCAACAAAGTGACGATGATGTCTTTAATTTTTCAGGTAATATTTTTATAATTTTTAGTCTTTTTTGTTAATTTTGAACCTTCCAGCAGAGATTCCAAATGTGGTAGAATTCACAGCATTTTAAAGTATCTTATTGTTTAAATGCTACATACAGATATACCCCGCTTAACGCTACAAGTTATAGCGCTGGTTCGCAATAGTGCTCTTTTTCTTGTAATACCCTGCTATATTGCTGGGGTTTTTTGGCTGCCGATCCCACTGCCCGGTTATGATGTTTTCTCCTTGCCAGTCCCTGTTTAACGCTCAGAACCATCTGCCATTTAACGTGGACTGTTCAGTTAATGTTTACTATTTCTTTTCTTTTTTTTTTTACACATTTTTAATGATTGGTTTGTCTTATGTTTGCCGTTTTTTTTCTTAAGTTAACCCAAAGCCAAAATTTTCAAAATGTCAATAACTTTTATGTAGCTTTTTTTTTCCCATGATATCCCCCTATATACCTATCTACCCTGTTGAAATGACCCCATTTAGTGCGTTTCACTTAGATTCCAGGTAATCGGAGTGCTATCTACAGTGTTAAAGGGATATGTAAGTTAGCTGGATTATGAATGCATCTGATAAGAATTAGTGTATGAAAAAAAAATTGTATGAATATATCCTAAAATAAACATTATTTAGCTTACCTCGAAGTTAGCAAAATGTCCTATGTTTTTTTTTTTTTGCTTTTTTTTGCCATTTGAATTTTTATCGTGTACACCCCTAGAAAACTCCACCTCAATTAGAATAACATTCAAATTCAGAATCCTGCTAATGCATTGTATCATTCTTCACCTCAGTGGCTTCTGGTGTGCTCAGTACAAGAACTGCAACAGTTACTTCCTGTGCTCTGTACCAGAAAGGGCAACATTTGTATCTTGCTGTATTTCCTGTGTGTACCTGGCTTATGTAAGCATCCTGTGCAAATAACTTTGTACACACGTTTTCATACACTACTAATTCTCCTATCGGATGCTTTCATAACCCAACTCACTTGCATATACCTTTTTAAATGGGATATAGTTATAAACTTTAGTGCAAGTTTTTTTTTTTATAAGAAAATACAGGTTTTTTTTTTTTTAATAACATTTAACTGAGTTTTTGAGATTATTTTTTTTAAAATTTATACCATTTTTTTTAAACCTGTCACTTTAACATTCCACTTTTTTATTTGTTTTATTTTTTCGCTTGTTTGACACTAATATTAGACAGCCTGAACATTTCTGTTTTTCCCTCAGGTTTTACTCCACCCAGCAAGACATTGAAAAATTCCTTATCTGCTAGTGGTTTATTTGCTCTTACACAGTCTCCAATGCTGTATCGAGGGAAAACTCCTTCATCCAAGAGAAAGGAAATGGATGGTAAGTTCCTTCTAGTAACTAGAGGTTAAATATTCATATATTGGGTACCACTCAAAATGTTTTTATGCAGGTAAATAAGAAACCTAGTCAACATTACAAAATATTGAGCTTTAAAAAAAAGAATCACTGCAGTTTAACTTCATATGCTTGTAAAGTATGTAATAAAAAATTAGCACTTATGATATTTTTTAAAATACTTCTATTCTTCTGTCTTGCATATTTAGATGGCTCTGATTTTATGATGTGGAATTCGATTTTAAACATTTCGTCTCTCTGTTTGAGGGGGTAGGGTATCATACGGGGCCTTACTTTGCCATTGAGGAGGGCTATTGGCTATTTACAAACTTTCAAAATGTCTAGTGTCATTTAAGCAAAATTTAATGCAACCGTTGACTTGAAAATAATTATATTAACTGTAAAACAAATTATATCCATTATCAAGTTCTTTAAAATCGCATACTATTAATACATAGCAGTGTCCTTTAAATCAAATCTTTGGCTAAACATCCTTATTAACAGGACAATATTTGTAGAAAGTAAAAGACACCTTCAGCCTATAATTTCTTAATGATTCTATTCAATCATTACTTTATTTTTCCTGATTTGTAACCTAGTATTGTGGTCTTATATTAAGTTTCACTCTTTGTGGACCCATTTAATTATATTGTAAGCTCAATATTAAGACTGTACTTTTGTATAGAACTGAATGAAGATTGTATCAAGGATTATATTAAAGAACTTTAAAGTTTTGCTCACTCCCCCTCCCTCCGTGTCCAGACTCTTAGCTGTCAGGAAGTTATCCGGATGGAAGCATTCTATAAACAAACATCATCTTCAAAATTATTTTCATGGCTTACACAGCTGCTAATAATGTTACCTTTTTAACAATGTCGGAATTTGTGTAGAATACAATGATGATTTCATTTTTACCTTTTTTTTTTTTTTTTCTAGTTTATAGAATGCCTTTATAGTAATCACTCTAATTATATACTTTCGATTGTGTTTATGTAATATTGCCGCTAAAAAGAAACATATGTAGATTTTTTTTTATTTTTTTTTATGTTGGTTAACCTCCCAGTTAAGAAAAAATGTGTGTGAATCTGCATATAAACCTATAGCACTTGTAATACATATTAATTAGCCATATGTTTATTGGACATTCTGAAATTTGTTTAACTATGCATTAATTGTGTTACTGTTTTCCAGACAATGAATCTGTTCACAGTACACCAACGTTGAAGAGACCATCACATCACACGGCCGACTCCGATAACTCGCCTTTCAGCAAAGCAGTCTCTGGAGGTACTCTGAACAGGACCTACACACGAAAAAAACTTACAACCTGATGTAAAAAATATACTACACACATCCCTTAATAAGCCTTGGAAACTTTTGCCCACATGTTTCCTAGGTTGGCAGTTAAATATTAGGGTACAACACTCTGATATAGACGGTGATTGCTCACCTCTTAAGGGCTGCGTTCTCCGTTGGACGCTTGATTTTTGTGGACATAAAACAAACTCCAATAGAATAAGCTGCCAGTCCAAAGTGGGCACTTCATTTCTAATCTATGTAATAAGCTGCTGATTTGAGTGCTGTTGTGTGCTTTGGCAGTTGTCATCTTTGCTTTACAGCATTTATGCTAAAACCTTTTTGAGTGATTTGTCATAAACTCAAAAATAAGGCAATGTACTATTAAGGAGTTTTTACCAGGTGAAATCCAGGCCGACTGTTGCTTTTTATGCTATTTTTACAAAGTTGTCTAAAAACTGGACACTGAATAACAAATATTAAGTTTCCAGGACATTTAAGAAAACATTTTAACTGTGAAAAACCTAGTTATTTGAGAATTGTCCAAACTATATATTTTACTACTTTAAACCTCTAGTGAATGTTCTGTGAATATATGTAAATATTACATTGTATGGTCTATGTAATTGTATTTAAATTAATTTTGTTTTTCTTGGTTGCACATTTCTTTACATACCAAATTTGTATTTAGTACTTCAAATTTGGATGTTATTAAACAATATTGAATGTACATATGCAGAAGATTAATATTTTATATGGTACTTTTGTAAAACAATAAACTGCAATTTAAACATAGCCGAGTACTATTTTTATTTTATACAGCTGTATTAATGTTCGTTCTTCATAAGTGCATGGGTCCCAATAATGTTTTCTTTAAAATGTCAATTTCTTCACATTGCTTCATTACAGAATCTACCACCATCTATAATCTTTGTACACCATATATATGTGCACCATATATGGCTTTTTACTGGCTTTTGACTTCATTCTTTTGACAAGATGCAAATTAAAGCTTGACAAAAACAGTAGCCATAGGGTCTTAGAGGCATAAACATGTATTTTCTTTCTCACCAGTTAAAAACTAGCTATAAGATCTGTCCACTTGCTCAATTATGTCCTTAGCCAGATTCCTTTTACAAATATAGTTTTTCATTTCATGTTGGTTGAAAGACGAGCTGTAATGTTTCTAGACATGAACTGATTCTACTAGCTTTTATATTCTTATGTATTACATATATTATGTATTGACATCAACCTAAAAATAATGCATCTTAACATTTTATTTCGGGGTATTTAACATATTTATTTACTTTCTGCTTTAAAGTGACACAGCAAAGGTACCAGTTATTGCAAATGATTGCAAGCAGGGATTGGCAGAGAATTCTCTTAAAGCCTGGGAATCCCCCAGGATTCCGCATCAGTGCCCAGGGGGCCATCAGGCCCCCATTTCCCACCGCTTATACTGTGCAGTGCGGGCTCATTAACTCTATGGAGCCACTGACAATAACTCCATTGAACCTAGCATTAACCTTTATACCATGGGGGTCCTTAGGGCCCCCAATGGTACCTAACATTAACCAGTATACAATAGGTGTCCAAATGGACCCCCTGTTTATATTATAACTATTGGGGTTCCGATGTACCCCCATTGTACCTAAATATGACTTCCTACCATGGGAAATCTTTATGGACCCCCATTGTACCTTAACTACTATCAAAGGGGTTTTAATAAACCCCCATGTACCATATTCCCCAATGGGGTCCACAAGGAGCCCATACTCTCTGCTACCCCCCAATAAGATCTAATTACAATAACATTAAAAATAAGTACAGAAAATGTAATATATTTACATAAAACATTACATTGAAAATTAGAACATAAAAACTACACCTTGTAGGGAGTAAATTTTAAACTTGCCCTACCCTTGATGGTCCTCCAGCAACGAGCAGTGACGTCCTGGCCAGCCCTTGATAAGTGAGCACATTCATGTTACACTGCAATGAGCACCATGGATGGGTAAGACCCGCGTGGTAGACGGCTCGCCTCGGGCTGCAAACTGCGCAGCCTAAGTCCCGAGCTCATGGTTGCGGCCCTATGGGCCACAAGTGCGTGACCAACATAGTAAGCGTTCCGGACAGTACCATAAATATAAATAAACATTTTATTTTTTATTTCTTTTAAATGCCTCCCGAGGGCCCCAATCCCTTCTGGCCCTCACCACCCCAGCCCCTTCACCCAGGCAGTCTAGGCCTCCCCTGTCTGCGCATCTTGTCTGTGCAGCATTTGTGATTCCCTGCCCTGGCCACAAGATGTGCAGGGAACGGAGGGATAGATGTGCAGGAGCTGGTGTGGCTGAGGGGGGCAGGGTGTTTGGGGCCAAGAGGAGCCAAAGTGGCAGGGTTCCCCAGGGGCATTAGGAGAAAAAAAAAATCATAAACAGCACCAGCGGTAGTTCCGCTCCCAATTCAGATGACTATTTAATTAGACAGCACTAGACACCAACCACTTCCCTCCACATGCTCAGTAGAAAGTAGCTAGCAAATGTAACTGCAATCCTTGTTTGTCCAACTCTTTAACTCCCCTTGGTGCCTTGAAAAGAAAGTATGACTATCATGTCAGCTTCCATGCACTAGCATAGTCTGCTTTTCTGAAAATCTTTTATGTCCATGTCTTAAACCGCCACATATGTTGACCTTTTGTTGCGTACTTCACAAACATGTCGTTTTTTTCTTAGTTGACAGTCTTCATTTATTCATCAACAGCCTGTGTGCTAAAATATACACTGAGGAGCTGTGATTAGGGGTTTAGACAAGGTATGTGGGTTTGCTGTGCAAACTGATGGGGACTGGTAAGTATCATTCCTCTTTGCATTTCCTTTGCTCAAATTACTGTAAAAAAAAAAAAAAGTTGCAAAATACAGTGAAGAAGCCGTAAAGATTATACCCTTGAGCTTTACCTTCAATTGATGTGTTTATGTGAAGGATAGACATATAGAGCTGCAAATACTTAAAACTTAAGAATAGAACAATATACAAAGTGATCCTTGCCACAGGTGCAGGATTCCATTTACATATGACTTAACACAGGCATAGGTCTCTCAGATGTTTTCCAAACAGCTGTCCCTCCACACATGGTCCTAAACCTCTTGCAATCCTCTCATCTGGTGGCTGCACAACCAATAACTTTACAGCACATACTATGATGGAAAGAACACCAGCAAATTATGAAACGGAAAACCCTATTCAAGCTCCCTCAGGATCTGTGGAATTTTTTATATTGTTTTATCAGCCCACAAGGGACCAAGAAGACATATGGCATAGTAGAAGTGTCCTACTGCCTCGGCTTTTATTATCATTTTTTCTCTTTTACTTGCCTCTGTTTATTTCTCCCATTCCCTTTGTTTCTTCCTTTCATTGTTGCTCTCTCTAACCTCCCTATTTCTTTCTTTCTATCCCTTTCCCCATACCTACCCATTCTATCCGTATGCCTTGTCTATTAGTTTCTTCTTGCCTGCTTTTTCTCAAGTTCTATTTTCACGTCCATAGCCTTTGCCCCATCCTCCCTATTCTCGTTTACTTTTTCCTGCTCCCTCCTTTGGCTTTATCTTCCATTCTTCCCTTTTCTCACACTTTCTCCATTTCCCTCTTGCTACATCTTCCCAAACCACCTTTTCTTGATGCTCGCTGACCAACTTTTTCTTTCTCCCTCTTCATTTCACTCTCCTGGTTCCTTTATTCTCTCTTCCTGTCCTTTCTCTGTTTCTCCCTTCCTCGTTTAATTTTTTCCTTCACTCCCTATACCTTTTACCTTTCCATCTGCAATGCTTTTTTTTTTTTTTTTTTTTAATAATGATGGTTGTTGTTTAGTCATTCAGTTGTGTCTAATTCTCTGAGACCATATGGAACACAGCACGCTAGGTACATCTGTCAGCCACTACCCCTCTGAGCTCCATCAAGTTCATGTTCTTTGCTTGTGACCTCATGTATTCATCTCAGTCTCTGTTGTCTCCTTCTTTGTGTGCCTTTAATCTTTCCCAGCATCAGTCTTGATTTCCTGTAGTACTGATTTATTGTATCTTCTTGCAGTCCAAGGGACTTAAAGTAGTTTTCCCCAACACCACAATGCAAAGGCAGTGCTGCAAAATATTGGCAGTGCCATCTAGTGGTTGGTAGCTGCACTGCATTGGCGGACCTGCCCCGTAACTATAAAAGGATGGATCAAAGGTTTATTGTGTAGTCAAAGGGAAGCTGAAGTTACAACATAACAAGCAGGTTTTAAACGCTACAACGGTTTTTCTTTGTGTGTAAAACAAGTGCATGGTTTAATCTCTCTGCTATGCATAATTCAAATTAATATTTGACCGAGAACTGCACCAATTAAGATTACTCCCATTAGTGGCTAAACCTGATACCTCTAAACATATAGAAATATGAACCTTTAATATATATTTCAGCTTGAAACTGAAAGACAATTTAAAAAAATTACTTAAGCCAACATTCACCTGTCTTCCATTTCTATGCCAAATAAAATAGGCAACATTTCATCTGTGTGGCTTTAGGGAATTTTACAATTACCCTTTTCCTATATTTCAGATCTTATATTCCTCATAAAATTGTGTTCAATAACTCTGGTCAAAAACATTGCAAACTCCCTTCAATTACCCCAGCCCTTGTTAATGTAAAGTGTACTTTGGAACAACCAGGTCATACTTAATATCAAGCTGTTTAAAACATTTTCATTCTTTGTACAAGGGACTGACAGCTGCCTAGCTGTGTAAGTGTCCACAGGTTTTATAAACCCCTATAGGGCTATAAAGTATATAGCTGTTGATACAGCTGGAACTAATGGAGTGCTGACAAAGGTACTCATACAATTCACCATATAACCAGTGTTGAAGGCGTCTTAGTGTAATTTGGCACTTCTGATTACCTTTCCATGACATGCACTGATACAATGACAAATTACACTGAAACCTTATTACATGATGACGTGTCATACATATGCTATTTTTAATTACATTTACCAAATTAACAGAAATACAGCCTGTAATGTATAACTAGTATGTTCCAGTTTGCTTTATTAGGTTGATACATTTTCTTTTCATCTTAAAATAATTGGGAGATAATTACCATACTCTATTCAGTTTGTCGCCCAAATTGGAAGCCCTGGACACATGCTGAGCCTGCTAAAACTAAAGTCACCTGCCAAAGAAATATATTCTCCCACTACTACAACTTTGAAAGACTATATTATAAAAATGAGACACTTTAATAGAATGCATTCCAATATACTCTAATTCTATATAAATGTATTTTACATGTGCACTATATGCCCATGAGCCATATTTATAACGCTGTTTCAGTTGGAAAATTCCTAGATTTTTTTTTTTGTCTGCCAAGCATTTTTGTTTCATTTTCTCAGAACCTGGAAGGGTTTGGAAATGTATTTAAGGGATGAATTCAGGCTTGTGGGTTGGAAGGGATCCATCTCTCGCACATTTCTGTTTGCATACATTGAGACCTGACTTTTTCCCTATGTATGTTGTGATGTGAAACACGTAGGTTTGTTTAACCAAATGCATTTTTTATGCACGGCTCTCGGTAATGTCAATGACTATGCCTTGTCAGAGTTGCCAACCAGCTCAGAATCACTGAATCTTCAACATAGTTGGGGTTTTCTTCTGGAGCCAGCCTGCCAGTCCTGAAAACCCCTGTGTAGTCTCTTCCTGAAAGCTTGTGCTGTTCGTGATCTGCCCTCTTTTTTATATATTACATACATTTTTCATAGAGCAACCGCTGTACAGTTAATGAACAGCAGCTTTGTCTTTGGTAAATGTTAGTTATTTAATATGCCACGAGAGGGCACTGCGGTACGATATTTGTATTTGCACAATTTGACCTTTTTATGAATTCAAATAATATTTCCCAGTTACCATGCCACCAAACAGACTTATTCTTTGAATCTTATTTTTTTTCTCTAAAGTTCACTATTTAACTGAATGCATTTTTCCTAGAAAATATCCAATAGTTTTTTGTAAACTTACATCACATTTCTTCAGTATCAATTTATTTCTCATGAACATCAAAATTCTGTAGTGCAATCAGGATGTTGTTATCCAATCGGAAGCAACTATTTGGTATCAGCTGCATCAGCTGTACCTTGTATTCTATCTGAAGAAAAAATACTTAAAAGAAGAAAAATAAATGTGCTTGAAAGTGACAGAGGAAATGTAAATTGCCTAAAATATTTTAAACTTCTTATTTTTAAGAATGCAACAAATGGTACGACGCTGCTACTGGAGAATGTTATATTCTAGTAGGGGTTGACTAAAGTTGTAATTCACAACTTTTTTTTAATCTTGGTACCAGTTGCTTACAATTCAGTGCTCAAGGAGGCCTTCTTTGAGATGCAATACATATTTTAACAGGGTGATATAACAAGTGGCACACTGATTTTTCATTTAGTTATAAATATTAACTGCGGATTAGTTAATCAACAATCTATCGATAACTGTGAATAATGGTAGATGTATGTTAAAAATGTCCGGCTCTGCTTTTCCCTGAGGACAGGTAAGGTCTCCGGGACCAGCGCCTTCCTAGAACTGGTTGTTGACAACAACTGCTTTAAAGAATCTGGGGGAAGGCTTAATGCTACACAGTTTTCAACCAGAGTGGTTGGCCTGAGACTAGACTCTTGACTAATAGCTATGGACCAGATCCGAGTACTAGAAGGTGTTGACTTCTTGAAAAGTGTGTCGTGGGCAATGGGTAAAACTATCAATGCTAAAATATTGTCACTGACTTCACAAAAATAATTGATCCCGCAAAGCAGAGGGATGACACATCTGCCTAACCCTGCACTTTGCTATAGAGGTGGGCATATAAACCAGCAACCATTGACACTCACCCACTCCCTTGTGTTGTAAGGTTGGCAGAGGAAATCATAATAAAAGTAAATGAACGGTAGTACTTGGCTCCTACTAACCCAGGAGCTATAGTAGGTGCATCTTCTATTACGCAGTAGACAAGAGGCAGACCATTTGATCTTGCTAACCTCATTTGTCCAATAAAACAATTCACAATATCCCTAACGATATGCTGCCATGTGGCTTTTGCCCTGTCTGTCTAGGGATATTTAGCTACAGAGCAGAAACAGAACATAATTACAGTTGCTGGGCCTGGGTCATTTTCCTAGATTAAGTCAGTTTTATTTTATTTGTTTACTAAAAACATTTTGCCCATTTTGGGGTTTAGGTATTCAAAAGGGCCTGCAGTGTTTTTTTTAAGTTTCAGTACCTGCTTGTTTAGATTGGTAATCAGTGATTTTAACAAGTTTATGAGATGAATTAACATCAATCTGCTATGCAGTTTGGAAAGTAAGTACAGTACAGTTTAACAAAGTAACATGCTTTAAACATTCTCTGGAGATATGGCTATCTTTGGGAAACATTTGGTCAAATACCAAATTTGTAACTTTTAAAGCAGAGGCTAAAATCTGTGCACTAAATAATTATTTAATCCCTAAACATTCAATGCGTAATTATGTGGTTATACTGATTTTATTTTATTTTTTTCAGAGTTTTAAAACCGTAACCTGCAGGGGTCACTGCAGGCTCAGATCATGTCTGAAGTCTTCAGGGTGATTAAACGTCCTTTCTTTAGCACTAGAGAATAGCTGCATTTCAATCTTTCTGATCACTGAAACAATACTCAGGCTAAGTAATGTCATATTGCCCCCCAAAAAAACAACAGACTATGAACTAAAGTAGAAAAAAAGAATGGTGGGCCAGGGGACTCATATTTTTCATATATAATCTCATTTCCAGTATGTCTTCCCTCCCTCCCTCTATCCTCAATCACCTTTCTTTTGGGTTTCCTGGGACTCACTCTCTCATCCTTGTTATCTGGTCTTGTCTTTCCTTCTTTCTTCACTATGCTTGTTCCATTCCCCTCCTGGTCCCTTTTGCTATTTCCTCATCTTTCCTACTCTTCTTACTTCTCCCCAATTCCATTCTTCTGCCCCATTCCATCACTCTTAATGCCTGTCTCATTCCTCCCGCCTGCTCTCAACAACCATATATATATATACAAATATTTCATGCTCCTTTTTCTTTCTTTCTTCTTCCTCTATAATTTTTTTTTTCCTCAATGTAACCTCTATCAATTATTTTTTCTCTTTCCTTCTTCCCTCTCTTTTAAAGCAATCCTATGCACCGGAATTAAGCCCAGCCTTAGCTGTATGAGCTAATGCTATGTTTTTGAGCTTTATAAACAGAACTTTATGCAAAACTCCAGACTTGTGGCGGAGTCGTTTAAAACAATGCTGTTCTTCACTATATAGTGTCGAAGAAAATGTATATACATTTTGGTATTCTCAGATATATCAATGCATCTTTATTATCAGTCTTTATATTCCTAGATCAGAGGTCTGTTTCTTAAAGAGCCCCTGCAATGGCTCCTCTCCAGATTTACTTCCCAAGGCCCAGTTGATCTATGCATATTGAAGTTCATCCCAAATATCCTATCTTCCTACTGTACTGTTATAGTTTTTTGTTTTTTTAACTCATTCTATCACTGCTGGAGTTGTTTATACCCTCTAGCATCCAACAGGTTAAGTAAATAAATAATTATATACAAATTAAATCAAACCACCAAAAACACAGACACAAAAGACTCACCCACTCTGGGTACACCAAACAATATTTCTTGTTTTCAGATTCCTATCAGATTACAGAGCAAAGTTCCTGCTTCTATCCTTTAATTAGATGATGCTGGCCTAACCACAGCTGGAATCAACAAGATTGTTTGTAAGGAGGTTGGAAGTTTTCATTTCTCTGCCATTACACGTCAGAATGGAGGTTTCACTTGGTAATAACAAGTTTTTGTTTGATGCTTTGCTGTAAATATTTTTCCTTTTCTGAGTATATAGTATTACAATTTGTCTTGAATTCATAAGACACACCTTCCTATGAATCCCCAAGATAAGGTAGTGACAGAGCAAACAATACAGAAAACAGAGGTGTCCCTATACATAGTTTCATTTGTTTATTTAATATCTGATTAGCAATAAAACTTATTTAAAAAAAAAAAAGTCAATGTAATTTTTAAATCTTAATATTTAAAACATCATCAGGTGTCCAAGGAGTGGCAAAGGATCTGCTCAGGACCCAGATAAAAACTTCTATCAGGGAAATCCGATCCTTTACCATTATGAATTCTACTGAATGCTGCGGTTGAACTCTGAGCCACCTAGTGGTGAAAAAGAGGTAGTGCGGTCAAAACATTATTCCTCTCTCTAAGGCGCGCCGACTGAAAAGGCCTTGAGCTATAAGAGGCACAGCTGAGGGCCTCGAGGTTCAAGTGCCCGCACTGAACATAGAGATGGAATCAATGTCGATTCAGCGCCGTTGAGTTGCACCACGTCGGAGTGGGGGAATAATTTTTTGAATGCACTACCTCTTTTTCACCACTAGGTGTGGCACAGCATTCAACAGCAGCGTTCAGACTATGCGCAGGTTCATAAGTGTTAAAGCTGCATTTAACTTATTTTCAATAAACACTGGAATTTATACTAGTCAGTTGCTGAATAAACAAATGAAACACTGTTGTATGCCCACTACAGTGGCCTTTATTTATATTGAATCTAAAATGAATATATATATATATATATATATGTATATATATGTTCAAGCCTTGAAAACACATTATTGACTGCTTATATATAGAGAGACATACAAATGCACCTACAGAGTTGTTCTGCATCAAAATAAGGAGATCGAAAAAAGGATTTCACTTAGGACATAGCTATGTACATCCACACAAAACAGAAATATGTTTTTGTGATGTCTTCATGTGGATACATTTCAGCAATATTAGAAAAATGATAATTATTGAACTCTTGTTAATGCATAGTTATGCCAGTCCTATATTTTATATCCTCAGAAGGGGCTTGTCACTCGGTGACCTGACCAGTTTGAGCCCAGGCTTAATAGAATGTGTAGGCCAATAAGTAGGGGGGAGCTTTTCCTCTATCAGAACACCCTGGCAGTAAAGTTGTTTACATTTGTTTGGGCTTAGGAGCTGTCCCACAGAAGCCATTACAACATAACTTGTTTCTACCGCATTGATTAACACTAAAATGCTGAGACCCTCACTGTCTGCTGTCAATTTTGGTAAACATAACAGTTAGCAAAGGCGTGTAATTCCCCTTAAGTACAGGTTGCAGGTGCAAAGCTTCTCGTGTAAGGGTTAAAACAGAAAGTGCTTTTCGCTGCCATTGCTCACAATCGCCTCTGGTTTAAAAGCTCACATGTTCTGTGGATAACGGTTTTGCATAAACTTCTTATACAGAAAGAAACAAAGGTTAAATCTCATAGACAAGGGGAGCCTTTTATTAACAGAGCCGCTTTACCATGTCTTTAAGGAGCTTGGATTTGGCAGTTAATATCTGCTGAGAGGAACTTGAGTAGAAATGAAGTTTCTGTTTTGTTTAAATCTATCACACTACTTGCATAAGAAGACTAAGCTGTAGGATCAGCCAAGAGAAAATACCAGCATTAAAAGTAACATTTCACTGAATTGATATGTTTTCATTGAGAAGAGGCGCGACACATACTGTACATTAACACACTTATGTAGACTTTTAATCCGTCAAGTTCAACCTTTTAGATCTCCTCTGATCTGCAATATGTGGATTATCTGTTAACTGATCTAAAGGAGGGCAAACAGAAAAAAAAAAACATATTGAAAATTTGCTACTTGTCTCATAAAGGGAAAAAAATAAAATTCCTTCCTGACCCTGACGATGGGATTTCTCCCTGGATCAATACTCCCTCTCTAATTAACCACGATAACCCTGAATTAGTTTTTTTATTTAAAAATATATCCAATCTCTTTTTAAAGTTATCTATCAAATCCGCTGTCACCGCCTCCTTTGGTAGAGAATTCCACAGTTTATCCACCCTTTTCTTTCTTTAAAGTGGAATCTTATTTTTTTCTTTTCCTCAAGAGATATATTCTTGTGAGTTGGCCACTTCTTAGCACAAAAAGCTCACTTGGCAAAGTACTTCACTAAGCTTAGGGTGGACAAAAGGGTGAGAGAAGCCCTCCACTGTACAAAGTATAGTAAGCAAAATAGTACATTTACATTGTGTTAAATAAGTCCGAATACTTTTTCCAGCTCAAAATCACAAGAAACACAGTTCTCCCACTGTATTCTGGAAGGCTGGGCATGAACATGCAAACGAGCTCATAATATGTCCCACCTTTTAAATACAATAATAATATGTTTTTTTTTAGCATTTGTTTATAGCACCACTTTTGAGCAAAGCACGGGATGGGTATGCATGAGTTAGGTATCCAAGGAAATAACTAGGTTTAGTAGTCTAATTACTTCTTGGCTGCACATGCTCATTTTTCTCAATCTAAGATAGCTTTAGGATTAAGAAAAGGGTATACCACAGTGCACTCAGAGTGTACCATGAGTGCTTGCATAACCTTAGGTATTGCATGTAAGAAAGGAACAGATTGGCTACTGCTGTTTTAAAGCAGCAATGATATTCATAAATAGCTACTAAATTTTCCTTATGAACACTTTAGCAGGTCACTTTAGAAGATTTATGGTATTAAATAGAAAATTCTGAGGTAATAGTAAAGCTTCATTTATAGGAATGCTATGGTTTATGCTTCCCTCGGACAATCCCTGAAGTAGGTTTGTCCTATAGGTCTGGTTACCTACTCAGACCCTTATTCTATTGCAATTTGGCCAATTAAAAGGGGCCCTAAATAAGCACATAACCTATTTTTTTTAAAGAGCTTTTTAGTTAGTGAAAACCTTGCTTTTGGATAGATACTTACTAACTAAAAACTTATTTTAAAAAAATATGTTGTGTGCTTAAATAGAGCTCTTTTCAATAGGCCAAAGTGCAATTGATTGAGGGCCTGAGGTAATAGTAAAGCTTTGTGTATGGAATGTTATGGTTTATGCTTCCCTCGGCCAATCTGAGAACGGATAATCCCTAAGTAGGTTTGCTCTATAGGTCTGGTTACATACTAAGAGAGCAACCTCTTTTAGCTCACTTGTGCCCTTCACAAGTAGAAATATCCTGTAGTATATCAGTCTGGTCTCATGCAAAAGAGTGATCCAGCCCGAAATACCAGGCAATTCTACCCTGAACAGGAGAAACAGCAAACCCCAGATGTGTTTCTGCCTCTGTGGGCCTCGTCAGTTGTACTCCCTAAGGCACAGTGAGCAAGGAGTCCACGTCTGGTTCCCCCTATCACCCTTAGTGTGACAAAAACCTCTAAGGGTAATTTGCAAACACAACAACAAAATCAGAGGTGCTCAATCTAAGAACGGACAATACCTGAAGTAGGTTTGTCCTATAGGTCTGGTTACCTACTCAGAGAGCAACCTCTTTTAGCTCACTTGTGCCATTCACATGGAGAAATATCCTGTAGTATATCAGTCTGGACTCATGCAAACGAGTGACCCAGCCCCGAAATACCAGGCAATTCTACCATGGAAAGGAGAGAGCAAACCCCAGACATGTTTCGGCCTTGTCAGTAAGGTGTAGCTTTACTCCCTAAGGCACAGTGAGCAATGAGTTCATGTCTGGTTCCCTAGGTCCATTCAGAACTGTGCACACACGCCATGCTACAGTTACTCATGTGTATGTGTGTTTATGTGGAATTACAGTATGTAAACAAGTGCTAGGTGCTCTTACAGAAAGAAATGTCACTGCATTTCTATACATATATATTGGCAATGCATTGCACTGGCAGCTTTACACAGACTGCTGCCCTTGAACATGCATTGCCTTAGGACTAGGCTATGTTGGCCTAGGAAGATTGCAATAAGCAATAACTAGACATTGTTTTGTTTCTGTACTCCAGGTCTAATGAAATGCCCTAATTACTCTATTTCTCAGAGGTGAGATCTGAGCTTGTTTCCATTGCTCTCTCATAATTATGCCGGCAAATGCTTCAGAACAATAGAGTTTTAATACATTAGAATTTCAAGGCTTGTTTGTGAATGAGTCACCCATGTGAGCCTAGAAACAAAGGAGCCAGTCAAACTCTGAATACCCCGCATTACAAACAGGGCATGCGGGAGGTACAATACAAGCTTTGTGTATTATGGAAGAGAGGAAGCATGGCAGGGATAGGATGTGCTACTAAGGTGCAAGAATTGATGTAACCCCTTAAACTCTCAATAGAGTATTCTACATAGCTACATTTGAATGGGCTGGTAATTTCTGTAGATTACAACAACATTATTCATCTTTATTGATCTGCAAATTTCTCTAAATAATGTATATTTTGTATTTGCATTTGTTAACACAATTTTAAGGGCCCATGTTAAGGTCAGAATTACTGTCTTTCTCATTAATGTATGTTATTACTTCGATTATCCTGCTTTGCTTATTTGTGTCTCTGTAAAAAGCAAATCCAAGAACAATAGCAGCTATCTGAGGTTGTCTTTGTGACTGATAATAGCACCATAATCACTTTACATACAAGGGCTATGACAAGAACATATATAATTTTCTTTTCTAACCCAACCTGTGAAACTCAAGTGCTAGAGGAAAAATCCACCAGGCCACAATGACCCCACATTACCACCTTCTTTCATTTATTTTAAGACCAGCCCATCTCTCCTCTTTCCCATTCATTCTTTCTCTCCATCTTAGTACATACTATGGTCTTCCTTTTTCGCCATCCCCACCACTTAGTAAAAAAAAACAAAAAAACATGCTGCAGTCTTCAGAGTGTTTTTGTTCCAGTTTTGAGCTCCACTTAACAAATATTTAAATGAGGTAGGAAAGCTGCTTTGACTCCAAGCTTGCCTGGACATTTCATTACTGAAATGGGTTGTTTATCATTTGATGAAAATGTTTCAGCCATTGGATTTGCGCCTTGTTGCAAAACATGTCCTAGTCCCCATGGACCAATTAGTACAACTAACCCCCCCACCATCCCTCTTCAGTGAGAACAGCAATGAATGAGAAGTCTTGGTGTGCTACACAATCAGATCTTTTGTTCTGTCTGAATAAATCTCCCAATCCACCATGGTAAACTGGATCACATATACAGAGCACAATAATGTGGAACTGTTAAGAGCCATTATCAGCACTTGCATGATAATAATTCGGAATAATAATATTCCTTTCATAGTAGAGAGCTTTTCTTCCAAATGGGACGCAAAGTGAAGTGTAATTATAAGATGTTATATAAAAAATGCAAGAGAAAACAAAACAGTGACTGCAAACATTATAGGCAAATAAGAGGATTTCAATAGTGGGGTCATATTCAATAAAAATGATTAAATTCAAACTTCAAGACTATGATGCATGTAAAAGGTGGCCATTGCTCTAGACAGACATGCAAACCAATATGCAATATCCCATGACACAAGCAGAGTCAATTTTGTTTAAAAGTACTACTCATGGCTTACATAGCTGTGAATGTTAGTACTTTATTACATACTTCACAAATACAGTAGTCTCTCAGTTATCCGGCAACCATGGGGATTGGTAGATGCCGGATAAATGTAGTTTCTGGTCGCTTGAGATTTACTATTAAACAAGGCCTAGATTAGCTGCACATAGGATGCTCTGCTAAGTATATTTGTCAGTGAGGGCTGTTCTAGCAGCAGCAGCTTTCACTCCTCACTTACACACAGGTACGTTCGGCTGGAGGGTGCAGTGCTTACCCTAGGAATGTAACGCCAACACTGCACTGGCTCAGTCACTCATGCCGGTCTGCTTCCAGGTAACATTGAATTGCAGAGACGTACAGTGGATGAAATCTAGGTGCCTATAAGCATTTTGTGGCATGACGACCTGGCTCCTGGCATTTGTTGAGCCCTTTAAATTTACAATTTTTTTTAAAGTACAGTATTCATTTTTTTTTCTGGTTACTTGAGTTCCAGTTACACGAGAGTCTACTGTATATGATATTTTTTCCACCCTGCAGTGTTTTTTTAATATAGGGGTGGTGAAAGAAGTGGTAAATGTGTTGGTATGAAACTGGAGAGAAACTATGTGACAATTCATATGAAAAATAGACATGGAATAGAACTGTAGAGGAAATTAGGGCAGAATGAAACTGGAATTGGAGAATGTAGTGGAAGGAGTTAGGAAATTAGATGTTTTATAGGGGGAATGTCATTTCATGTAGTTATGATTCTAGAGAGCAGAATATGATGGGGAATTAAAAAAGAACGGAGACTGTGTAAATCTTTCTGTGTATTTGTGTACATTCGTTCTTAAATATCTACAGGAAGACCATAACTATAGTATGTGCAGTATAGTGATGTGTATAGGCTTAGAAAAATTAGAAATACCTTGGATTTTGCAACAGTAGCTCTCCAGAAATGTAAACACCCTCTCACACACACAACTTCCACTAATTTATCATGGATCTCTCCAGGGTCCTGCAGAGACATCAAAATGTATTCATTTTCTAATTAAAGGACAAGATGTAGGACTTTTTTCCTACTTTAATATGCTCTGAGGTAGATATACCAGTTTTCACTGTATAATAATATAGACAAATGTTTAACATTTAATACATCCATATATATATGAAAGCTTAAATTATTGAACTTGATCTTCCAACAGAAAACAGAGATTTTTTTTCCAGATGTTAAAAAGTTAATGGAAACTGAAATTTTGAGGTTGTATTTGCAATAGCAATTTGTTATTCAATTGATAATATTGTTTTGTAACCACCATGAGATTAACTATTTTTCTAGACAAGATGGATCATGTGAACTGTATCCTTTGACAACACCTTATTTTTGAAGTAGAATAACAAACACTTTTGGACGTCTGCATTAACAAATGTCCAAAAACATATATCATATTGAGCGCGTCTGATTTTGTTGTTGTGGATACTATATTATATTAGTCAAACAGGAATGCATTTCCAAAGCAGTGGAAGAGAATCAAAAACAAAATAACAAGTTTTAATACATAGATGAATTCAACATGTTAAAAATAACAAAAGACTGAGATTTTGCAAAAAGGCATTAAACTTATAAAATATTTGTGGTGGTCTGGGAAGAAGCTACTGAGATGCATTTATCATAATTATAAAGAACTAGCATGACATCATCTTATAGTAAGCATTATTAAGTGACACTGCCAATAGTATTAGTTTGACTCCATTTACACGGTCTGAAAACATCTCTTATTTGAATAAAGACTTTTAAAAGCATCACGTGGTAAGAGTCCTTGGCCCTCATTCAATTGCAATTTGGCCAATTAAAAAGGGGCCTAAATAAGCACATAACATATTTTTTTTAAAAAGTTTTTAGTTAGTAAACATCTATCCAAAAACAAGGTTTTCACTAACTAAAAACGTATTTAAAAAAAATATGTTATGTGCTTATTTAGAGCACTATTGAATTGGCCAAATCACAATTGAATGAGGGCCCCTGTGTTTAGATTAATTTAACTTTTTCAGTCCTGGTATGCAAGTAATTCAGCTTTAAGCATATTACTTATTGTTATTATATGTTGCCATGCACCATTTTTTAAACTATAACTGAATCCCTTAAAGCTTAAAAATATTGATGTATAAAACAATTCCCAGTGTTTAAATTCAAAATCTCTGGTGCGGTTTCTATGATTCTGTAATGGTCTGGGCTCTCACAAATACATTACTGTACTTTTTTTTGTATAGTATGTTTTATATATTACTAAATGTTGGCATGAAAATTAGTTCACATAAAATAAAGTAAAATAACACTATAGCAACACAGAAATGGATGAAAAGAATGACTTTAGAATGACTAGAGAATTAACTTGAATTTGTTTAAGTGTTATATTGCTCTCACAGGAAGCCAATTGTTTGTAATTAATTAACTAATTTTGGTTGAAAAAAATGGCAAAATATCACAAGCTTGTGGTGGTTGTGCATTAGATGCCTTAGACTACTTCCATTATGTCTCATGGAAAAGATCTGGAAAAGAGGAGGAAAAAACATTCCCACCTTTTTAATGTAATTTTTGTAAATATAGTCTACTCACTTTTTTTACACAATAATGTTCCTAATGTTTAAAGGATGATCTTTTAACTGGATGATAAAAAGTCCTGCATTGCAGCGTTCATTGAAGATTGCTGGCAGGGTCTATTGACCACTTTTGTCTTTATGAAAAGCAGAGTTTATACCAAAAATGTTCATTTTCCTGCAGAGTATATAATTAAATCACACAATGGATATTCAAAAATAGTGCACAGGACTTTAATCCCAGCATTATCCATAATCAAGTTATAACATAGACAATGTTTAACACATTATCTGCCACTGAGGGCAACAACTCATCAGTTTAATTAATGAAAACGTTGGAATGTAGGAGGTTAACCAATGTATTATTGTCCCAATTCCCCTCTTCAGCCAGCCACTTCTCTCCTCCTTTTTTGTAACATTTAATGGCATCTCCTGAATGTTTTCTGCTGATTTAATTAATAAGCTTGACTGAGTAATGCCTTGTGACGGCTAATCCCAAACCGATGACTATACAAAGCTTTCGCCTGCCTAGCTGTAGACAGCACAGTTCTGGGACACATTCTGTCCAGTTTCCTGAGTTGCTGTTTTGCCAGTTCAACATTTCCCAACACTGAGTTTGTTTGCTGCTTTACTTTCCACTGCTCAGCGGTAAGTATTTGGCATTTCATGTTTTGCATATGGTAGCCAGAGATATGTCTCAGTGGTATGTGTGGTTTGCCTCATAGCATAGCTATTATATTCAAACAGATAGGGAGTTTTATGGTGTCCTTGCACATAACAGGTGATGTAAATGGCATGAAATAGAAAATATAACCAATGTAATGCTTTCCAGATAAGGAAAATGCCAGTATATGCTTATCTAAAAAATATAAGCCAAACATAATAGACATGTTTAATATTGTCATATGTTAAAAGCTAAGGATCATGTCTGTGCTATTTTTTCCTGTATTTTACAAAAAACAGTAGAAATCAGCTGTAATAGCATTGGAGTTGGTATGTATGGCCATGGTGAAGTCACAGCGTGTGCAGGCTATATGCAACCAGCTCTCTTGCTTGATAGCCATGCTAACATGGCAAAAAAGCCAAATGGTTGTCTGCAGTAAACCATGCTCTATAGTAGAACTTCTCAACAGTGGGTCCTAGGACTTAGGATGGTCCCTGATTCTTTATCTGTCAGTCATCAGGGATGAGAATAGTCTAAAACTTTATATAAACCGTCACCATGTGTCAGAATCATAGATTAACTTAAATGCAGTTATACTCTATTGAAATGAACGCAAAGCTAGATGGAAATTCAGTCAGGTCCATGAAGTATTAACCTGTTAAATGTTCTGGACCTCAGAGGCGCTCACTATGAGAATTTGAAGATGAATAGCTGGTCAAAGACGGTTGAGACCACCGGTCTATAGAGTCTCTTCACATTTTAGTGGCCATCTTTATAATATCATAGGACTTTACATTGTTATGGATATAGCGCGCTGAATGTCACTGCCTGTATAAATTGGCTCTGTTCTATAAATCACATTATTTTACACTTTCCAGAAGTATCCTTACATCATTCTGAGATACACAGGAAGTCTTACAATTTCCTCTATTTTGCTCTCCTCTTGAGAGGAGGGGGAGAAAAAAAAGAAGTGGTAAAACAATTGAATGAAGCCAGTGTTTCTGTTTAGTTGCCATGGAGACTGAGCATTCTGACAAACTGAATTACAAAGAAACACAGAGCAATGTCATAATTGGGTAAAAATGTTCCTTTTACGGTCAAGTGAAATAAATGTGATATTGAATATGAATGTATATTATTTTACCATTATCATCGTCATTTCCTTCATTTGTTTTCCCTTTGGGGAAGACAAAACAGTAAGAAATTGATTTTATGCATATGTTGTTCAGATATGTCTGTGTTTGGCTGACCACACCTACTAGTCTATTAAATGAGAGAAATAGTGTGGGAGCTGAGAGAGAAGAGATCATTAGTTATGAGTGTGATAGATGAGAGACAGCTGGGTCACAAACACTGGGAAAGAGAAGAGGGAGTACAAAAGAGAGAAGGGGGCTCAGAGAGAACAGGGGGCGCAAAAGAGGGAAGGGGGCTCAGGAAGAACAGGGGGTACAAAAGAGAGAAGGGGGCTCAGAGAGAACAGGGGGCGCAAAAGAGGGAAGGGGGCTCAGAGAGAACAGGGGGCGCAAAAGAGGGAAAGTGGCTCAGGAAGAACAGGGGGCGCAAAAGAGGGAAGGGGGCTCAGAGAGAACAGGGGGTACAAAAGAGAGAAAGGGGCTCAGGGAGAACAGGGGGGTACAAAATAGAGAAAGGGGTTCTGAGAGAACCGGGGGTACAAAAGAGAGAAGGGAGCTCAGAGAGAACAGGGGGCGCAAAAGAGGGAAGGGGGCTCAGAGAGAACAGGGGGTACAAAAGAGAGAAGGGGGCTCAGAGAGAACAAGGGGTACAAAAGAGAGAAGGGAGATCAGAGAGAACAGGGGGCGCAAAAGAGGGAAGGGGGCTCAGAGAGAACAGGGGGTACAAAAGAGAGAAGGGGACTCAGAGAGAACAAGGGGTACAAAAGAGCGAAGGAGTCTGAGAGCGGACAGATGGTAGAAAAGAGAGAAGGAGGCTGAGAGAGGACAGATGGTACAAAAGAGATAAGAGCACTCAGAGAGGTTGAGGGTACAAAAGGGAGAAGGTGGCTGGGAGAGAACAGGGAGTACAATAGAGAGGAATAGGCTGAGAGAGGACAAATGGTACAAAAAAGAAGTGGATTCAGAGAGAACTAGGGATACAAAAGAGAGAAGGAGACTGAGTGAGAACAGGGAGTACAAAGCAGAGATGGGGCTGAGAGAAAATAGATATTAAGAAAGAGAGAAGGGCACTCAGCGAAATCGGGGGTACAAAAGGAGAAGAGGCCTGAAAGAGGACAGATGTAGGAAAGTGAGAAGGAGGCTGAGAGAAGACAGATGGTACAAAAGAGATAAAGAGGCTGAGAGCGAACTGGGGGTACAAAAGGGAGAAGTGGGCTGGGAGAAAATAGGGGGTACAAAAGGGAGAAGTGGGCTGGGAGAAAATAGGGGGTACAAAAGGGAGAAGGGGGCTGGGAGCGAACAGGGGGTACAAAAGGGAGAAGGGGGCTGGGAGAGAACAGTGGGTACAAAAGGGAGAAGGGGGCTGGGAGAAAATAGGGGGTACAGAAGAGGAAAGTGGCTCAGAGAGAACAATGGGTACAAAATAGGGGAGGGGCAGAGTGAACAATGTTGTACAAAATAGAGGAGGGGCTGTGAGAGAACAGGTGGTACAAAAGAGGGCAGTGGCCTCAGAGAGGACAGGGAGTAAAAAAGAGTGAAGGGGGCTGAGAGAGAACACATGTTACAAATGATGGAAGGGGCTGAGAGAGAACAAGTGGTACAAATGATGGAAGGGGCTGAGAGAGAACAAGTGTTACAAATGATGGAAGGGGCTGAGAGAGAACAAGTGGTACAAATGATGGAAGGGGCTGAGAGAGAACAAGTGGTACAAATGATGGAAGGGGCTGAGAGAGAACAAGTGGTACAAATGATGGAAGGGGCCGAGAGAGAACAAGTGGTACAAATGATGGAAGGGGCTGAGAGAGAACAAGTGGTACAAATGATGGAAGGGGCTGAGAGAGAACAAGTGGTACAAATGATGGAAGGGGCTGAGAGAGAACAAGTGGTACAAATGATGGAAGGGGCTGAGAGAGAACACGTGCTACAAATGATAGAAGGGGCTGAGAGAGAACATGTGTTACAAATGATGGAAGGGGCTGAGAGAGAACAAGTGGTACAAATGATGGAAGGGGCTGAGAGAGAACAAGTGGTACAAATGATGGAAGGGGCTGAGAGAGAACAAGTGGTACAAATGATGGAAGGGGCTGAGAGAGAACACGTGCTACAAATGATAGAAGGGGCTGAGAGAGAACATGTGTTACAAATGATGGAAGGGGCTGAGAGAGAACAAGTGGTACAAATGATGGAAGGGGCTGAGAGAGAACAAGTGGTACAAATGATGGAAGGGGCTGAGAGAGAACAAGTGGTACAAATGATGGAAGGGGCTGAGAGAGAACACGTGTTACAAATGATGGAAGGGGCCGAGAGAGAACAAGTGGTACAAATGATGGAAGGGGCTGAGAGAGAACACGTGCTACAAATTATGGAAGGGGCTGAGAGAGAACACGTGTGCAAAATAGAAGAGAGAGAATACAGTTAAAAAAGGCAGGAGGCTGAGAGAAAACAGCAAGTGCAAAAATTGAATTTCAATATGTACTGATATTCTGAAAAATAACTCATTTCCTTATGACATATCCTGAAATGTTTAAATTTAGTTACAGTTCCATATTGTTGTTTCTTCCCCCCCCCCCCCCCCCCCTCTTCTTATTTGTTTGATTGTGTATAAATATTGATGTTTTGATATTTGGATTTTAATGTTTTGTAAACTTTGTAAAAAATAATAAAAAAATAAATAAAAAAGTGCAAAAAAGAGAAGGGTTGAGAGAGCAGGAGGTTGAGTGTAAGAAATGAGGGGCTGAGAGTAGGGTGAGGAAACAGGCAGGACTCATTGGGCAGAGAGATAGCAACCCCTATAGGAGAGATTGAGGAAAGGGGCATGACCCAGGCAGTGGGAGGCACAAGGAGGAGGAGGATGGGGACGAGCTAGGAGAGGATATATGAACCTCAGCTCCTCCCTTACTTCCTTTCAGGTGCTGTTCCCCTCCAGAGAAACAACTAGTTAAAAGCTGAAGCCCACCCTCCCTGTTCAGTTTGATACGTGTTTAAATGATTACTAGTCTGGTGGCTTTTGCTGCCAGGTGCTCAGTTAGGGAGGACGACTGGGGGACTTGGGTGTGCTTATGGCTTAAGTGCCTCCCCTAGGTGGGCTGGACTCAGTCCCTTTTTTGGTTAGTAGGCAGAGTGATGCCTCTCTCTGGTCAGTCCTAGGGGTGGGGACCTCCTGGCAGCAAAAGCACTGGCGCCTGAACCTTTTAGATTGGTCATATGACCTATGGTTTGTCATGTTGACAAAAAAGTTAATAAAGTGGCTGTGGCCTAATTGCTCCAAGTAATGTTTCCTGGTCGTTTATTTGTGGCAATTGAACGGGTATGGGAAGTGGGCAGTGTTTTACTACGGACCCAGTGACCTAACAACAATGCCAGGTCAAGTAAGGGGACAGAGAGCAGATGATGGGAGAGTGAGCTGTAAACTACGAGAGACAGTTGGGGGATGAGACACAGAAAGAGAGATCAGGAGGCTGTGAGGGTGAGCTGAGAGAGGGAGCAGGGGATCAAATGAGCAGGCTGAGAGAGAGGGAGAGCAAAGTGATGTGACAGAGTAGGCATCAGAGAGTGATGAATGAGATGATAGAGAGCAAGGGGTTTGAGAGAGAGCAGACACTAAGGGAATGTGAATGCAGGGGGCTGAGAGACAGAGAGCAAGGGAGCTGAAATAGACAGCATTAAAATCTACTAACTTTCCAAAATACCTCTTCATTAAAGGCTGCTCTTTTTCCCTATTTATATTATATGTGAAAAATCTATCTGGGTTTTCTCCACTATAGACAACAATTTGGAAAAAAGTCTAAGATAAACTTCCCAGCTAATTACAGAAGGGTGGGGGTGTTGAAAAAAATGGGATTGTAAAATAATTTATAAGTGAAGTTGAGCAATACTTAGCTAATTGTGAGACCATAGTAAAACCCAATGGGATTGTATATAGATAGTGCATATTTTCTCAAATTAACGATGGTACTTGTCTTGCTGTAATTGTTTCCCCAGCTTCTTGCGTGGACGTAGAGGAAGTGAAATGTCAGACATTGTAAGTATCCTCTATGTAGCAGCTCTATAAAATCTTACACTACGCTGTAACCACAATGCTTCCCTGTAGTTTACCCTTTTGTGGCCTTGTTTTTTTTCAAACAAATGCACTTTATGTGAAATAAAGGTTTTCTGAGTCTGTGAATCCATACAGTAAATGAAAGAATGCATTCATCTTAATTAATTGATGTGTAATTAGGAAATATTTACATAATTAATATCACTTGAGATACTTAATGCACTCACTACGTCTCCATCCACTTTTGTACTTTACAGCAGTAGTGATAACTGTCCTGAAAAAAAAAAAAAAACTTCAAACATGTGCAGGCGTGACTATTTTAAAATACATTTTAATGTTAGCTACTTTAAGGGATGTATCCAAAAATGTTTAATTATATTTGTTATGTGGTGTTTAATTCCTATTTTAATAGAAATTAGCAGATTATAAATATTCCAACCGTATGTTCATTACTGAAATATATTTGTGATATGACTCATATTAATATAGGAATCGTATAACAAACATATGGTAATTCGAAAATAAACATATTCATAAAGTTTTTTGTGTGTCTCTTGGCAAATAACAGAATATAAAACTATAATTATATAAATAGGACGTTTAGAAAGCTTCAGGGCTCAATGTTAGATGCATGGTGGTAAGTGGAGATTAGAGCAATGCTTTAGTGCAATGGTTCCCAAACCCCTCCTCAGGACCGAGCAGACAGAACATGATTTACTGTAGGTCAAACACTGTGTGAACAAAGGTTAGGCAACTAGTGTTCAACAGGCTGTGGAGCCCCATATTGCTTCACCTGTGTATTCAGTGTTTCACCTAAATCATGGTCTGTCTGGTGAGTCTTGAGGAGGGATTTGGGAACCACTGCTTTAGTGAATACTGTTACCAAGCTCAGTGTTTTGCATGAAACATACTCTTAATAGGCCAATAAAAAGCACACGGTATGACTCAGGTTGTGATAGTTACTACTGTATGAGATGCCTGGTTACTAAGAAAAGGAGCTTAGTGAATACTGTGAAGAGCTCTGATGCACGTGGATCTCCAGTGATGACTTTACATTCTTTGTTACTCTATGTACCCAAATAATTAAAGTGTTACATTGCTTAATAAATAAAATTACATATAAAGGCAGTGGTGTGATTCTGCCTAGCAGTACAAAGCGTACAAGACCCAGGCCTAGGGCTGAACTTTCCCAGGGGGCAGCAGCCTCAAGCCATATTAAATACCTTTGATACATATATTCCAAATAATTAGGTGTTATAATGATTTCTGTATGTCTGATATCTGGACTTGTCAAAGTATTTTACACTAAGAAGTTACTTGTTTCTTGCTTTAGACTGGAACATATCGTATTGTTTCTGAGGAGGAGCAGTCCCTCCGTGCCAAGTTAGAGCGTCTCACCACTAAAGACCATGGGTCAGTGTTTGGTAGATGTAACAAGCTGCCAGAACACACGGTGCAGAAGGTAAAGGTCTCCACATGTTTTTTTATGTATACCCCATAACCCCAGATGTATGGTTCCCTGATTCCCTCGTACAAGTCCTTAACAATTAAGAATTTACCTATATTTCAGTGATTGTTTCCAAATATTCCCCTAACTCCCCCTTCAATCTGAATATTGCCTATTAATCTATTCTTCTCTCATTATTTGCTTCTTCTCCTCTTTTCATGCCTCTCTTGTTGTAATTAGACTTAATGTGGGTTTAGAGAGCCAGGAAGCATCTGAGAGAGCAGAGCTGTTTATCACTTACACAGAGGTTCTAGCACTGTCTTTTAAGACACACCATCAAGCCACGATATGAGGATATCAGTATATATGCACATTCACAGGTAGCATTATTAAAATTACCAAGCCAGTTGCAATAGGAAACAATGTTTTCAAATACTGACCTGTTGGTGTGTCTTCAGAACAAGAGTTTGGAGACACTCCTCTAAGGAACATGTTTGGCTCACACAATTTCACAATCTCACACAACAGATGCACTCATTATTATTATTTTTTTTATTTTTTTATTATTATATTCTGTAGTGATATACATGGGTTGCGATCAAGGCAAAAACAATAGCAATATTAACACACTGAAACATACCAGTGGTTGGGACACTGCAACATAATGAGGCTACACTACCTTCACCAAATAATTGGTTAACGCAAGAATAAATCCAATAGAGGTTGGAAAAAATAAATGTTACGGTAATAAAGCCCCGGGTCCTGATGGAATACACCCAAGGGTACTGAGGGAACTGAGTTCTGTAATAGCCAAACCATTATATCTAATTTTTCAAGATTCACTCAACACTGGGTCACTACCAGATGACTGGAGAAAAGCAGAGATGCTATTTAAGAAGGGATCTAGAGCAAATCCGGGGAATTTTAGACCTGTAAGCCTCACTTCTGTAGTGGGAAAGCTTTTAGAAGGGTAAATAAGGGATAATATACAAGTGTATGTCTATTCAAACAGCATTATAAGTAGGAGACAACATGGATTTATGAGGGATAGGTTGTGTCAAACGAATCTAATTAGTTTCTATGAGGAGGTTAGTAGGAACCTGGATCAAGACAACTCAGTGGATATAGTCTTTTTAGATTTTGCAGTCTTTTGATACAGTGCCACATGTGAGACTATTGTGCAAACTAAGGGAAACAGAAATTGCAGTAAACATATGCACATGGATTGAGAGCTGGCTAAAAGACAGGAAACAAAGGGTTGTTGTAAATGGAACATACTCAGATTGGACTAATTTGGTAAGTGGAGTTCCTCAGGATTCAGTATTAGGTCCTCTCCATTTTAACATATTTATTAATGACTTAGAAGTAGGACTGGAAAGTAGTGTCTCCATTTTTGCTGATGATACGAAATTGTGCAAGGTAATTACATCAAATAATGATGTGCTTACCCTACAAAGGGATTTGCATAAAATAGAGGAATGGGCAATTAAATGGCAGATGAGATTTAATACGAATAAATGTAAGGTTATGCATCTGGGAAGGAAAAATAATCATGTAATCTATAAACTTAATGAAGCAAATCTAGAGGTATCTGTTATTGAAAGGGATTTGGGAGTGCTTGTGGACAACCACCTACGTAACAGTTCTTAATGCCAAGCAGCAGCTGCAAAGGCAAATAAACTATTAGCATGTATTAAAAAGGGTATAGAAGCAAGGGAAGCAAATTTATAGTATTCTACCACTATACAAATCCCTAGTACGACCTCATTTGGAATATGGATTACAGTTTTGGGCACCAATTCAGGACATTTTAGAACTGGAAAAAGTACAGAGAATGGCTGCAAAACTAATAAGGGGAATGGAGGGGCTAAGTTATGAAGAAAGACTAACCAAATTAAACTTATTTTCTCTAGAAAAAAGGCGTCTAAGAGGGGATATGATTAACTAAAAAGATTCTACCTTAAAGAAAGAAAAGGGTTCTTCACAGTAAGGGTGGTTAATCTGTGGAATACTCTACCAAGGAAGGTGGTGACAGCAGATTCGATAGATAACTTAAAAAAGGGATTGGATATATTTTTTATTAAAACGGGCATTCAGGGTTATCCTGGTTAATTATAGAGGGCGTATTGATCCAGGGAGGAATCCAATCGGCAATATCTGGGGTCAGGAAGGAATTCATTTTTTTCCTTTTTGAGACAATTGGCAACGTTTCACTAGGGTTTTTTGTTTGCCCTCCTCTGGATCAATTAACAACTAATCTGCATATTGCAGATCAGAGGAGATCTTAAAAGGTTGAACTTGATGGGCTAAAAGTATTTTTTCAACCTCAATTACTATTACTATGAAAAGAATGCAGGGCCCTGTCTTTGAGCTTAGAATACAGTGTCCATAGTGCTTTCTCCAAAGCACATTGCAAGATTGAAACCTCACAAACTTACAATCTAAAGGGTTTGGGTGAGGTACAGGAGAGTGAAAGATAAGTTGTGAAAGCTAAGGTGGAAGGTGATAAGCTTCTTTAAACAGGTGTGTTTTAATGAGGATTTAAAGATTTTGAGGCAGAGCAATAGTCTAATGGAGCAAGGCAAGGATTTCTAGAGAATCGGGGCAGCACAAAAAAAGTCCTGGAGGCTGTAATGAGAGGAGGTGATAAGAGCGGTGGAAAAAAGAAGGTCGTTGGCAGAATGGAGAGGGTGGGTGGGGGAGTATTTAGAGATGAGAGCAGTGATATAAGGGGGTGCGCTGTTAATGTTATTCTGGAGGGTACGGGAAGTCAGTGGAGTGACTGACGGAGAGGAGCTGCGCACACATTGTGCATTTTGTACGAAGTGGAGACAGATGTCAAGACGACATATGATGAGGGAATGTATTAGAATCTTAGTTGTGTCTTGCGTAAGGTAGTAACGTATTTTGGAAATGTTTTTTAATTTGAAAAGACAAGATTTATTTTGTTAGTGACTGTATATATCGAATGTAAGAGAGGGCAGGGTCCAATAGAACCTCAAGACAGTGGTCCTCGGAGGTGGGAGTGATGATGACATTGTCAACAGTGAGAGTGATGTGAGGAATGGAAGCTGAAGTAGATGGTGGGAAGATTAGTATACATGTCTATCTCTTTAGTCCTATTATAGGATATATTTGGAAGTTTTCCTTACTATTCATTGGATTGCAAGCTATTAAGCAGCATACACTTATTCTCTCCTGATACTGTTGTGTTTAGTACCATTCTGAAGCACAGGAAAAAGGATATATATAATAGATACATTTTACAAATTAAAAAGACACGAAAAGGTTCACAAGTTTCTTATAGCCTCCTAACACGCATTTAATTAGTCAATTTATAAAAATATATATATTTGAAATAATTATTGGACAAAGGGAGAAACCGTTGCTACACTGTGTCAAAACAATAAACATAGCCATTGCATTGCTTATACAGAGCAATAAGGCAAAGCTGTTTTTTTTTTATCAAGGTGGAAGGTGAGCCCTCCATATGTTAACATTTAAGCAGGTGGTTTCCATGATAATTTAAAAAAAATGTTATTTAAAATATGCTCTTATGCATGTTAGGTCCATTTTAGGGATTTGTGTTTATTTCTTCCCCAAGTATGGAAACCTACTGATAATCCTCTACCTGGATGCTGTTTACCCACCATTTTTCTTCCACTTTCTTAAGGCCAAAGATGAGCTGAATGAAACAGAAGAGACTCGAGACTCAGCTGTGAAGGAACTCCGAGAGCTAATCCAAGAGAAGGCCAGCACTGGGGATGAGCTTTTCAAGGCGGTTGCAGAGAAAGTGAATGGACAAGGCGATGACTTCTTACTGAGATTCATACGAGCCAGGAAATATGATGTGAACAGGTCTTATGACCTTGTGAAAGGTTGGGCAACCATTTGCATCTTCTGTCAATGTCTATGATGTTCATTGCTTAATCAAAATATTATTTTAAACTGTTTTAAGGAAAAGGAAAAGGCCTGAATTCACCAGGCTTTATGGGGAGTTTAAAGTAAGGCAGTTTATATTAACTTTTGATTGGAAAATAGCATCAGTGTCTCAGTAAACAATTCAAAGCCAATCTTAGTGAATATTAGCCAATAATTCCTTAATTGCCTGTTTTTCAAAAATAAAATGATTTCTGATGTCACACTGATACCACTGAAAAACTAAACGCATAGCAAGCTTAGTGAATTGTAAAAATAATAAATATAGTGAACATATGCTATAGAGTTTGAGCAAATGTCGTCAAAAGCCAGAAATATTATATATCATGAAATAGCCGCTCTGACTAAAATACAAAGAAAAATGCTGGATTATTAAGAATTTCTTCCAACAAATGTCTTGTAAGCATCTAGCAGGCATTATTATATGTTTATATGTTTCAAATATTAATTGTAAGATCTTACATTGAAATACAAGTTTTAATTTAATGGGACACGGAAGGTTTCTGGATATTACTAGGTATATAATATACCTATGTATCTATTTACTTTTATGCACATCACATATTTAGTTGTGAGCGTACGAGTTGTTGCTAACGCTGCGGGCTTGCATAGCGAGCCCGCGGCCCTCGCGAAGCGAGGGCAGTGGCCGAGGGTCTCAGTTGCTGGCATGGAGCGCCGTAGGCGCTCCATGCCAGCACCTGAGGACCTCGCAAAGCGCAAACCAAACAGCACGACACACACATTACGACACTCGCAAACAACATACGACACACGTTCACACACATTACGGCCTCGCAACACTCGGACGCAACTCGCGAACATTACAAAATGTAAAACACAATACATACACACAGCACATACATAAAAAACTTACCTACACCAAGAGGGAGCACCCAGGACCTCAAAAATACAACTTACACCTCGAAATAAAACAGTTTAGAGACTAAAAAAAAAATCGAAGCGAGAGAAAAAATGGCCGCCGAACAAAATGAAAACGAGGCTACAGCACTCTAAACTCGCAAAACACCACAAGAAACTCGCAAAACACCACAAAACACCTACGGATATTCCGATACAGACGTATACCACACATTACTCGCCATTTTACGCCAATGCGGAAGTACACGACTACGCTAACGGTTTGGTCTCGCGCACGCACAGTGTTACACTGCACACATTCAGCGCGCTTACACAGCAGATCCACACCACTAATGCTGCAGCAACATCAAAACACATTCACAGCTCTTCATCACAATGCTTTAAAATAGGTAAAGTATATTCATTTATTAATGTATTATATATTTCATTATTACACACTAAACAGCATTAGCTACCTTACAATTTCATTGCCGTCATTTTTTGACGGGCAATTCGCTAGTTTCTTATAATTATTAAAGTACTTATAATATCTGTTTTTACTACCTAAAATCCAACAAATCGCCCCTGTATGGTTCTGCCCCCTGTGTGAATGCAGACACAGACTCTGTAGGGCTGGATGTGCAGCTTAGTGTCCTCGCCTATCAGGGACCATGTCTCAGAAAACATGCACAGATATATTACACTACACTACTGACATGTGGTCCCTGATAGGCTATGACACTACATTGAACAGAAAAAATGAAAGGACCATTTGGGTAACATTTGTAAAATCAACAGAACTAGACTTGAAAATAGGCAACGTGATGTAAATACCGTATATACTTGAGTATAAGCCGAGTTTTTCAGCCCTTTTTTTAAGACTGAAAAAGGCCCACTCGGCTTATACTCGAGTCACCCGTGTCTCTCCATCCCTGTGTTTCTCCACCCCCATGGCTCTCTTTCCCTCCCGTGTCTCTCCACCCCCATGGCTCTTTCCCTCCCTTATCATCCTCCTCATCCTCCTCATCCTCAACCCCCCCATCCTCAACCCCCCTCCTCATCCTAAACCCTCCTCCTCATCCTAAACCCTCCTCCTCATCCTCAACCCCCCTCCTCATCCTCAACCACCCTCCTCATTTTACCCCTCTAATTACCTCCCCCTCTCTCTTTCCCCTCACTTACCTTCCATCAGCAGCTGCTCCTCCGCTCCTCCACGCATCTTCCGGCTGCGTCAGGACCCGGCATATGCTCATTACGTGACGTCACATGCGCATCACGTCATTAGCATTGGCCGGGTCCCGACACAACCGGAAGGAGCTGGGGAGAGGGGGAGGTAATTAGAGGGGTAAAGTGAGGAGGGGGGTTGGGGATGAGAAGGGGGGTTGAGGAGAGAGGTTGAGGAGGGGGGTTGAGGAGGAGAAGGGGGGTTGAGGAGGGGGGTTGAGGATGAGGAGGGGGTTGAGGAGGGGGAGGGGGTTGAGGAGAGAGGATGAGGAGGGTGGTTGAGGATGAGGAGAGAGGTTGAGGAGGGGGGTTGAGGATGAGGATGGGGTAGAGGATGGTGGGTTGAGGAGGGGGGTTGAGGATGAGGAGGGGGATTGAGGAGGGGGGTTGAGGAGAGAGGTTGAGGATGAGGAGAGAGGTTGAGGAGAGAGGTTGAGGAGGGGGTTGAGGAGGTGGGGTTGAGGAGGGGGTATGAGGAGGGGGTATGAGGAGGGGGCATGAGGAGGGGGGTTGAGGAGGGGGGTTGAGGAGGGGGGTTGAGGAGGGGGGTTGAGGAGGGAGGTTGAGGAGGGAGGTTGAGGAAGGAGGTTGAGGAGGGGGGTTGAGGAGAGAGGTTGAGGAGGGGGGTTGAGGAGGGGGGTTTAGGAGGGGGGTTTAGGAGAGAGGATGAGGAGGGGGATTGAGGAGAGAGGATGAGGAGGGGGATTGAGGAGAGAGGATGAGGAGGGGGATTAAGGAGGGGGGTTGAGGAGAGAGGATGAGGAGGGGGGTTGAGGAGAGAGGATGAGGAGGGGGGTTAAGGAGAGAGGATGAGGAGGGGGATTGAGGAGAGAGGATGAGGAGGGGGATTGAGGAGAGAGGATGAGGAGGGGGATTGAGGAGAGAGGATGAGGAGGGAGTTAAGGAGAGAGGATGAGGAGGGGGTTGAGGAGGGTGATAAGGGAGGGGGGGAAGAGACACAGGGAAGGGAGGGGGGAGAGACACAGGGGAGGGAGAGAAGGGGAAGATACACAGGGGAGGGAGAGAAGGGGAAGATACACAGGGGAGGGAGAGAGGGAGAGACACAAGGGAGGGAGAGGGGGGAGAGACACAGGGGAGGGGGAAGAGACACAGGGGGGACACAAGAAAGGGGCACAGAGGGCACACAAGAGGGGGACACAGAGGGCACAAGAGGGACACAGGGGGCAGCACATTTCCCACCCTCGGTTTATACTCAAGTCACTACGTTTTCCCAGTATTTTGTGGTAAAATAGGTGCCTCGGCTTATACTCGAGTATATACGGTATGTGCATTCATGCTGTTGTGGAATCTACAATTTTAGTTTTAGCAGATTAACTTCCTGACGTGAGAGGAGACTCTAAATGTACAAGAAGACACACCCTCCTGAGAAAGTATTAGACAGCAGCAGGCAGGAAATTCAAATTGAAGCTTGCAGTAAAAAATAATTGCTTATACTAATCAAAATATAAAGGTTGTGTTTATTTTTCACTTTAAAACATCTTGCCCATAAACAAGTTTACTTATTTAAAATAACATACAGAAAAAAAATGTTCATTTAACTTCAAAATTATTATAGTCTCACACACAGTGAATAGGTATTATATCAGATGCTATTTATTTTACCGTTTTATGGTGAAGTCATATTTTAAAAATCCTGACAAGTCATAAAATACTTGGTTTCATTACGAATTTTTACCACATGGGACTACTCCCATACAAGTAGAGAAGTGGTAATACCATTTAAAGTGTGGGGGCTGGCCAGCAGTAGAACTCATAGATAAGCAAAATATATAAATACATAGGATGGTTTTAGGACATGAAGTATTGTCATTAAAGATAACATCACTGCAGTCACGTATTTTACTGTGATTTCAATACATTTTTTCTTTTATGCCCTTCTTTTGTGCCCGGCCCATGTTCAGAGGTGAGTGTGCATATACTATCCTTGGATTGCCACAAATATAACTAAGCAGAGAGAGGAACCCCTGAACTTCCAGTACTCCGGGGGAGATTTACAAAGTTATTGCAGTTTCTGAAAAGGGATGTGAAGTGTTGTAATGCTATGTTTCCTCATAGGAACAGCGTACACCGTGCAGTGCAAAGCACATTGCAGAACCTGGGATGCTTAGTGTATCTCCCTCTCCCATTTCTGAGATAAAGCGGTCTCACTAATTCGATAATGATGACTGGCATAGCCCCTATTTAGCCATAGTAATTAAATCTGCTTGAAGATTTAAGATATCAAGTTTCCCTGTTCTTACCCTTTTTTTCTAATCTACCACATGCTACTTATATCAAACACACATTACATTGATTCATTCTATACACACACAGATTGATTTTATTTAAAAATAAAAATTGTTTTCCACACCCCAGAGCTGCTTACATAGGCATCTTTTACCTACCAATAGTAACTCTGCATTTGGGTATGGGTTTTAACCCTATACTAACCTTCAAGCCAACACCTGTTTGCTGCACAAACTGAACTTACAGATTGAAACAATGTATTAGCTGTCTGTGATTGGCCAAAACTAATTGTGAATGTTATGCTAATTTAGACAGGGATTTCCAGGGGTGTTTACTCTGAAAATCAACTTCTTGCAAACTCTGATATTCTACCAATTAATTCCCATTAGGACAAGAAGAAACCTGCCATAGAATATACTGTTGAAATACTGCCATCATAAATATTTTGCATCCATGACAGAGGGTTCCCCACAAAAACAATAAGACACCAGCCCTCATAGCGAGTACAAGATCTTGGCATTTTTTTTATTCTGTTTTTGACAATACCATTACTTAAAGGGACACAGATCAGAGCATGCATATTTTCAAGCATTTAAAAGAGCATGCTTTAAATATTACAAAAGTTGTTTTTCTTTGCATGGAGAAATATTACCGTATGTAAAGCCTGATTAAACTTATTTAAAACTAACAGGAAATGCACAGCGCATACATTAGTCTATAGATCACATTTGCCGGTAAAGGGCAAGCCGCTAAGAAAAAATATATTTCCATAGGTCTTTTTAGCCCAAGGGGTAAACATCTTGATAGGATACAAAAAGGCGTTGGCTTCACAATTGTAAACATAATAGGATTATGAAATATCAGTAATAGTTATTGAATTGCCGTATTAGCTGAAGACAAATTGTAAAGGCTAAAGTGGATTTGCAGAGCGAGCTATTAAGACTACCAGTTTGTATTTCACATGTAATGAAGAGACCCAGTAATCTGGAAGGATTGCACTGTTATTCATAACGGCACTTTTACCTCATCTTTTATTTTATTTATCACAGTGATTTCTTTCTAGTCTGTATACGCTGCTCACATTTTTCCAGGAGGTGGCGCTGGTGCACTAGATTTTACCATTATTCTGATTTTAAAGTACAGGGATGGACAACAGTTGCACTCCAAACTGTATTGTAGACTGGACCCTTTACTGATAACATGCCTTTCTGCTCTCATAACACAGCTTTGCTTAGTTTTACCTGAATAATCTCTATAGCAAGAGCAAAATAAAGAAAAGTATTAAAAAATTTAACCATGGATATGGGTAAAATGGGTAAAACTAAAATTCATTTGAAATTTTAATATATATATATTTATATTATGAAATTGCACAATACTGCAGTTTTTAGTTAATAAATACAGACTCCAATAACATACCCATCGCTACAAGTGACTATATAATAGGAATACAATACTTAAAAGAGCCCTATAGTGTTTTATTTATGCTATGAATAACTTGATAATAGGGAAAATGCTGTTACATATATATATATATATATATATATATATATATATATATATATATATATATATAAATAAAACTTCCCAGAATGCAGTGTAATAACTGTTTTTCTCGGAATTCTGAGCTGGAAGCAGGTTTTTTTACTTGCTTTAGACATTCAAATGTGAACACAGATGTACTATTTATTTACTGTACGGTGGAGGGCTTCTATCGCTCTTTTGCCCACCATATATTAAATGATTGTTGTGATGAACTACCTACTCAAAGTCCACAACACAAGCTGAGATCCCGCTCCATGCTGATGATAGCCAGTAAGCTTGAAACAGCTGTACATGGATAGGATTCTCAGCTTGTGTTTAAACCAACCTTGGCTTTGCATTAAAGCTGTGTAATAAAGCATGCATAAGCTTAAAGGAAGCCATATGTTTGATAATGGCTATGGATTGAAGAGCGAGGCATTTGTGGGCCCATTTGCATGTCCCAGCTCAGCTTCCCAGAATGCAGTGTAATAACTGTTTTTCTCAGAATTCTGAGCTGGAAGCAGGTTTTTTTTAAACTTGCTTTAGACATTCAAATGTGAACACAGATGTACTATTTATTTACTAACTATATATATATATATATATATATATATATATATATATATATATATATATATATATATATTGCTTTTTATTCCTACAGGATTAAACTCCAGGTAACATCTCTACATAGTTCTATTGAAAAACATTCCACTTTGAACAACCACTTGACAGTAGCTATGGTAGTGTTTGGAATAACCCTCAGTCTGCACGCCAAGAGGCAATCCTAGATGGGGGTGCCCATGCTCCTGACTTATATAGCCGCAAAGTGTGTCATGGACTTCATAAATCTGAAGTTTTTTGTAAATAAAAAGGTTCACAAAAATAAGTTCCATAAAATAATATTACAGACTGTCTATATGCTAGCAGTTTATTTCTAAACGTAATGATTCTTGTGCTTGACAGCTTTGTCTTGTTCAGTGTTTGGCGCAGTATGTTAAGGAGGACTAACTGCATGATAACCCAAGGGTAGATGACTTTTGCCACCACATAAATAATTTAGCACTCATTGTTAAAATGTGCGTGTTGAATCACACAGAGATGGTGATGCATAATACATCTTAAGATTGGTTTTGTAGATAGTACAATACATTGAGCCAGTTTCTAATGCACTCTGAAAAGAAGTATGTTATTTGGATGACAAGTCCCTTTTATGTGTAGCCAGCTGACAATACAATATCCTCGGTTAAAATCTATTTTTTCTTTCATGTGACTTCTGATAAATCTGACTGTTTCCTCTGTATTATTGTACCTCAACTCAAATCTTCAAAGTTGTGACAGGGGTCCTTTTGGCATTATTAGCACATGCTCAAGGCTAAGATTTCACTTGTAGGCCTTTTTATAGAGTTATTATGTTAATTACTAAAAGGTCATACAATAGCCCCTGGTTATACAGTGCATACATGTCAAGTCCAGTTTTTACAAATCCCAGTGAAATATATTGTATGTGACCCAAGACAATACAAAAAGTGTTCCTGAGCAATCATAGGTGCAGCAGTTTACACATGGATCGTTATATAAAGCAATGCAGCTCGTGAGCCAAGCTAGGATACAGCTCAGCTGTTTATATTAAAACTTAACAGAAAGTAATTAAAATGTGGTATACAGATGCATAAGATCATATATAAAATACGTTGTTGTTTGGATCAGTCTTGAAGCTTCTAAGATGGTACTGTCTTTTGTGCAAAACAAAGTTACCACAGCTCTTAAGTAAGTCTAAAGTCAATCCAGTTGTTGGTTGCATGGGCGTAGGAGACAAACTAAATCTGGGGGGGATAACTCAGTTCTTACTGATGCAATGTGATGATGTGCCATACATGGTTCCACAAAGCTTATTACTTTGTATTGCTTTGGTGATATATAGCTTGTTACTTTATATTGATTTGATCTACGCCAGTGGCTGCTTTACCTTTGTATTGTAACAGATTAAGCTCTAGGAATATGCCTCTTCTTCAGCATGAAAGTCTAAATCAATATTTCCCAAACTGTAAAACATAGGAACATATATTTGATGGGAAACAAGTATAAAAAGACCAATCTAAATTTGATTCCTTCGCTGTGTTTCCATTTCCTTTTATGTTCTACTCTTTCTGTAAAGTGGTATACAATGCCCCTACATCTTCCACGTTCCAACATCAAACCTTGATCTCTTGTGTTTCTGGAACATGCATACCTTCTGAAATTATTAAATGTGTTGATTTGGTTAAATGTTTCTATTAATTTTGGGTCATGTGCTTCCGTTAAGATATTTACATACCAATTCTCATGCATGTATATCTAGAAGTTATTTGAAACTCCTAATTTGTAGAGAACTTTACCAAGAAAAGATTTTGAGTGAGCAGAAAAAGGTATAAACAGAAAAATTACTATACTATTTTAAATTGTTACTACATATTGTATATCACATAAAATATATATTGTTTTACGTATTATACAGCATTCATACTTTTGTATTGTTAATGGGTGACCATATGCTCAGCTAAATTCCAGACAATTAATGTATTAAGACTTATTAAGATTAGCTTCCTGTGACTTGCCTTTCATGGTCAGCCCCTCGAAAAAATACTTAAACTAACCAATTATCATCTTTAATTGTCATTATGAAATTAATTTTAATAATTTTTAATAATAGTAGCTTGAATGAATTAGTCTGAATGATTAGGATGTCTTGATGTGTTAATTGCGTTGGCATTGAACAGCTTGCTTCTGATTAAAGAATCTGTGTGAGATGACATTTATGTGTCAAGTTCTTTAACTGGCCACTAAATATGTTTTGGTGGGTAGAAACGTGATTAAAGAACCGTCCACTGCATATCCTGGAAGATCAATCTGAGTACACTTAAATGTCTCATACATTTTTAAGATGTTTTGTGGGAAAAACAGGTCTTTTAGCATGTGTGGGTCATGTAAGTGTACGGAGGATGATCTTTTATTTCCTTCAGGTTCCTTAGCCAGACATAGCTAATAATTATATGACCTTCATGTCATTGTGGCCAGTGGTTTATCAGGTCCCTTTGTAAATATGATACCATATTGTAAAGATAAGAGATGTAGATGGCCAAAAGGAGAAATACAGTTTATTGTTCATTAAAAAAGCAAATAAAAACCAAAAAAGAACAATTCCTATGAGACCACACTGAATACTAACAGATCGCTGAAAAAACTGTTACAGCGCACTTCAAAAGTGTTGACAGTTTACTGGCTTGACAAGGACATACCAACACTTATCTTTAATAGTAATGTTGGAGAGTCGCCATATTGGAGAGAATACAATATGTCTGACCAGCAGATGTTCCACTTTCCCTTTCCTGTTGATGAGCCAGAGAGAACAAAGGTTAACATGTTTCATAATTCAATGTGCGGAAAAAAACTAATAAAGATATTCATTAATTAATTTTTTTTAAAAACTTTACTTAGACGTGCAGTGTAACAGCCTTATTAAATTGTGATTCGGCCAATTGAATAGGGCTCTATATAAGTACATAGCATTTTTTTTTCCCAGAATTTTTTAGTTAGTGATGACCTTGCTTTTGGATAGAAGATCACTAACTAAAATCTTCTGTAAAAAAATATGCTCTGTGCTTAAATAGAGCCCTTTAGAATTGGCGGAATCGCAATTTAATAAGGCTGTAAATGTCCAGCCTACATCTCCGTTAATTGGTAAGAGTCAGATTAAAAATATTGTGATTAAAGGTAAGATGATCTTTTGTGAGATCATACTGGGGAAAAAGCTGGGTACTCCGAGATAAGGCATCCCATATTAATGAATTACAGAAAGTTAATAAAATCAAACAAAAAGAAAAAAAAAAGTGCCAAAAATCCAATCTACCACCACTATATTCATAAGGTGGTATATTGAGTTACTGGCGCTTGTATTTTATTTATTTTTTATTATTTGCACTGCAAATTGTTGATTTTCCCTGATCTTTAAGCAGTAGCTGCTGTATTTTTTCAGATTGTTACACAGTCTGCAGCACATTTCACCCACCATCACTAAAGCTGTTTAGCAGCTTGCATTCAATTTGAGAAAATTTGCTATTTTCACTGTAGATGTTCTCACAAAAGATCACATTTTTATCACAATAAATTGAAAAAAAAATGTTTCATGAAAGCTGAACCATTACAGTTGTCACATAAGCCTTATCATCTAGTACTGTATTTATTTTACTTATTTGATGCTGACAGATACTTTTACCATACTTGCACAATTAACGTTACGCCTGAAGTGCCCACAGACATAACAGAAAGCATAGCCGTGTCTGTAGTCACATGATTCACTAATGCATAAAACAAAAGGATTGCAAATGGGAAACAAAAAATGTAATTACATCATTATTGTTGTCAGAACTAAGCCTTACAAAGGCCCAAAACTCCCATAACGTTGTAAATGCTGCTAAGTAGCTGGCCGAGCATGGTACGGCTATTTTTCTATGAGAAAATTGGTAGCGAATTTGTACATAAGTTTGCAAATTTTCAATCTTGTAAGGTGCTTTAGGGAATGCCAAATCTTTGACTGACATTGTTAGCTTAATAAGGCAAATGGATTGCTCTGATGCTAAAACCTTTTCACTTGCCTAACTCAAGCGTCATTCCATGCAGGAATCTGTAATTGATTTACCCAGTAGTGTTCTGTTCTACCTGGGGCATCTGGGATTACACGAGTGACCTGACCTCTGCCTACATGTGACCTAGTGTATATTAGTTACAGCTCAGTGGCCACCTACAATGTTCAGCCTTTCAAATTCAAAATAAAAAATGAATGAGTTGCTACTTAAACCTGATAATGCATTTTAGTTGCTGCAAAAACACAACTGATGCTTAACCCTTCTTCCATTACCAATCATTCTTCTTCTTCTTATTATTATTATTATTATTATTATCCTTTATTTGTAACGCACCAACATATTCTGTAGCGCTGTACAGGGGTAAAGTACACAATAGCACATGGCAAAAAGTGAAGGACCCTGTCTTTGAGCTTAAAATCTTATGTACATGATGCTTTATTACAAAGCACGTTACAATTCTTAGTCATTTTTATGTTTTAATTATTTTGTATTATATTTTTTCTGACTATGGTATATATGTATATATGTATATGTGTATATATATATATATATATATATATATATATATATATATATATATATATATTAGCAGTAGGTGGAGTGTTATAAAACACCTTTGTCTCAAGCTATAAATAAAATATTTGCATGGCCACACCCAAAGACTTAAAAACTGGCAAAAACATTACATATCTGCAATTGTGATATGGAAATACGTTATCTGACCTGTTTTAGAGATGCAACTGCCCCCCCATATATTGTTTTCTTAATATATATATATAAATGAGTTGTTCTATGCCTTGGCCTTGTTGGTCTGCTGACACCAATTCTATACGTCCTGAGAAGAATGCTAACATGTTTGACTATGAATAATAATAAATCATGTTTATGATATTTAATTGAAAATGTACACAAAACTGTACATAGAATGCGTTATGTCCAAACATCCATGAATTAAATATTTCACCATTGATAGCTGATAAAATTGCAAAAAACTTGAATTTCGGGAGGCTAATAGCATTGACACTGCAACATGAAGAAAAGTGGCTGATAAGTCATGTGTTTTAATGGAAAACTTTTTATCATCATCTTACACTTATCAAGAGAAATAATTCTCCTTAATGGCAACCTAGTCAACATTCCACAATAATGACATGTTTTTTTTTTTTATTGCTTTCTTTCAAGAATCATAAGCAACAGAAAATACAGGGCTTAACATTGAGTGTATCATATAATTTGCAGTGTAATAAAGCAGTTCCTGTGCCAGGACATAAAGCCTGCACTGTGGCAGGACAGAGTGACTCTGTATGGGCGGCAGGCATCATGACTGTGGTAGGTGATGGCTTCTCTCCTGCTGAGCCCAGGCAGAGCAGAGTTTCCTTACAAACTAAACACACAGCAGAATGAAGACATTTACCATTCTATGACCAGCTTAGCTGGGATTTCCTCTTTCACAAATGATTTCCTCTGTTCATTTCTTATTATCATTTTCCCAGTCTCACAACATCAAAGAGTTTATAAAGATAAGGTATTGGTGTTGCCTTGTAGAATTCATCTGGCTGAGAAATGCACAATCTTCCTATATGTGTATATATATATTCACATATACATAAGTAAAAAATACCATTACATGTATTAACCATTATATTTGGTTCAGTGCCTGTGTTTATCTACCTAGTCAGAGGGCTAAAGTTTTGTAATGTATAAATTCTGCTCATTCAAATGCTTGAAAAAAAAATTGTGTTCCATGTCTCATTAAAAAAGAAAGATATTCAAGCTGGAGCTGTATTTGCCTTGGATACAGATATACTTTCAGTTAGTTGTATTACAGCTCTTTCTGCAAATTATTTCATTTGAAGTAATTAATTTTTTTCAATTTCCCATTCCCATAAAACCTGTATTAATAATATATGTAGTAGGGTCATGTGTACTAAAGGCTGAAGTCTAGAAGATCTCTTGAGGATTTCAAATCTCAGAAAACATGTCCTGTAGAATAATAATAGGGTAATGGAGAAAAAGGTTCTCAACACTTCACCCTTTAGTACATATACCCCAACATATTATTGTTGGCCACAGCATAAAGCGAATTGTCTGTTATGCACAAATTAAAATGGGAGGGCAAGTATTTATGGGAGGAATCACATGTCATAATTGATAGATCTTAAAACGGAGTACTTACAAAATGGCAAAAACACTAAAAGCAAAGAAATGTGTATTACAGCTCCAAAATGCGTAGCAATTTTACTAGATTACACATATAATGATATATATATATATGCTTCTATGCTCATAGTGCAGTAAGTGGGGGTGCATGAATTATCTCTGAATGCAGTTTCATGGGGAACACTCATTGCTGCGATTTTTATTACAGAGGATCTGTTATGATTATTTTTTTTAATGGATAGAGCTTCATAAATTGTGTTAAAGAACCATTGTGGTCAAATATGTTCTTTATGGTATTTGAAATAACAAATCTTAATAACATGCTTAATGTTGTTAGAAAGTAAAAAATAAACAAACACAACCTTCATATGTTAAAGTTTTATATGCAATAATTCATTATATGCTTGGTTTATCGAAGTCCAACTACTCTGTTTCCTCATCATTAGGTTATGTAAACTTCCGCCAGCAGTATCCTGAACTGTTTGAAAATCTGACTCCAGAGGCGGTACGCAGCACTATTGAGGCTGGCTACCCTGGGATTTTGACCAGTAGGGATAAGTACGGTCGAGTTATTCTCCTTTTTAACATTGAAAACTGGGATTATGAAGAAATCACCTTTGATGAGGTTTGTTGCATTTTATATTCTCTTCTATCAACATTTGTCTGAGTTTTATGGCTCTTTACCAATGCACATTGTTTCGGTTGGTTTTGAAACCACCTGCACTTAATGAGGGCTGATAATATGATAACCATGGAGAATTCAGCTTTCTTCATGTTTGAGTTACTTTTTTTGTGTTTACACAAGCAGAGTTGATGAGCCATTAAGAGAGCCTACAGTATGGGCGTCTTGTTGTTTTAGCTTCCACCATCTCTCATTATTTAATTTCAATATAATTAGAGATGATAAATCTCTTAATAACCGTTTGCCAAGACATCACTCAAAATTTTAAAGAAGTACAGATTTGCGAAAAAGCATTTTCTTTTTTATAGTATACTCTTTGCAGAATTAATGTGTTTTACTAAATGTAAATTGTTTTACTATATTAAACTGTTCTCAGAGTGAAATCATCTAATGTGAAATTTATGAATCAAATAAAAAAAATCACAGTTTTTTCTTGTATAGAGTATTACTTGTCAGTGCCAATGATTGAAATTTTACAAGGGACTTTTAAGGTTAACAAGGGTGATGTAAAATTCTTGCATGGCTTCTAATACAAGCAAAGTTTCATAATAATGAATTCGAATTAAATGTGGCTAGATATCCATAATAAACCACGTGAGAATTAATTATGCCTTTAGAGAAATGTCTATTGGCTATATGACTTTCTTTGAAATTAATCATATATGTATCAATGGTGTCACCAGAACGAAAGGCAACATATTTAAATGGACAGCAGGATTTTTGAAAAGGCATTTAAAAAAGTGGGCAACAATGTGAAAAAAACAACAAAAACAAAACAAAAAAACAAACAAATAGAGGAGCTCAATCGGAGAACGAACTAACCTTATTAGGTTAGTTCTATGGACATGATAACCCACTCTTAGAGCATCCTCTTTTAGTTCACTTGTGCCCTTCACAGGGAGAAATATCCTGTAGTATATCAGTCTGGTCTCCCCCAGAAGAGTGACCCAGCCCCAAAATACCAGGCAATCCTAACCTGAACAGGAGAAACAGTAAACCCCAGATGTATGTTTCAGCCTTCATTGGGCCTCATCAGTGAGATGTAGCTGAACCCCATAAGGCACTATTAATGTAAACATTGGTGCAGTGTAAGTTATCTGACTGCAACTTAATCTATAATATAGATTTTTTACACCATATGTATAGTATCTGTCTTTGAGTGGGGCAGTATCCAAGATGTGCCACATCCACAATTACTGGCAACATCAGTCCTTAAACAATGTAATAATGACATTGGTCTATTAAAAGTTGCAAGAACTCAAACACATGATCTAGAGATAATATAACTTTTTGTACTTATCTATCTTTACAGATCCTCCGTGCATACTGCATTATTTTGGAGCACCTACTTGAAAATGAGGAGACCCAGATAAATGGGTTCTGCATCATTGAGAACTTCAAAGGCTTCACAATGCAGCAGGCCGCAGGCATTAAACCTTATGAGCTGAAGAAAATGGTGGATATGTTACAGGTAATGGGACATTATATATATTGTTCAAAGCTTCTTTTCTTTCTTATGTATTGTTCAAAGCTTGTTTTCTGTATCTATCTCAATGAGTTGCAGAAACATGTTTTTTTTAACTTTCAAATTTTATTGAGAAAACAACTGGATTTTGGATTTTTTTTAAACAATTCCCCGGATATAATGTAGAAGAACAAAATCCTGGGAGATGCTCCTGGTAAATGCAGTAAAGAGGAAATCTTCCCTCTGCCATGCTGGAAAAGATTAGCTAGGCCTCAATTTGTCGGGTAACCTCCTGTCCCAATATAATTTCCGGGTGGCTGAAATTGAAACAGATTTTAAGCAGATTGTGAGTGGCCCTCCTGGAGCTCATTACAGGCATGTTGGCATAACATATTCACAGTGCCCTCCTATGAAGAACTAGAATTGTTAATTTGCCAAATTTTAATAAAAAATAAACTCTCCATGAATCTATGAACTACTCTATGTGATTATACTGTAAGGGAGTCACCACTGCTGTTTCTGTTCAACTATTTCTACAAGTAGGAGGAGACCATAAAATGCAGCTGCCTCTATTAAAATGTGGCATCCCTTAGTACTAGTACTTTCAACAGGACTAATATAAATCTTGTAAAGCTATAGGGCTCTTCCTTACTGACGAATCAGCTAAACAGTCAAAGCAGTGGCTTCCCCTGTGCAAAATAAAATTGAATATAAAAGCCGGTCCTGGTATGATTGTTCAAAAGAGTACTGGGTATATGAGACTGCCATGTCCTTTTTTTCATGAGTGCTGCAGTACATTAAACAGATATGTCTTTCATTCCCTTAAATCTCCTAATCCTATAATATCCATAGAAAATATTTGTATTCTATTTTTTTTTGCTCTGTTAAAATATTGCTTATCAATGGATACTTTGTAATTATTTTTACACAAATTAAAAGCATTAAATATAATAAGGATAGTGCCCATGTTGCCAGATGTAAAGGACCACTGTAGTTAACTTTTGTCAAGTATGTGTCAGAATAACTTTAACTTTAATTAGCAGCCATTGTTTTGGAAAATCTACATTTTTGAAGACTGTTTATGAGTATAGGAATCCATTATGAGTATAGGAATCTCCATACTAAGAGCTAGCTTTCAGTGGATGGAAGGGTGGAATAGGGAGAAGTTCAGATCCTTGTTAGATAATTGGGTTCAATTGAAATTGACTCCACACTTCTTCCACCACACAAGCCCAGAATCAGAAATGTAAATATAAATGACCACTAAAGGCATCAACATTTATTTTGTTCCAATTAAAAACAAGTTTTTTTTTTTTTTACTTTTTTCTTCTTTATTATGCTTTTGAGTCAAACATAATATATATATATATATATATATATATATATATATATATATATATATATATATATATATTATAAGCTATAATCATTAGTTAGTTGCAGCTTTAGTCTAAGTTCTGCTTTGTAAGGTGTGATACTACTTTACTGTTATTTATCTCTTCCTAGAGGACACTGATAACAGAAAGTACACACTGCTTCCTCTTTTTACATTCCTTATCTTTAGGAAAGTTACAAGACTTTCAGGCCCTTGGCATAAAACACTAGGCTCTAAAGTTACCCTGTCAGAAAACAAACAGTAGGCACTGGTGGAATGGAAATCTGCCAAGCATGTAATGAGCACTCTACAAAGAGCCAGATCAGTAGCCAAGACAATAATGTGAAATTAGAACCTCTAACTCTTACTCTTACTTTTTTTTTTTTTAAATTACTAAAGGCAGAAATTCATTACCAAAAACATTCATATGTACAGTAAACTGTAATTTCGTAACCCTATCTAAGTCTTTTATTTTGTAAGGCACAAATGGACCTTATAAATCTTGAAGCTTTTAACATATTGTTCAGGGTATGGTTCTAATATTATCTGTTAAAAGCATACCACCATTTTAGCCCCTCCAAAATCCCATAGACATCTGTATCTTGTTTTTTGTCAGTAATACCAAAAACATGGAATAAATATCCCCCCCAAAAAAATGTGAAGATATTGACAGTGCTTTCTATTTAATAGTTAATAAATGAAAGATACTTTTCTTTTTCTTTTTTACTTTAAACAAATATTTTGGTGTTAAGTAAGGGGAGTTGTTGTAAGTAGCATATACAAAAATGCTAGGGATACTTATAGGGCAAGACCATGGATCTGGTGGGTATAAGAATGGACACTAGATGGGTTAATTGATCATTATTTACAGTCAAATTCTGTTTCAAATATAAATGTTATAAGTCTCATAATTTATTTAACATTTTCTAAGATGTGCTATTTTTCTGTGAAGGTAGCATGGACTTTTTTCATTAACCATCACATTTCTATTTGTATTGCCAACAGGATTCATTTCCAGCCAGATTTAAGGCCGTCCACTTTATTCATCAGCCCTGGTACTTTACCACAACATATAATGTTGTGAAACCTTTCCTGAAGAGCAAACTCCTTGAGAGGGTGAGTCAGTCACATATGTAATGTTCTGGTACATAATATTTATCCTGCATGATTACAGAAGCACTTTAATCACTAGAAGTGCACGCGACATGTAACCTTAGTACGGTCATTTTACAGAAACATACTTATCCGGTCCCAGGCATTATGTTATAAAGTTAACCTTCATTGCTCTTTACAGGTTTTTTGAATGGTTGGAGCTACCATACTTTGGTCCAATAGCACGGCCTAACCCACTGCTCCTTACATTGCAAGTTCTTAAAAATTGTTAGTGTTATTGGATAAGCAAATCAGGAAACCGTTAAGAATGTACCCATTAAGATGGTATTTGATTATCCAGTGTGAAAATCCATTTAAAACACACATGATTGTTGGGTGATCATAGTGCTCTCTAGAAACCTGTCCATGGTTGTTCTGTCTCTTGGCAGAGAAAGTGTTTCCCAATTTTACTTTCTTCCCTAAACTTAAACAACCAATAATTTTAAATGGGGACAGAGGATCCAAATATGGTTTAATTTTAAACTATAGACAATAGCAAATACTTCCTTAATTAGATGTTATGAAAAAAGTGATTTTTTTTTTGTAGAAAACATATTGAAGTTTGCAATATTTACCTGACCATTAATATTTATGATCCACTCAACACTGGGGCTCACAGCATGGTGGGGCCCCCTGCTATCTGCACCCTTCTTAATTTATTAGCGTATGGCAGATAATTATTTTTATAGAAAGATGATTTTGTCACCCTATGAGTAATCTGACCAACTATATATATTGACGTCTGTGGGGTGTATAGAGATGTGCAAGGGGCCCCGAAATTTATTTTGCACCATGGCCCTCTATTCGCTAGTTCTGCAATTGCTGATAGCTCATTCTGATGGGTGAGTTATCCACACATAGGAGTTTTGTTGTTTTTATTTCAGTCTAAATCCATAAGAAATTAAAAACTACTTAGCATGTGCAGACCACAGGGAGTAATAGGGCTGATTTGGCTAATTACTCCCTTGCACATGTCCTTTCAAGTTGATATGTCTTTACACTGAATTCTATACATACAAGCGCATTACACATACTTAGGAGATGTTTATTTATATATATATATATATATATATATATATATATATATATATATATATATATATACACACACATATACAGGGTTGAGTCACATTACTATTACCAACATCTACTTTTGTTGTGATCGGGCTTGGTGGTTATATAAGGTGACATGTAAGCATTCTGCAAACATGTAAACCATTGCTGTCATTGGTAAAATTTGCAATTTATCCAACTTTGAAAATGGGATGATCATTGGCTTTCGGTCCAAGGATGGCAAAGTTTGTGAATTGTTTGCGTGCTGCTGTGGTTAAAGTGTACCGTGACAGGACAAACGGCACCACTGCAAATAAATGGCATGGAAACTGAGAAGCATCAGGAGCCATTAATGTCAGAGATGAACGTCGGCTGTGAAGGTGTGTGAGGGCCAACCAACATGCTACAGTTGGGCAACTCACCTTCCAAACGAACCAGGGAGCTACCAGATGTGTATCTAAAATTACAGTACAGTGAACCCTGTTGTGTATGGGGCTCCGAAGCAAAAGGCTGGGCACTGCACCCATGCTGACGAGGGTTCATTGTCAGAAGCATCATCAATTTGCAAGACAGTACCAAAATTGGAACTCTTCTGATTGGCAAAGGGTTGCCTTCTCTGATAAGTCATGTTTTCTGCTCCATCACCTGGACAGACATTGGCGTGTCAGGCGTGAAACCTCAGAGAAAAAACACTCTGCAACCATTATTGGAAGAACACAGGCTGGTGGCGGCAGCATTATGGTCTGGGGAATGTTTACTTGGCATTGTCTGAATCTACTCATACCTCTGGAACGCACTCTCAACCGATTGGGTTATCTATCCATCCTAACAGATCAAGTACACCCATACATGTTGACCGTCTTCCCTGGAGTGGATAGGATCTTCCAGCAGGACAATGCAACATGTCATACAGCCGAAATTGTCCAGGAGCGGTTAGAGGAGCACGGTGAGACTTCCAAGTATTTTATTGGCCCCCTTATTCGCTGGACTTTAACCCCATTGAGCACCTGTGGGACCACCTCTATCGCCATGTTCCCAGTATAGATTCTCCAACACGCACTCTTCAGCAGCTGTCGGATGTACTGCAGTCTGCATGGTTCCAGATACCCTTGCCAACATTCCAGCATCTTATTAACTCACTACCACACTGTCTATTCAGAATATTAACTGGTGGTAATAATAATGTGACTTGAGTGTGTATACATAAAAATATCTAATAGATATGTTAATGGTGTAGCTTTATCCTTGACTTTGTGAGGTTATCCATATGTTTATCTAAAATGAACACATAATTTATATTATAAAGAAAAATATTGTACTATGTGTAAGAAAGAGAAGTAAAGCCTCTAATTTGATACATTTCTAGGTCTTTGTGCATGGGGATGATCTGGAGACTTTCTACAGAGAAATAAATGCTGACATCCTGCCTGCTGACTTTGGAGGGAATCTGCCAAAATATGACGGAAGGGTTATTGCGGATAAACTGTTTGGGCCAAGAAATGAATCTGAAGATACAGCTCTATAAAACCATGTGCTTTTTGTATCTTAGTATTAGTATAAACACTGTAAGACATTACTAAATACTAGAGATAGTAATGGTTAGTTTTACCGTCAATCCTGTGAAATTTAAATATGCCAACAGCAGGGCTGTGACAATATATACCAAGATAGTACTTCTTAGGCACTAGAAATGAGCAGTGGTATAAGGGACGGGTAAACAGATGTTAAGTGCAGTCACCTGTTTTATATAAAGCAAAGAGACAGGAGAGGGAACTAAATCAACAGCAGCTTTGAAGATAAGTGAACGCGTAATAGGGTTTCGAAATATCGCACAGTGCTGGCCAGATTCCTCACCCCAATGTCCATGTTGGGTGATAACATATATACGAGCCGCCATTTTCTGGTCTTTTCCACCATCTCAGGAGGGATCACAGTTTATAGAATAAAACGGAGCAACGCACAAGCGCTTAAAAGATGATGTGTAAAAAGATTTGGTAAACTCCCATTATGGAAAAAGAGTATTGTAGTATTTTGCATTGTAAATAACAATATAGTTGAGTAAATAAATATGACAGTTTTTGTCAATCCATCATGTACCTTTATACTTTGTCTCTTTATCTATATGTTTATAGGTTAACATTTTTGGGATCCTACATAAAAAGTCCAGTGCCAACTTGCCGAGATAGAGAATTCAAAACACATTTTCTTCAGGGCCTCTTGACACTTGAACTTTCCACTGACAAGATAAAGTTACTGCTTTATTCCAGGTGTGTCATTATTGTTCACTAAATCTTAGACTTAATTGAAGCCAGACAATGTTCTTTTAGTAGTTTGTACATGTGCTCAAAATGAAAAAGTTAAAAGGCAAGTTCCACCTAAAAATACATTTATTTCAGATTAAAGATTACTTTTACAGAAGATTGACAGAGTAAAAGTTACTAAACTTGTCTAGTTTGCACAATATTCCTCCATATTTGTGAAGAAACAAAGTTGCCATCTTACATTTAATTTTTTTACTTTCATGCTTGATTAGCTCACAATACCTTATATACAGAGGTCGTGTAGCAATAAACAGCAAGTACTAAAACCTTCACATGAGCATTTGCACTTCTGCAAGTGTACTATTTAATATGAGGCACTAGGAGAAGCTTTTCCTTTAACGGTGGCTCTTTCATTGGTTGACATGAATTCTGCAAATCGTTTTGTCTGCACAGAATGACTTTGGGTGCATATTTTGCAATGTGTGAGCGCTTGTGCAAAAATAATACATGACAGCAGTAGTCATGCCGATCTATTGGTAACATCAAAGCATGCACATTCTTGCCCTTTCTATATAGAAGATGAGATGTTTTTTTTTGTTTGTTTTTTTAAACAAAGTTATCACCAACTAGAAAGAGGACATATTTCGATTGTTTTTCTTAACTCAATTTAATATCACTATATAAGCAGCTGAAATTATGTGATCTATCAGTATTTGTAGCCTCTGTTTATTGAGCAGATTTTTATCAAAACATGTACCTCAGGTTTAATCTCAGAATAATATTCCATTATAAAGAATTACTTTATTGAATTTAAATAGAGTAAATACCAACCTACAGTATTGGAGTGATTATGTAGAAGTCCTCAGTGTTCCTTTTTAAACATAAAAACATAATTCTTCCTCTTACAAGCTCTTCCTCCAACCCAGTCCACACTCATTAAAACAATTAAAGGTATATGGAACTTTCCCTATTTGTAGCTTTTTTTTAGTCTAACACATGCTGATTATATTAGAAACATACAGTGCCTTGCAAAAGTATTCACCCCCCTTGCCCACAACTTTGAAGATTTTTTTTTATTTTTTATTGTGAAGCAAACAAATATGACAAAATACCAGAAAAAGTCAATGTGCATAACCATTCACCCCCCTAAAGTCAATACTTTATAGAGCCACCTTGTGTGGCAATCACAGCTCCAAGTCTCTTTGGACAAGTCTCTATGAGCTTGCCACATCTTACCACTGGGATTTTTGCCCATTCCTCCTTGCAAAACTGCTCCAGCTCCTTGAAGTTGGATGGTTTGCACTTGTGAACAGCAATCTTTAAGTCTGACCACAGATTTTCTATTGGATTAAAGTCTGGGCTTTGACTAGGCCATTCCAACACATTTACATGTTTCCCCTTAAACCACTCAAATGTTGCTTTAGCAGTGTGTTTGGGGTCATTGTCCTGCTGGAAGGTGAACCTCCGTCCTAGGCTCAAATCACGCAAAGAGTGGTACAGGTTTTGCTCAAGAATATTCCTGTATTTAGCACCATCCATCTTTCCCTCAACTCTGACCAGTTTCCCAATCCCAGCTGCTGAAAAACATCCCCACAGCATGATGCTGCCACCACCATGTTTCACTGTGGGGATGGTGTTCTTTGGGTGATGTGATTCTTTGGGTGATTCTTCTGGCCACTCTGCCATAAAGCCCAACTCTATGGAGCGTACGCCTTATTGTTGTCCTATGTACAGATACTCTTTTTTATAACCTAAGCCTGCTTGTACTTCTCAACAACATTGTTCCTTACTTGTTTGGAGAGTGCCTTGGTCTTCATGGCAATGTTTGGTTAGTGGTGCCTCTTGCTTAGGTGTTGCATCCTCTGAGGCCTTTCAAAAAAAAGGTGTGTATATGTAATAACAGACCATGTGACACTTAGATTGCACACAGGTGGACATCATTACACTAATTATGTGACTTCTGAAGGTAATTGGTTGCACCAGAGCTTTTTATGGGCTTCATAACAAAGGAGGTGAATACATACGCACATGCCAATTTTCTGTTTTCTATTTCTATAAAATAAAAATATGTATATATTTTTTCTCATTTCACTTCAACTTATACTATTGTGTTCTGATCATCACATAAAATTTAGATTAACAAAACATTGAACTTAAGGCTGTAATGTAACAAAGACAAGGGGGTGAATACTTTTGAAAGGCACTGTACATTATATTGATTCATTTTATACATATACAGATTTCATTTAAAAGAAAAAATGGTTTTCCACCCCCCCCCCCCCCCCCAGAGCTACTTCCATAAGTACCGAATACTAATGTATAGAAAAACTGCATTCAAGTACATTTTTAACCCTACAATAGCCTTCCAACCAGTAAGGGGGGGGGGGGGGGGGGGATCTACAAATCCCATGATGTTTTACTGCAGAAACTGATTTTCCATAATGCTACAATCTTGTAGCTGCCTGTGATTGGCTACAATAAATTATGAATTTTAAGTTAATTAATCTTAGATTTGCAGGAGCATTCCTTCTCAAAATCAGAAAGCTGGAGAAGTTTTGCAAACTCTAGGTTATTAATATTCATTTTGGGATTTTTCATGCAAAAAATGTTTTGCATGAACTACAGATTCTCCTCTATCAACTTAATTCTTAATCCATGAAACTTCTATATGCCTTTTAACTTCTAATGGTTACTGCACTACAGTTATAAGTTATAACCCTATATGTATCCTAGATTCAGAGAGCAGTTTCCTGGCTTTGAGTAGTTGGCTCAAAAGTCAGTGTAACGTTTTATTATTATTAAATACCAACTGTGTTCATTTTAATTTGCCCACCCATACATGATTTAGTTGTAATAATACACCTTGGCTGCAAATAATCTTATTAGGGAAGAAGGGAATCAGGGGTAATCATGTAAAATATTTTAGGGATAAAAAAAATCTAAATTAATTTATTATAAAAAGTACTAATTTGGAATGCATGCTATTTAAATGTAAATGCTTACAGATGTTGTCTCTTGGGAACCAATATGTTATTTTAAAGTTACAAACACAATGTTACTTCATGCTGAACTTTTGGCTTCTTGACAGGCTTAGTATACAGTTTTTCTCCTGTATACCTAATTTTAAAGCTACATTACACTTATTTTTTTCTGCTAATGTTTTAATATTTAATTTTTTTAATCATATTTCGCTGCGCCTTATATCATCACATTTAGCTGGTTTGTAAACATCCCTAAACCACATTACCTTCCCAGAAATACTGGGGTGTCTGTCTATTCACCATCACCTATTACAAAAGGTTTGTAACCCCTAAGCATGGATTTCATGTTGGAAATATTTATTAGACAAGTAGAGTGCAGCCTCAGCATTGAAGTGATCCAGCAGGCCAACAAGAGAGGCATTCATGCCTCACCTGGCTTCGGATCAACTCAAACAGGATGTCTGAGATGTGGTCACATAGATGGGAGGCTGGGGGTGAGCAGGGGAACACAGCACTATGGAAAGGGATTTTTTGACATTCTACTTAAAGGGCAAGTTCCAAGGAAAGATAAGATGCCCATGTGTGCAAGAGTACATTTAAAAACAAAATCCAATGACTATTTTACAGAACTTTTCTTTTATTGCTCAGTGTTCTTCGAGGAGATGCAGAAATATATTACTGTCAGTTTAGAACTGCCGCTATAGTATGGTAAACTCGGAATGTTCTTGAGCAAATCTGGTTACATTGCTTCAGAATTTTATTACAAATTAGAAACATAAATGGAACTTTTTTTCAAGTGTCAGACCCCAGCAAAAACAAAGTCCTATCGTTTTTAAATGTAGGTGGTACCCGGGTAACGGACGAGATGCGCTCCTGAGAATTTTCTTAAATCAGATTTGTATGTAAGTCGGATCCTTGATGAATAATAACAACACTATAATGGCTCATATGTGGTAATAATTCTATAATGTAATAATACCTATGTATATACGGTAATAAGTTACAGAAGCTATTGTGCACTTTCTTTTAATTCAAACAAACAGAACATAAAAAAAAAAAAAAAAAAACTCATAGAAAAAGCTTTGGGAGCCCGTTTGTAATCCGGGTCGTTTATAACCCAAAGACCGCCTGTACTCCGTTAATATGCATTGTGACATAAAAAACAAACATACATACATTTAGATGGATTTTAGAGGAATCTAAGCCTGGCAGGGGTTTTTGCCCAGTTCTTTACGCCTTCACAGTTTGCATTGTAATATCATACACTACTCCGTGGCAGAATAGAATAGGAATTCCTACATATGGCACAGAGTCAGGGTTCTGTGCTAGATGGTGCTATGTAGTATGTAGTAATTATCTGATCTAATATGCCAAAGTCAAGCATCTCTGTCCGAATATAAAGAAGTACTGAATAATGGAAAAGCAGTATAGGGAAAGAGGTAGTCATGTCAAGGATTAATGAGGAAAAATGTGGATGACGATTGCGATAGGACATTTTTCCATATTCATTTTATATAATGCTAATGTACATATTATACACCCCTAAAATCTATCCATTTGTCCAAATATGACCTTTACTGAAACCGTTTCTGTATATGCGATTATCATTTTGATTTGTACTTTGTGTGCAGTTGAGAGCTGAAGAATACCAAGTCAATTAATTTGAAATATCTAAATATATAGCAAAATAGTTTGTCTAGCAATGTATTTAATTGTTGGTGCCCTGTGCCAAGAATACCAATCATTATGACTGCTTATAAATAAATAGAAATAGCTAACTGAAAAAAAGACACCTTAACGCAGAGCAGAGCCAATGATTCCAATTTAGTAAAATTAAAATTGAATGAACAAAATGTGGGTTTCAGCTGTAACATTGATAATGTAGATCTTTTTATGCCAACTTAAAAAAAAAAGTTAAAGTACTTAATAAAATGAGAGAACATCATCAAGAATTGGGAAAGCAATATATAATGAAATCAAGATATACATAGTCGTTAAGTGAAAATATTGAAGGGTGGGTCAGTTGGTAGCTGTGCTGCTTGTGGAGGTTACGACCTTTAACCCTGCTGTAAGTCCATCAGCAGTCAGGATTCAACGACCATTATTTAAAGTCTGCTGGCATTTTAGGAATGTGCCATTATTTCCTTATTTGGACAGCAAATCCCTTAAACATTAGAGCCTTTGCTTTTGCCTGGACAACAGACCCTGAATCTGCAAATATTTTCAACATAAATTATTATTGGTGGTTAAAAAGTATTTTACATGCGAGTGATTAAAAGCGGCTCACATCGGAGGATCCATTTACTCAAAATTCTTTTGAAGGAGTGAAAACCTCAGCTGATAATATAATATGTTGAAAGATGAATGATGCAGTGCACACCTGTTTGATATACATGATTTTTCAAAAGTTTTGAACCAAATTAAATTTAAAAAAAATAGGTATGCATATGTGGGTTTTGACAGCGTGCTATGTATTTTTCATCACTGCAAATAATTTTTTTAAAAATATTTCCAGGAATCACTTTGCAGTTCAATAATTAAAGAGATGCAGCTCAAAAGTATGGAAATCTACCCCTCCACTTTGTTATGTTATATAGCGCGATTGTCAGCGTTGGTTTAAAGGGACACAGGAAAGGTCCTAAGCTACTGCAGCAATGAAAAGTTCCTATATAAATATAAATATTAATTGGAAAGGTTAGATAACAGTTTAGAAACATGTAGAAAATGGCTGAGGACAAAGATGGTTATACAAAAGTGTTATTGGCCAAACAAAATATGCTTTAAATCTATGGCAGGAAATGGGAGACTTTATTTGAGCAGGAAAACCAGAATAATTGCTATAAAGACCCAGATTGGTCAGCCAAAAGTGATAGGGGGCAAATCTGTACCAGGCATGTATACAAGGCTTAAAATATAGTAGAAGTAAAAGACTAAGCTAAATCTTGTTATGTTGGCTTTTTTGTTCTGAGAATTGACACATTTATCCATATACTTCAGTGGAGATATTTTTGTGGAAATAAATTGGAAAATATATTTTCATTTATAGAAAATGCTCCCTGGCATATAGAGGCGCACTAGTACATTTGGATATTCAAAAACAGTAGTTTTCCTTGGGCTAGAATCGGTTAAATGCATGATTTTTCACATAGTTATATATTTTGTTCACAAATTATATTACATTTGGCCAATTGTTTGCATACACAGCACAGCTACAGTAAATGATAATTGACAAACTCATAGATCAGATTGTTTAGAGCCGTTGTACTCAACAGCTGGTCAAGCCAGTTATAGATAGATCATGGAGGATATCAGTAAACTTATCTCTGTTAAAATCAGTGCAAAACTAAATGTTGTTCTGGATGTGAAAGGAAATCCCCCTAAGCATTGGAAGGTGACCAGACAGTCCCAAAAATGTTCAGAACCATTGGACTTGAGTGTTTAGATTTGCATGTGGGCAGGGATATTGTACATCAGCTGACACATGCAGTTAAATCCTTTTGTCTTCTAAACCATTTTGCTGATTATTGAACAGCACACTGTACAAGTTGACTATAATGATCCTTTAAAATTTCCATGCAAAAATATCCTTTCCAAATGACACCATGGGTATATGACTGGTGAAAGGATACCTTGAATGGATTATAAGAGTTTTAATATATTAGTCAGATCCCGCTAAGACCCTCATTCTACTTCCTACCAAAATGCTCACTTACCAGAAATAAAAGTATATTCTCCATGAGCCTCATTCAATTGTGAGTTGGCCAATTCAATAGGGCTCTATATAAGCACATAACATATATTTTAAACAGAAATTTTTAGTTAATGAACTTCCATCCAAAATCAAGGTCTTCATTAACTAAAAACTTCGGTCAAAAAATATGTTATATGCTTATATAGAGCCCTCTTCAATTGGCAAAATTGCAATTGAATGAGGACCCTTGTGTCTAAAGAGTTTGCACATAAACATATTCATTAAAAATAACACACACATACATGAATTAAACAATCTTTATTTTAACATATTTAGTTCCATTAAGTCAAAGTTAACAAAATGACATTTTCTGATTGCAGTGAACTGTCAGGATCACAAAATCAAAATAATAATACAAAATAATAATAATAGAAAAGCAAAAAGAAGGACACTGTTTTGTTTAAGGTAAACAGCATATATTATATATAGAAAATTGCATTGCTAGTTGCAAATCTTAATCTCTAGAAATGACCGGTCCCCTGTCTATATTATTTATGAGACCGCAGGCAGTTCTAGGCCTGAAGAACACAAGCTAAACCTTTCTAGGGCAGCATTTAAGTTTCAAAAATATACTATAAGAATTATCGATCGCCCAGGAGCAAGCCAAACTAGCTGAAGAATACAGTGAAATAATCACAATTGCTTTGTTATATACCTGCGCTATACATGTGCACGTATGCACTATCCCTGCTTCATAAGGCAGTTGTATTTGAAGGAAAAACAACACAAACTGAAGATTACTATGCACAGTCAAGTTTCAAAAACATTAATAAAAAGTCTCTCTAGTGTTCTTGATATATGATAGAAAAAAGTCACCATACATTCTGTGAGCAGGGGAATTTGTGATATATATAGTAATGTACTTGCTATGATGATCGCCTCAGATCACAAATACAGCACCTGAACAGAAACTATATTCTGTAGATATATGGCTTGCTCCTTATGCCCGGTTTTGATTGTAAAAAAAGGTTTTTCCTGACCAGCTATAAAAATGCTTTGTGCATGCAATATAAATTGAGCAAGCATCGCAATGCCTGTGTCACAGACCCGGAGAGGAGACTGCTTTTACATAGCAAGGTTAAATTCAACTCAAACATAGATTGAGCCCATTTAACCATAAAGTACATTTTCCATCAAAAATAACATTGTTAATACAATGCTCGGTTTCAGACTCAACTTCTTGATTGTGGATTGCTAATTAATAACATTTTAATTACATCCACAAAAAAGCCTCGGAATGGAATTTCCATAAATGCTGCCCTATTATGATTATGACTTTTGATTTAACCAGCAAATAAAATAAACAGCTGACATACGTAATGTGATTGCAATTCTGATAATACATTTCCATCCAGCAGATTGTTCACTCACATATACATTATCCAAAACTTGGCCTGGACATTTATAATTGTGTGCAGAAGGTACTACAGGGTAACAATTATCAGACCAAACGCATCACTTTATAGAACAAGGAAATGTTAGTCGAAGCATTCAAGGACCACGGATTTTGGTTAGCAATGAACATAGATCGCATATACAAACTGTATTTACCGGGACTCGTGAGAAAACAACTTTCCAATATTTAGCTCTGTATTTGCCAAGTGTTTTTTTTTTAAAAACAACATAAAATACATATCATTGCCTGGAATGGGTTGCAAGGTATCTTTTTAGCATGGTCTCAGAAGATAATGCATGTCGTCCCCCCCCCCCCCCCCTTAATGATATAATGTTATCCAGTAATCAAAATCTGGACTGTGTTGTATAAATAACATATTTTTGTGTATATTTTACTATGTAATCATGAAAAGGGCAATATACATCACTGTTTGGATATTATAAAGATACCAAGAGATCAAATGCTTTAAAAGTATAGTACTAAATCTAAGCAGTACAAAATTCATCCCATTAATTGGTCAGTAGTTATTTCTTGAACACACAGGTGTCTTGTCATACCAACCTACCTAGTTATCTTGGCAAAGTAGATAAACAGAAGCCACTAAAGGCCTTTTCTTAGAATAAATATAAACGCACATAAATGAAATTTATTGATATGATATAAAGCTTTGCATTAGGTACAAGTGCAAAATAATAGTTTTTTTTTTTTTCTATATTCCGTAAGGATTCAAAATCTCAAATTGATCAATTGTAATTTTCACCAAAAACTGCATCACTCGGAGTTTACACTGTCTAAGTACTAAAATAGAATAAGGTGCAAAACGTTGTTTTTTTGATGCAGCAAAACCAATTAGGTCTGGGGAAGGGTCAAGTGGCTCCGGTTTATGTGATGGAGGTGTAAGAAACGTTAAAAAGTGCATGCTCCACATTGCAAATTTCGTCAGTTTCAAGTGTCACTTGTCACAATTGCTCAATCTAATATATCAAAGAATCAGGTTTTTTTTGTAACTATTACTGGGCATAATATTGTTAGGTGTTTTATAGTATCCTATGGTGAAAGGGGATTTGGATACACATCCACTGAACTATGAAGAGACTTTATGTAATATTAGCTATTCTCTAAGAAGCATTCATCTTGGAGCACGCAAACAAATAAAAAATGAATTAAAGTAAATGGTCAATTAGATTTCTTCCAGACCTATAAGATGCTGGGCAGAAGACTGCCTAGCAAATAGAATCAAATACCGAAAAGCTCGTCTACATGTGGCTAAGAAATAGTGTATACAATGAAAAGTTGGAGATACACTCTAATGGATCGAATTCATAGATGCATAGAGATCTTTACAATGCTGAATCTTTAAACTACTTTGCCAACAAATATGTTTTAAAAAGCGATCAACAGAAGACATCGATTCAGAGCCTTTTTTTTTTTTTTTTTTCGACCCAATTTCTTAAAGAACTCCAGTCTGAATGCCACTGATGAGCAACCTAATGTCAAAAGAAGTGCTGTCAATAAAGTAAATTCTTAAAAAAAAAAAAAAGTTTTCACGGAATGCTTCAAAAGAACACATTGGAAAACACTGCTAGTTTTCAGATGACATAAAAATGACAAATATATATACGAATAAATAAATAAAAATGACTACATAAGTGCTGTAATACAATATACAAAAGGCATATATGTAAATTATGGGTTGACAGTAATATTTTGCGCTTGTGGTTGAACTGTACAATCCAAGAAAGAACAGTTTTCAAGAAATCATTGCAAAATTCAATAGACTGCATCATGAATGACAAACTGAGCTTCCATCTCCAAGCTCCAGTAGGAAAGCAAGTAATTAATGTAAGTAGCAAGGATGGAAAACCAAAATAATGCCACAACATGGCAGGTCCCTACACCAATATCTCCAACACCAGGTTCTTGAAAAAAAAAAAGCAAAGTATAATTTACTGCCTTGGCAGACCTGACGAGTCAGAACTTAAACATTGCAGCTAGTACAACAAACTCTATAAGTGATCTGATCTGCCCAATGTACACATTGTAAATGCAAGTCTCTCCACTTAAATCAATAACACTTTGGTGTGTGGCAGTAGTACTATCCCTGAGTCTTACAGAAAAAGTATGCGATACCAGAGTAAAAACAAACAAGAACACAACCTAATACTGCAGCAAATAAAGCATTACTTACAACTGTAATTACCAAAGGTAATAAACAAGCAGAAAAAAAGACACGTACTGCTTAACTGTAGCATCATTACAAAGACATTAACCATTTTAGTACCCCATATGGAAACAAAATCCTCATACAGTACATACTTCTAAGGAGATCTTGACAGATCTGAACATATACATCTCACATATACTAACAGGAAGATGTATGCTGGAGAAATAGATTTCAATTAAAGACTGCATTTCCAACACAACATTACATACAGCTCACTCAAGCGTAGCTCAGCACAGCATACCAATGGGACTTCTGAGATGATCTAAAAAAGTGAACTGGCCAAAGGCGTCATAAAACTGGCTATAGATTTACTTTGCAACTGCTTGTATTTTCTAAAATGCAAAGCTAACATATCTACTACAACATACATGTAAAGGTAGATTGGAAGATTGGGGTTATTTCCATATGACTTCCTTATTTGATGGTTTGGTTCAGTAAGGGTGTACCATACATATATCATGTTGGACCTCAATGATTGTTTAAGGCGAAACAAGATTTGCAGAGGTGGTAAATAGGTCTACTAGTTTAACATGCTAAGCAATAGAAATCCTTTATTTTTATGTTGCTCTGGAAGTAATGCAAAATTTCTGAAGAAAAAAAGTTTGGTCAGGGTCAAATGGCAAGTTAGCAAATTTAAACACCGTCACAACAAAAATTAAACCAATATAGTGCTAGTTAGAAATAAAAAAAAAACTTGGGGCGTAAATTAGGACAATCTCAAATCATAACCACAAATGACCAGTTCATTTTTAATAAGAATGCTGGATATATAAATTAGAAGAGCTGTCTTGTCTGCAGGTAGATATATGAAGCAGAAGCTTCAAAGCTACTATATATATATATATATATATATATATATATATATATATATATATATATATATATATATATATATATATATATATATCTATTAAGTAAATACAAACTTTTTTTTCCAGCAGAGAGCATTAATCAGGTGTGGCATCATGGAATGGACCTGAATGTAACGTTTAGTCATTGTATAATGTCAGACAAAAAGCAACTCCCAGGCTTGAGGCACTTCCCATCAGAAGCCCAAAATACCCTATGAAACCAGGCAACTTCTAAGCACAACCAAACAATAACCTGGGCTAGAATTGGATAGGACACCCATAGTGCAAAACAGTTTGAGGCCAACCATCTAACTAATTTGTTCACCTACAATATCAACAGGAATCACTTGCATACTTTTAATATATGCAAAACTTTAGGGAAATGGACTAAAAATAGTGCAACTGGAAATATTTTCCTTTCTCCATACATGGAAAAAAATACATGAGTATTTTTAATGTCTGGATACAGCAATTCTACTGCTGGTTCTCATTTCAAGTTGAGACAAAAGCTAGACACATTATATCAAGTAATTCAAATGTTATGCATTTCCAACACTTAGAGGAAATACATGCATTTTGATTATATGAACTTGAGAAATGCTGTGCTTTATCACTGAAAACACTGTCAACAAATCTGCCTGAATAGCCACAGAATGACTGCAAATATAAGCAACCGCATACTAGTGCAATGAGAAAAGATACTGTATCAAACATATTCAATTTTGTGTTTTTGTACCCCTAGAAGAAGGAATGGTTTGATTAGCATGGAAAGGCTAGTTCACCAAACTTACTATCACACATACATCATTAGTATTTGCTGAAACTTGTCCTAAGCAAACATTACTTTAGCACATTTTAATAGAACCTTGACTTAACAAAAATGGGGAAAACCATTGAGAAAGCAACGCAGTATTTAACCAAAAAGGTATAGGTGAACTGAAAAGGCTCACAGTGGAGACATGGCCTCTTCTGTGGTAGTTTTACTGCAGACCCAAATGTTGTACAGTAGCCAGTGATAGACATAAAAATATTTTTCACCAAAAAGGATGGGCTCTGCAGGTAAATCTGAAGAGTCTTTGGGAAGATGATAAAAGTGCTGATTTTACTTGTGTTCAGCTTGCTCCCTCTCTGAACATAGAGTTTTATTTTTCTCCCACTGACACATGGCATTGGAGTACTGCACCAAAAGCTTGTCCATCCAGGTCAGGGGTTCTGGAAATAGTACTGCACCCTCAAAGAAGCCCAGATGCCCCCCGTGAAGAGGCAGCACCACTACAACATTTTCCTTCTTGTCTGTGAAATCAGAAGAAAACAAAGAAAAAACAATCAGTTCATGTTCGATACCATGCTTGTTTATTCTCTTTAATATAATAAAACACACAAGGAAAGAACGCCTACCACACACTAAAAGGATACCTGAGAATCTTCTGAGATCCATTATATTTTACTAATAAAGTGCTAAGAATTCTTATATTTCAATATTAAAATAAAAAATAAAATAAATAAATAAATAAATAAAAAAAGTGGGGCAGCAGTGACAAATGTTTTATTGGAAGGCACGAAACATAGTTGGGTCTCAGATGAGCGTTTTTGGGACATTTGCAAAGCTAGTTTTACTGGATCGAAAGTAAAAAAAAAAAAAAAAAAGGATTTAAGTTGAAAAAGTGAAATGGACTCCAGGCTTTGGAACATGCTGTCCTTAATAATTGTGCTTTTATTGCTTTGGAGATGGTTGGATTGGAACCTTATATGCAGCAATTTAAGGTAATTATTAGACACTATCAACTTGTCCTGTCAAAAATGACAGCAATAAAATGTGAAGCCTGGCAATGCTGTTTGCCAGACAATGGTAGTCTCTCTCCCCTCACCCTCCCACTCCCCCGCGTCTCTCCCCCCTCACCCTCCCACTCCCCCGCGTCTCTCCCCCTCAGTTCGACTGCATCGCTGGTGAGCCGTGCTTCACAAGGCTCGCAGTTGCGTCCCTCGCAACTGCGGTACCAACATTACAAACGTCACCAACATCGCAAGACCCACAACCATATATGTGATTGTAGTTTGCGTGACTACATGGTATATTTATGAACTGAAATCAAAGCAAAGTTACCAAGAAACCAACTGTTGGATATGGTGGGTGGTAGATGTAGACTGTTGAAGAAGATGCAATACAGAGCCTGACTGCATGCACGATACTTGCTAGTAAGATAAATTATGCTATTTTAACATGAAAAACGCTATGTTAGCACAACAAAAACTGCTTTATAAAAACTTGAAAGTTGCGTTTCAAATTGTGGAATGAAATGAAAATGCCTTGGCAGCAGAATTTTAATTCAATTTACTTACCTGCAAGAGTCTTTGGAATGGATAACAAGCTATCATGTACCAGGGGATCATCCACAGAATTAACCAGGAGGAGAGGGACATGAATCTGCATTGGAGAACAAAAATTCAAATCACTGAGGTAATGAGAATACCAGAACATGCATAGTATAGCAGTAAACAGCTATATAAAATGGTCTGAGGTTCCTTAACTTACATTGTGCAAATAACGAAGGCAACTTTCTGCTTCATAATACTCCTTGAGAGACTGGTACCCATGGAACTTTCTAAAAATATTAAGTAAACAATATTAAAATAGACAAGCAAAAATGAATGAGACAAAAGACTCCCAAATTATCTTAAAGTGAATTACAATTTCAAAGAAAAATGTTCATTTGTTTCTTACAGTAAAGATACGTACTGCAGAAAAAGTGAACAAATATTTTTTGATATACCTGTTGTAAAACCTCTAAAAGCAAATACACTGGTAACATTTGTGCACTCCTACAAGTAATAGTGTTCATCATGAAAGCTTCAACAACTTCAAGTGGAGGATAATGGGAAAATGTTTTCAGAAAGTTGCAGTCGGAGTCACCATTTTGGTTTCTGCTGATCTGCTTCCCAGGTGGTAGGAGACAATTAATGCAGATGATGTTCGGGCTACTACAGTAGAAATGTGGCAATTCAAAAAGCCAATGTCTTTAATAGGTCTAGCAGAAAATCTCATTAGTTTACAAGGACAAAGACTAGGGGCAGTGGAGGTTCTCTATATGTGCACTTAAATATATGATATATAATTGCAAGCCAATATTTGGACTGCAACTTCTGTATGTGTCTTTTGAGCCCTTCAGGACTGCAGTAAGTGTGTTAAAACAGTGCAGCAAACTGGGACAATGTTTCTTTAAAAAATATAATAATGGTAGATGCCTGGATTGAATACAGAGAGGACTCTGATGCTGTATAGGACGAAATGAGAAGCAGTGAGTGTAATACCACTAAGTAAAAAAGCCTATAGGAGAGTTATACAAAGTGGTGGATAGACTATTGTATGGTACAAGTTATATCAAGAAGAGAGTCAATAGATTGAATGAACTGTAGCAGAATTCATTTATGGACAATTGCACGTAAATATTTGTAGTAGTTTCCAATTTGTAATGCTGATTTTGCAATCTTTATTTTATAGTGATTCATACTGGATATCTTTAAGAGACAAAAGGTGGCTCTACAGCCTTGTGTATGGGATGGGATTTAAGATTAAGCATACTAATATTATTTTAATATGTTTGTAATACGGTAAATTAGCAGTTATTCTAAGACTTTACTTGTATGAAAGTTATTGCTTGTAGGACAGATGTAAATATCTATTTTCGAACAAGTCAATGATACTGGAAAAACAGTGTTACGATTAAACATTATTTTTACAAGGACACACCCAGCTGAGAAAGGCCAACAGTGAAGGCCAACACTGCAGCACAACAACATAAGTAAAACATTTAAATATTTTTAAGGAGCCAAAAAAAAAAAAAATATGTTACAGCCTATTATCAGAAGAAAATAAATACTAGACGTTTTGGGACTATGGTAAATTGCTAAAAATATGTAGCAGAGAAACCTACCTCATTATGGTATCATCAATCTGCATGAGCGATGTTGCTGTATAAAGTCTGCTCAAGTCGGAATTGTTCAAGACTTGGTTAATTTTAATGCCGTCGCCAAACAGGGCATATCTGATGAAAGAATACAAACAAATGTAATACAAGCAAACATGTCTGCACAGCATCAAGCAGAGTAAAAACAAAGACATCATTTGGATATAGATCAAGCCATAACTAGTATTAGGCAAACAACTAATGGTATGAAATCATAATCGATTAATGTAAATTAATTAGTGGATTGAAATAATATGAAATATTTTAGTTTTTGAACCAACCTATTCATTATTTTCATTCAATTACAATTAAATTTAATTCAGTATATAACGGTGGGTCACCAATAAGTAATATACAGTAACTAGATAGGAGGTAAAAGGATTTAGTACAATGAATATTAGTCCCAGTTGGTCTACATTAAATGATTAACAAATAAATATACTTTACTTTATATATTTGGTAATATACACAACTGACCCAGTGGAACCAGAAGCTGTAAGTTGGTGTGCACAAGCCCACAGCAGAAGAAACAAAACAGACCTGACCATTATCTGCTTGGCCTCACTCCACTAACTTTACAACCTACCACCTGGCATCTAAAGCTTCCAAGAAGAACAGCAAACTATAGACAGGGCAGTTAATGAAGCAAAACAATAATAGAGCGTTTTATGGTGCTAAACCATTGTTGCTTCGGAAAAGCACTAAAAGGAGAGGTAATTCTAAACACTTATCAGCACAGTAAAGTGTAATAATTAGCACAATTGGACAATGACCTAGGTTTATTTTAGAATATACAGCAATGTTATATTTACACAAGGGATTTTATTATTTGAGAATAGTATGTCTGCAATCCTGTATTGAAGAGAGAGACATCAAAATAATATTTGGAATTAAGGATGTACATTACAAGCATTTAAAGTGTATTCAGTGGATAAAGGCTGTGCCCCTAATCACGCCTTATTTATTTTGTGTAAATAAGCAACACTCAATACTGTACCTGTGGGACAGGATGATTTTCTTCATATTGTCTGCCATGAGGAAGTTATAAAACCGCCGGCATTGATCCCACTGTAGAAAGGTTTCCTGTGCACTGAAAGAAAGTAACATATCACAGGAGTCAACAATGCATTACAATACACAGTCCTAGTAATAAAGTGAGCAGCCTCAAGGTAACAAAACATGCTCCCCTTAACAAAAATCAATTACAAGTTTAACAACCATAACCAACACATGTTTTAAAGTTCAGTATCAATGTAAATAAAGAATGCATTATTGTATATAGAACAGCTACTCTATTTGCATGTCCCAGCTCAGCTTCCCAGAATGCAGTGTAATAACTGTATTTCTCAGAATTCTGAGCTGAGAGCAGGTTTTTTAACTTGTTTTAGACATTCAAATGTGATGAACACAGATGTACTATTTATTTACTATTACATTACAGTAAAATCCCCATTCTACAGAGTGTATATATATATAAATAAAATGTATGTATGTATGTATGTATGTATGTATGTATGTATGTATGTATGTATGTATGTATGTATGTATGTATATATATATATATATATATATATATATATATATATATATATATATATATATATAATTTGATTGATTTATCTTTGTCTAATTTTGTTACAGCACAGAAACCTATATATATATATCACATATATAGTTGTGAGCGTACGAGTTGTTGCTAACGCTTGCGGGCTCGCGAAGCGAGGGCCTCAGTTGCTGGCATGGCGCTCCTTACCAGCAACTGCGACACTCGCAAACTTCACGCAAAAAACATACAAGACACGTTAGCATACATTACGACCTCGCAAAAAATAGTCCGCAACCCACGAACATGAACATTTTTTAAACACAATAAATACACACAGCACATACATAAAAAGCTTACCTACAGCAAGAGGAAGCATCCAGGAATTCAAAAATGCAACTTACACCTTCATTTAACTCAAAATAAAAGCATTTAGACACTAAAACATTCTCTAAACGAGAGAAAAAATGGCCGCCGAACAAAACAAAAATGAGGCTACAGCACTCTAAACACGCAAAACACCACAAGAAACTCGCAAAACACCACAAAAGACCTACGGATATTCTGCTAAGACACATACCACACATTACCCGCCATTTTACGACAATGCAGAAGTACACGACTATGCTAACAGTTTGGTCTCGCTCACACACACTATTACACTGCACACATTCACGCTTACACAGCAGCTCCACACCACTAATGCTGCAGCAACATCAAAACAGATTGCCAGCTCTTCAACACAATGCTTCAAAATAGGTAAAGTATATTCATTTATTAATGTATTATATATTTCATTATTATACACCAAACAGCATTAGCTACCTTACAATTTTATTGCCGTCATTTTTTGACGGGCAAATCTCTAGTATACTGTATATATATGTTTCTGTGCTGGAAAAAAATTAGACAAAGATAAATCATTTCAGAACTTTTTCCACCTTTAATGTGACCTATAAACTGTACAACTCAATTGAAAAACAAACTGAAATCTTTTGGGTTGGAGGGAAGAAAAAAAGAAAAAGAAAAATAATGTGGTTGCATAAGTCTGCACACCCTCTTATAACTGGGGATGAAGCTGTGTTCAGAATTAAGCAATCACATTCCAAATCGTGTTAAATAGGAATCAGCATACATCTGCCATCATTTAAAGTGCCTCTGATTAACCCCAAATAAAGTTCTGCTGCTCTAGTTGGTCTTTCCTGAAAATTTCTTAGTCGCATCCCACAGCAAAAGCCATGGCCCACAGAGAGCTTCCAAAGCATCAGAGGGATCTCATTGTTAAAAAGGTCAGGAGAAGGGTACAAAATAATTTCCAAGGCATTAGATATACCATGGAACATAGTGTCTCAGTCATCATCAAGTGGAGAAAATATGGCACAACAGTGACATTACCAAGAACTGGAGCTCCCTCCAAAATTGATGAAAAGACAAGAAGAAAACTGGTATGGGAGGCTACCAAGAGGCCTACAGCAACATTAAAGGAGCTGCAGGAATATCTGCCAAGTGCTGTGTGGTACATGTGACAACAATCTCCCATATTCTTCATATGTCTGGGCTATGGGGTAGAGTGGCAAGCCAAAAGCCTTTTCTTACGAAGAAAAAATTCCAAGCCAGGTTACATTTTGCAAAAACACATCTGAAGTCTCCCAAAAGCATGTGGGAAAAGGTGTTATGGTCTGATGAAACTAAGGTTGAACTTTTTGGACATAATTCCAAAAGATATGTTTGGCGCAAAAACAACACTGCACATCACCAAAAGAACACCATACCCACAGTGAAGCATGGTGGTGGCAGCATCATGCTTAGGGGCTGTTTTTCTTCAGCTGGAACTGGGGCCTTAGTTAAAATAGAGGGGATTATGAACAGTTCCAAATACCAGTCAATATTGGCACAAAACCTTCAGACTTCTGCTAGAAAGCTGAACATGAAGAGGAACTTCATCTTTCAGCATGACAACGACCCAAAGCCTACATCCAAATCAACAAAGGAATGGCTTCACCAGAAGAAGATTTAAGTTTTGGAATGGCCCAGCCAGAGCCCAGACCTGAATCCGATTGAAAATCTGTGGGGTGATCTGAGAAGGGGTGTGCACAGGAGATGCCCTCGCAATCTGACAGATTTGGAGTGTTTTTGCAAAGAAGAGTGGGCAAATCTTGCCAAGTCAAAATGTGCCATGCTGATAGACTCATACCCAAAAAGACTGAGTGCTGTAATAAAATCAAAAGGTGCTTCAATAAAGTATTAGTTTAAGGGTGTGTATACTTATGCAACCATATTTTATTTTTATATTTTTTCCCTCTACCTAAAAGATTTTAGTTTGTACAGTTTATAGGTCACATTAAAAAGGTGGAAAAGGTTCTGAAATGATTTATATTTGTCTCATTTTTTTACAGCACAGAAACCTGACATTTTAACAGGGGTGTGTAGACTTTGTATATCCACTGTGTATGTGTGTGTGTATATATATATATATATATATATATATATATATATATATATATATATATATATATATATATATATATATATATATATATATATATATATATATTATTTATATTAAACTCCCTGTTATCCGGCACCTATGGGGACTCCCTATTGCCGGATAACTGTAGTTGCCAGTTAAATTTTTTTTTTTTTAATTGTGAGTCTCTGATTTTAAGGGTCTAAACGACCCTTTAACCCCCCAAAACGCCTTTAAAAAAAGGCATTAGCTCTTAAAACTGGGCAATTTAGGGCCCCCAAAAACGTAGAAAAAAGAAAATTTGAAAAAAAGTTAGCATTTTTTTTCCCAGTCTCGAACTTCCGGATAGTGCCGGTTTAGCGTTGCCATGGCTTAAAAAAATAAATGGACGGCGCATGTCGCTAGTATATATAGTATAGTACATTTGTGTTCACATTTGAATGTCTAAAACAAGTTATACATATATACACACACTCTATATAGAACTGGAAAAAGAAATTCAAGGGGATGTTCCACCTAAAACATAATTTGCTTTAAGACAGTGGGAACTCTAGAGAGTGGCATACTGGGCGGCCATGAGGGGCATCACTTGTACAATGGGTACAGTGGATTAACATAATGTTCTTTTTTTCAAAATACAAAAAAAGAATCACAAAAAAATGCACTACAGTGTTGGAAATAAAAAAACTCACTTATTGCCCAATGGTCAATAACTTTTACTGTAGATCCAGTAAGTGGCAGTAATAGTAAGAATAGTGTTATAAAAAATGTAATAAAGTGCTAACTGCTTGAAATATAATAATTTGTGCTATTTTTTTTTATTTCCACAAAATTCTATTTGAGGAGCAGAAAAAAAATATTTTAACTTCCACAGCTTAGCACAGTAGATGTAGTTTGACTGGCTCTGGGTCAGCCAATCAGATTACACAACTCAGAATGTTAGTGGCACAGAAGGAAGTACATCACATATATAGTTGCGAGCATGCGGGTTGTTGCCAACGCTGCGGGCTCGCAAAGCGATGGCCGCAGTTGCTGGCATGGAGTGCTGAAGGCGCTCCTTGCCAGCAACTGCAGAACTCGCAAAATTAACAGACGTATGACACAAAAATACTAGACGCGTTACGACCCATTATGACCTTGCAAAAACTGGCGAAACCTGCGCACATGAAAACCACAATAAATACACACAAAAAATACATAAAAAGCTTACCTACAACAAGGGGGGGGGGGGGGGGGGCACCCAGGACCTCGAAAACTGAAGTTACACATCAATTTAACTGGAAATAAAAGAGTTTAGACACCCGAAAATCCCCTAAGCGACAGAAAAAATGGCCGCTGAAAACGAAAACGAGGCTACAGGACTCGAAAGACGCAAAACACCACTAAACACCTACGAGATCCGAAAACAAGGATGTAACCCGCGCAACACGAAAAACATTACAAACACAATAAATACACACAACAAACACATAAAAAGCTTACCCACAGCAAGGGGGGCACCCAGGACCTCTGCAAGTGAAGTTACACCTCAATTTAATTTACAATTTCGAAGTTTAGACAACCGAAAATCACCTAAGCGAGAGAGAAAATGACCGCCGAACAAAACGAAAACGACACTAAAGGACCCTAAACACGCGACACACCACCAAACACCTACGGATTTTCCGAAAAAGTCGGACGACAACATTTTAGAACAATAACTTATATAATCCGGAAGTACACAGCTACCCTAACGGATTTGCCTCACGCACACTATTACACTGCACACATTCATGACTCTTACACAGCAGCTCCACAGCACTAATGCTGCAGCAACATGAAAACAGATTGCCAGCTCTTCAACACAATGCTGCATATATTACTTCACAATAAAGTATATTAATTTCTTATTTTATTAATTATTCATTGCCATACCAAAAAAAAAAAAAACACCAACGCTGCTCATAGCACACAAACAACCAAGAGCCTCGCCAAAGGCGCTCATTGCAAAAGACGCCATGAGCGCAGAAGGCGCTCAGCGCGAGGCACGCAATCAGCGCCCAAGGATCTTAAAAACACCAACAAAATTAATTTTGCACACAAACAACATTACCTGCCTTACAATCTTATTGCCGTCATTTATTGACGAGGCAAGTCGCTAGTTTTATCTAATAACGACTCTCTCCCGAAACATGGAGAACTAATTAGCAAACAAGCCAAGTAATTACATTAAAACTAATCTGTGTGTTCTTCTGTATAGCAGAATGTTTAATTAGAACATGCCCTCTAAAAGGAACAGAATAAACCAAAACTATAGTGGGGCTGAAGAAGGGTCCTAGACGATACCAGAATAATGGGAATATGCTTCCTTACCTAGCACATCATTATTTTGTGAAGGGTTAAAAGTTAATTTTCATAACAATAGATCAATAAGGCATTATGATTTTAGGGAGCTTTCTTACTGTTCCAGGGCTCTATTCTCGTATACTAGACATTATGGGAAAAGTAGCTATGTTATTATTCAAGAGTGGTAACAGAGTAAATTGAATGCTAAAGGATAGGAAATGTAAAGAATGGTTTACGAATATTTAGGAAATGTGCACAAAAACAAAGCTTTGACGAATTATAAAATAATTAACCTCCGATTTTACTGAAAGACTTGAATCAATGTCTGTTCTATGTATGCCTCATCTTTACAAACAAAATTCTTAAAAAGGAAATGTAAGATTACAAAGAGACTTATTTTATTCGCTCTGCCAGAATAACATTTCGATGATACTATATAATATTCAAACATGCCCATTTTGAGATAATACGGTACTTTGCCAAAAATCAGGAAGCGCGATGTGAAATATCCAGCACATAATCAGTTACATTTTGGAAGCAATCATGTTTTCAAATGGCCCAGCTTTAAGCTCTTAATTACTGAGATTTATTGACCAACTACTTCACGAGTTAAGACCGCGTTCACAGTGCATTGATTTCTCAAAATAATCAATTATACAAAGATCAGCATAAATAACATTTCCATTAATAGTTAATAGGTGTACTATATATTTAAAATATATTGTGTGTTAAATAAGAAGCATCTTCAAATGATTGGTGGAAGCCACAGGGATCAATGTTGTGTGAAGATTAAAAATACCCAATTAAAAAAAGATGTATCAAATTATTAATAAGCTGTATACCAAAATTGGAAAGCAGTTTTACTTTTAGAGAACTAATTCAAAGGTCATAGAGCACAAGTTTTTTTGAATATCGGTGCAGAATGTGTTGGAACAGAAAATAATATGACCAAGAAACCAAATTGCAGTTGGGTAATGGTAGGTTTCTTCAATGACCACCAGAGGGAGAAGAAAACTGAAGACTTAAATTTGTTGCAATCTTGCCTGTTATCCAGAGCAAATACACAGACATGTTCATCACCTGGTATCCAATTTTCCCACAAAGGGTATTGAATATGCATACTGCTGCAATGCCTAATAAATACCCATTTGTGTATCACTTTAGTGAAGCCTTGGCAGCAATGTGCATTATTGTATTAGATGTGTTCTGCTTCATAAATGTAAAATTGCCATAGCACAACTATGCAAACATTGCAGCCCCTGTGATAGCTTAGTTAATAACCCCCAAATATATTATTGTAACACATTTTACTGATGTTTATTTTGATACAAATTAAACCGTAAAATTGATTTAGCCCATATAAAGAATTTGAACCTTTCCTGTTTTATGCTACAGCGCGTGCACAGCACTGGAAGCCCCCTGTTGCCGGGTGCGCTAGCGCTCAATGTATTCCCTAACGACCTACCCCCGTTGCCGGCCCTACCCCCTACAGAAGTTAGCGGTCCTAACCCTACACCTAACCCCCTAACCCCAAGTCCCAAACCCTAATCCCCCTTGCCGGCCCTAACCCTAATCCTACCCCCCTTGCCAACCCTAACCCCCTAGCTGGCCCTAACCCTAATCCTACCCCCCCTACCCCCCTTGCCAACCCTAACCCCCTAGCTGGCCCTAACCCTAATCCTACCCCCCCTACACCCCTTGCCAACCCTAACCCCCTAGCTGGCCCTAACCCTAATCCTAACCCCCTACACCCTTTGGAGGCCCTAACCCTCTTAGCCTAACCCTAAGCCCCTACACCCCTTCCCGACCCTAACCATGTAAACCTCACCCGAAAACCCCTAACCCCTTACCGGCCACAAGGAGACTGCTTAATCGGCGCAGGGCAGTGCAGCTTGCTTGCGTGTACATAACAGATGCACGTGTACGTGTGGTAGCATAAAAAAAAAGGAAAGCACCAAGAATTTACAACCTCCTGTATATATCTCTGCAAATAGCATGTGTGTGAAAATAAAAAGTGCAATATGTATACATTGTGATTTCAATATTACTATCATTAGTTAGCAATGCTAATCAACTAATTATACTGCGCCAAGCACATCTGCCCCCAAATACATTGTATAGCCCTTATTTAGGTGGAGGGTCCCCTTATACAGTGTGTATCTCTGTCTATGTCAGCATATCCTCCTTATATTGATGCTGGGACCCCGTAATAATGTGAGCCTCATATCTGTGAAGAGACCGAATATCATGTACCCCTCTTATATTAGCGCAGACACCCCCTTTTAGTGTGAACCCCCTTATATTTGTGAACAGACCTAATAGAATGTACCCCTCTTATATTAGTGCAGGGACCCCATAATAGTGTGATAATAATAGTCTGCTTCTATATCATTGTTGAAAAGGTAACTGCAGTAATCCACCTGAAGTGCACACAGATTTGAGAGAGGACTGGGAGGGCTATACAGCAATTCAACAATCGGGACTCGCGATGCGCTTGTGAAACAGACTAGGTCCGCTCATTATATTGTTCAATGTTCCAATAACACAGGGTTTTTAAACACTTAGCAAATTGGGCAACACCCGTTCGGTTGTGAAAAAAGCAGTAAACAGAAGCACTTACCGAGAAGCACTATACCCCTGGCACACACTAACACAGCACAGGACTCGCTCCTGGTTGGCTGCAGCCTCACCAAGGTATTTACACACAATGTTCCCTCCAAGGCTGAATCCAACAACAATAAGCTGAGTGTAAGGAAATGTTTTCTTGATGTAGTTAACCATAGCTCCAAACTCCCATGTACAGCCTGTTGAAAATAACAGAACATGTAGAAATTATTTAGAATATGCTTTTTATTTAGAGATTTCAAGAATACATTTGCAGACAAAATGAAATAAGAAGAAAAGAAAAAAACGATATAAAAATACTGACTACTCACGATCTGGGCTGATCAAACATGGGAAAAGCTGTTCAATAGTCTGAGGGCCACCTGGTGCCCACCTATATTCTATGGGGTAGTACAAAATGTATTATTCATTGCCCAAAATGTGGTCCTTGTCTAAGTCATGCAAATTAAACTACATGCATTTTACAGAGTACTCCATGAATCACCTTTTGGATTGCTACCTTGTAGTGGGGAAGGGGCTTGTGTACCTCAATGAAGCTGTGAGCTATACCATGTAGGGTCACCCAAGATGGGTAGGTCAGACAGACACATTGCGGTCCACTGGAGAAGGAACTGGCAACCCACTGCAGTATCTTTTGCCAAGAAAACCATATGGCTAGAAGCACAACCAGTAACACAGACAGATGCCTGGTGTGCTGCGGTCCATATGGTCACAAACGGTCAGACACAACTGAAGAACTGAACACCACCACCACTCCAGGATGCACTCATTTTAAATGGATCTATCTGAACAGATTTAATACATGAATATTGCAAACTCTTAAGGAAATGTCACGGTTCTGAATCATAATCAACTTGATATTTTAGCTCCATATTAAAAACTGTACAGAAAATGATGAAAGCAACACTGAAATCCTGTATTTCTAGCAATAACCCTGCATCTCTACCAGCTAACCTCACAAACTATGTGAATCTGCAGCTTCTGCCATCTCTCTTTCTACGGAGGACAATTTTAAATTAGGTGTGATTTTAGAGATAAATATAGGTTTAATGCATAAACTTTTGTCATATATATATATAAATAAATAATTTATCTTTTACACCTGTACACATCCCCTAGCTAAAACATATTGCTAAAGTGCAATTTGATACTGTTCAAGGTGCTTTGGAAAGAGTTTAATCGTCTTATAGGACAAGGCTTAAACGCATTTGTTTCATTATTTTTTGAATGAAAAAAGTAAGTGATCCAAAAAGTTTAACAAAAAAGCAAACCAAACAAAAACAGTAATTATTTCTCCACAGATTTCTATAAACATTTTTCAGTGCAGTATCCCGTCACATCCTCACCTGAACCTGTCAAAAGTGAGATTAAAAGGTTGTTGCAAATGCAGTCTGCAGAGGATTAGAAATTCTGTAATTTCATTTCTTATTTTTCACTGAAAAAAACAGCCAAACTTTATTTCTGGACAAACATCCAACGTCTATGTCCCTTTAACCCAGATTCTAAAGTACAAACCGTGTACATACAGAGCGCTTGTCCATAAGCCTTTAGTGACATTAAATACAAAGCAGATTACTCTTGTTTCAAATGACAAAAGCCCTTTTAATAATGAATGTGTCAGTTCTTCTGTTTATACAAAAGGGGAATTACCAAGACTTATTGGAAAAAGTGAGATTATGTTTGAAATCTTATTAATGTGTGTTCCTTATTGTGCCACCTATTTAATTTTTCTGGAAAATAATTTGTTTGAACTAAATAGACATTTAAAAACTTCTAATTTGATTTAAGAAACACAAGCAGAGTATAGAGCAATGATTGCTAGTGATCAAGGGTGCTGCATTTCTGAAAGGCATATTTAGGTTTAATGGATTATGAATGTATTTGATAGAGGAGAATCAGTATATGAAAACATGTATTTATTTTTTTTGCATGAAAACCCCCCCAACAAAATAAACATTATTAAACTTGCCCTAAAGTTTGCTAAATCTCTTCAGTTTGCAAGAAGTTGATTTTAGGAGTTAACACTTCTGAAGTTTCCTGCTAAAATTAGCATACAATTCATAATTTGTTTTGTCCAATCACAGGCAGCTAATATCTTGTTTCAATCTATGATGGCAGTTTGTGCAGCAAGGCATAATGGGATGTGTAGTCACCTGCATTAAGGAAGCCAGAAGGAGCCAGACATTGCTCTGTTGATTTCTGCACTGTGCTGCGGTTGGATTGATTGTTAGTACAGGGTTAAAAACCGTACCCAAATGCAGTGTTTCTACTGGTAGGTACACTGTGCCTATGTAAACAGTTCTGGGGTGTGGAAAACACATTTTATTTTTAAATAAAATAAGTATGTGTGTGTATAGAATGACTACACGTAATGTGCATTTCTGATATATGCAGCATGTGTTAGATTAGAAAAGGTAAAAACAGGGAAACTTAGACATACCTTTTATGACTACAGATACTGTATAATGTGAAATCTTACATATGTACCCTTTTATTCCAGTTTTGATAATAACATTTACAGCAAATGGTTATAGCAGTTTCTGAGTTTAAAAGTTCACGGAATAGAAATTATTTTTAGAAAGCACAGCACAAGTACATGTTAATGAATAGTTTTATTAAATTAAAGCTATTAAATATATGAGGAATGCACTATTTTGAAAAGTCAATTATGCTCTGGTAGCCAAGGAAGGTATGAATTTTAAGCCCTTAATTCCCTTGCTATTTAATCTATTCAAAAATAACTCTATACTGTCGCAATCCTGTATTTTTCTATGATGTATTTGCAAGCTCAGGTACAGTATTATGTGCTTAGGGGCACCTTGATTTGAACAGGACACAGACACAACCACTTTTACCAGATGCACAATATATATTACTCTGGACTAAAATGGAAAAATTATAATAAAGCCTATTGCTTATTTTGCATGAAAACCACCACACTAAGCACATTTCCCCATACTACATGGGTACAAAGGCAGACAGAAAGGCAAAGAGACGTTGTGTATAAGTCCATCCTTGAACAGTCACAGAGAACCAAATATTAACCTTGTTTAGAACGGAATAAATAGATTGTAACATTTTGTTTCCTGCCGCTTTTAACAATAGTTATGAAGCAAGAAAAACATTTCCTTTAACAGACTGTAGCATTTATCAATATCCGATAATGGTACTGTTAAATAATAACACATCAGTTACTAAATTTTATACAAATTTGAGAAAAAACTATTTAATAACCATGATGTACTATAGCAAGTGTTAGGTAACATTAGCTCTGGGGTGGAAAAAAAGCTCTGAATTTCAGGATTTATATTATCTTGTCCTGGATAATCAATCACCTCAGTCACCAACTGACCTGCACAAATCAAGAGACATATATTTTCCTTCATCTTTCCAGGACTTATGCTACCTTCCTATGTATTATAGACACAATGTGACTTGTGTAGAAGTGTTGGTGATCCATTAAAGAACGTCTTTATTCCTATATTATCCTAAATAACACATGATATGATTTGATACCTCAAGACAGTCCTCCTACACTTTTTCCCCAGACGCAACTATCAACTGCACCAGAGTTTCCTTGTTACATATATGGCTGAACATCTAATAGTGTAGTTTTCTTTTTTCATACATACATCTTAAATGACTTCTTTTAGACAAAACATTGCAGAACAATACATGCATGAGTTACTAATCCTAACATTTTTTTGCTCAAGAAATGCACATGCGATATTGTAGTAAAGGTAGGCTGCATTATCACATATTATAATTGTCTTACTACGAGTCGTCGTCACGCTGTTTGCGTGGTCCGTACGACTTTGCGGGCTTAGCGATGAGCGCCGCAGGCGCTCATCGCCGGGCGAGCCTCGCACAGCGAGGCGAGCCGTTACACTGTTAAACCATAGCACTTTGGCAATGAGCGCCACAGGCGCTCATTGCAGGCGAGCCTCGCGTAGCGAGGCGAGCCGTTAATATGGAGCACTTTGGCAATGAGCGCCGCAGGCGCTCATCGCCGGGCGAGCCTCGCGCAGCGAGGCGAGCCGTTACACTGTTAAACCATAGCACTTTGGCAATGAGCGCCACAGGCGCTCATTGCAGGCGAGCCTCGCGTAGCGAGGCGAGCCGTTAATATGGAGCACTTTGGCAATGAGCGCCGCAGGCACTTTGGCACTTTGCCAATCAGCGTTAATACGCAGAACAAAAATACGGCCGCAACTCGCGAACAGGAAAAAAAAATACAATCACAATAAATACACACAGCACATACATAAAAAGCTTACCGACAGCAAGAGGGAGCATCCACGACCTCAAAAAAACAAGTTACACCTTCATTTTATTAAAAATAAAACAGTTTAGACACTAAAAAAGTCTCGAAGCGAGAGAAAAAATGGCGGCCGAAAAAAACGAAAACGAGGCTACAGCACTATAACCACGGAAAACACGTACGGATAATCCGATAAGACGCATACTACACATTACTGCCCATTAAATCACGTACGGATTATCCGCTAAGACGCATAACACACATTACCCGCCATTTTACGATAATGCGGAACTAAAGTACTACGCTAACGGTTTCAGCTTGCGCACGCACACTATTACACTGCACACGTTCTAAACGCTTACACAGCACCTCCACACCACCAATGCTGCTGCAACATCACTACAGATTGCCAGCTCTTAAACACAATGCATACAAATTGGTAAAGTATAGTCATTCATTAATTATTTATTATTTTAACTTATATATTTCAGTAGTACACACAAAACACCATTAGCTACCTTACAATTCCATATGTATATTAATAACTATACAACTTTCCAAACATACACATCTCATTGCCGTCATTTTTTGACGGGCAATACGCTAGTTATAATATAGTTTTAAATTAAAAAGACAAAACACTTTAACTAATAAAGAAATGTAACAATATAGGTTACCCAGTTCTATTAATTTGTTATATATAGCAACATATATTTTGGAAAAGCAGTTTAAATATATTCACCTGCTATTAAATAAAATTGGGAAAAAAATATTCAGTGGAGAAATGGAAAGTAAAACATAGGGCACAGATCAACTCCAAAAAGATGTTGAAGAAGAAGTTTTAACAATACCAGAGTTTTTCTACATAAATGGTCACATCTCATCACTTATATTACAAAGGCTTCAATTGCTAGTATCAAGAAAAGTAACAATTATACTCATAGTCCATACCGTAAGTGAACATGCGTGGGGATGTCAACTCAATATTTGTCAAGGCTCCAAGGTGATTCAATACAGCGCATCTGTAGCCATTTTTCTGAGCATAGTCAACAAAGGTTCGTATATACTGCTTCTCACTGTGATTGGCTATTCCAGGGCAAATGACCATGGTTACATTGTCTATGAAGGGCATCAAAAAAAGAAAGAATGAGAAAATGAACTATACATTTTGTAAAATTCTTCAAAATGCATTAATTAGGTTTTGCATTCATAAATTGGAGCCCAAGAGGATTGAACTGCGATTATGATTTATATACCCAACTAATTTATAGATTTATCTCTAATTTATGTTTTTATTTATTTTTCAGTTAAGAATCGTAAAAATGGATGAATTTTGAATATCTACAGTCAAAATAAATACTTATTTGTATAAAATATTATGGCTGATTAATCTTGAAATGCTCTAATTTCCTGTCAAATCAAAAAAAAAAAAAATCATCATGTTGTAATTCTTAATGTTGAAACAACAAGTTTTGAACAAGATCAGTGTATGTAAAGAAAGTTAAAATTTTGTATGCATATGCAAGTTAAAAAAATAATAATTATATTTTAGTGGTTATGGCAAGCATATATCACTTCCTGTTTAAATTAGTGACAATCATATAATATTTACTAATTTAAATTAGTTACTATGACAAAATCCCAATATCATTTCCTGTATATATCAGTTAGTTACTGACAACTACAGATCCCTTCCTGTTCACATAATTTCCTGCACATGAGACCATATAAATGTCCCCATGTTAAACTATAACTGGCGTTAGAAAGGGCTTGTAGTCCGAAACGTTCCCAGTCATTCCAATGTGTGCACAATAAATCTATATTTCCTTTATTCTAAAGTCTGAGTGCTGCAGCCTTTTAATTACTCTGAAGTTAAGCCCAATGAGGTTGTGATTGCTTGCACCAAAACGTTGCCAAACTTTGTTAGAGTGCTATTTACACATTTCAGTTTTATATATAATCACAAAACTGAATTATAGTGGAATATTTTATGCAATCATTTTGTATTATAAAAAATACATAAATCATAAAATAATCTGTCACTGTAAACAGTTTTGTGATTTTTATTTTGTCACTTAATAAAAATTTAGTCTCCATAACTAAGAAAATGGAAAAAATAGAAAGCATTCTTAAAAAGGACACAAAAAAGTAAAATAATCCATATTTTAATAATACATTTCATGACAAAAAACTTTAAATTTGATATGAGAGAAATGTAATATACAAGCTGAAAATGGTAGTTTGAAAGTGGTATTTCAGCTGCATGAATTGAGATGGTTCTAACCTATGTTCAAGTGTCCACCATCATATTTCTCAATTGGAAAAGTAATTTAACTTTTTGCAGTCAATGTTATCATCAGATTTTTTGCAAAGGGGAGAAACTGATCAATTAATTCATGCAGCTAAAATAAGAACTTTGTCCCTTATTTTGTACATTTGATTTACAGTATGATTATCTCCATGTACATATTCCATCATGCTAAATTTAAATAGCATTTTGCATGTACATATTTATTACATTTTAAAATGTTATAAATGTTATATCTAGGATAATGTAGTTGATTATTTACCAACCTCCAGTGCAATGATCAGCTGAAGGTTCAAAGAGGTCAAAGGTTGCTGTAGCTCCGTCGGGCATGGAGAGGTACTTGCGCAGTCCTGATGGATGTGGTGAGCTCACTCTACCCATTTTTCCGTATAGAGCGGTTTGAATATGTCCACTTTTTCCCCAGATAAGAGGTGGAATGTACCTTAGAAGAGAAAAACACCAATTCAAATAAATACCTCATTAATGACTTGTTTGGAAGTAACTTTGCTGGCTGGAAAAATGTCTGGATATACTAAATTGTCATTAGTAATAACAAAGTACTGAATGCTGTACATATCTGTCATGACTGTTTTTGGTACTCCCCTGAACCCCACAAGCAACCATTATTTGAGACTAACACACTGGATTGCTAATATAAAAGGCTATTACAATGGACATGAAACTTATAAGGACTGTGACATGTTTTATGTGTAATGTAATGTGGGACACAATAATGAATGTTGGGGTTACTATAACACAGGGTCGCTACCAGATGACGGACGAAAAGCAGAGGTGATACCTATATTTAAGGAGGGAGCAATAGCAAATCCGGGGAATTATAGAAAAGTGAGCCTCACTTATGTAGTGGGAAAACTTTTAGAAGGGTTAATAAGGGATAATATAAAATAATATGTCTATTTGAACAGGATTAGAAGTAGGAGTCAACATGGATTTATGAGGGATACATCAAGTCAAACAAACCTAATTCGTTTCTATGAGGAGGTAAGTAGGAACTTGGATCAAGGCAAATCCGTGGATGTAGTCTTTTTGGATTTTGCAAAGGCTTTTGATACAGTGCCACACGGAAGACTATTGTGCAAACTAAACGATACAGGAATTGCAGTAAATATCTGCTCATGGATCGAGGGCTGGCTAAAAGACAGGAAGCAAAGGGTTGTTGTAAATTGAACAAACTCAAACTGGACTAATGTGGTAAGTGGGGTTCCTCATGGTTCAGTATTAGGTCCTCTCCTTTTTAACTTAAGTTTTAAGCTGTACAAGGAATTTGATATAATTATGTTTCTCTCCAAAGGGATTTACATAAATTAGAGGAATGGGCATATAAATGGCAGATGAGATTTAATATGAATAAATGTAAAGTTATGCATCTGGGCAGGAAAAATAGCCATGCAATTTATAATCTTAATGGAGCAAATCTAGGGGTATCCGATATTGAAATGGATTTTGGAGTACTTGTGGACAACCACCTAGGTAACAGTGCTCAATGCCAAGGAGCAGCTACAAAGGCAAATAAACTATTAGCATGTATTAAGAATGGTATAGAAGCAAGGGAATCAGATATACTTCTGACACTATATAAATCCCTAGCACGCCCTCATTTGGAATATGGAGTACAAATTTGGGCACCACTTCATAAAAAAGGACATTTTAGAGCTGGAAAAGATACAGAGAAGGGCAACAAAACTAATAAGGGGAATGGAGGGGCTAAGTTATGAAAAAAGACTAACCAAATTAAAAACTTATTTTCTCTAGGAAAAAAAAGGTATCTAAGAGGAGATATGATTACATTATATAAATATATCCAGGGTCACTACAAGGCTTTGTCAAGTGAGCTTTTTGTGCCAAGAGGTTTTCATCGGACAAAAGGACATCCTTTGATGTTAGTAAAAAGATTCCACCTTTAAGAAAGAAAATGGTTCTTCACAGTCAGGGTGGTTAATCTGTGGAATTCTCTACCAAAGGAGCTGGTGACAGCGAATTCGATAGATAACTTAAAAATATATACAGTCCCCTTTTAAATTAAAAAAACGGGTATGCAGGGTTATCTTAGTTAGAGAGAGAGTATTGATCCAGGTAGGAGTCATATCGCCAGTATCTGGGGTCAGGAAGGAATTTTAAAAAAATCCTTTTGAGACGACTGGCAAAGTTTCACTTTTTTTTTTTTTTTCTGTTTGCCTTCCTCTGGAGCAATTACCAACTAATGCGCATATTGCAGATCAGAAGAGATCTTAAAAGGTTTAACTTGATGGACTGAAAGTCTTTTTTGAACCTCAAATTACTATGTCTTGCAAGTCTTGATACTGGGACAGCCATATCGTTATATGCCATGTTTAACTGTCTACCATCTTGGTTAAGGTAAGTCATGTTATGAGTTTTCATTTGTGTTACGGTGTAATGTTCATTTATTAAATGCACTATAATAATGTTATTTTACTGGTAACTAACATATACACTTTCCACTATGTTTGTTAGTGGGAGAACAAAGGGTTAAGTTTCTGCAAGAATTTATATAAATATCTTGCCCATCAGAGCAGCCAGGCAACCCCTCTCTCTGGCCTCAGATAGTTGTAAAAGTTCATAAACTGGACCGAATAGATAACCCCCACCACTCCTGACAGCAGAGCAAAATCAGAGGGGGTTTGGCTAAAGAAAGTGGGGAGGGGGAGATGTGGATTTATTTTTTTTATTTGTTTTTGGAAAAAGAATAAACAGGCAGTCTGTTTCTACACTAATTTGAATGGTGTTGCTCATCTGATTTTCCTGCTTCTCCATGAATTATGTGCTGATCTGAATTGGGTGCGGAGATGAAAATAAAGTCACAACCAGGATATTGTTCTGGTAAGCTTACCTCTCGTCTCTGTGTTGAGACAATATCACATGAAGATCATTTTGAATGCTTTTATATGCAGAATTTACTCTGTTCATTTGAAGTCCCAGACACTTATTACACAAGATTACAAAAAAGTGTTTTTTCAAAGTTTGTCATGACATGCTTCCAAAGCAACGTCTATAAAATATAGCCAACACTGCTGTCAAAATAAGCAAAACTTTTCTGTGCTTTTTAATTTCTCTCTTGCAATGAAAGAGTATTTTTTTGAGTGGGGGGCACTGACCTGTTAAGAAGCAGTCATCCTGAAAGAGGATATTTCAAACTAGCCAAATGTATTATTATTTTGACGCAGGTTGTCCTAATTAGCTAGTGAAAATTAATACCAGTACACCTGTATAACCATATACAGTGAATATGAATTGATGTGATACTTGCAAGACTTGTGCACACAATGTATTTTCTGACAAAAACTAGAATTGATAAAGAGCCTATGTAGTATACTAACAGGCACATGAAATCACTCTTTACCAGGGGTGGGTAAGTCCGGTCCTGGAGAGCACGGCACAGGCCTGTATTTGAGGATATCCTATCTGTGCACAGGCGAGTCAATCAGGATGACTGAAGAAGCGATTGACTCACCTGTACGCAGCAGGGATATCCACAAATACAGGCCTGTGTAGGGCTCTCCAGGACCGACTTGCCTACCCACATTCTTTACTGTAGACAACCTTTGCCTTGATTGAGACCGTTTCTCAACAGGATGGGCCTTGCAGTCTAATAAGATTTCCATGTGTCCTCCTAAAGGCACTGGCATTTAGGACTGCCATGTTTCAATGGAAAACATCTAAATGTGTTTCTGCTTTGCTCTGCTTGTTGTGCCAGACTACAGTATAAATTCATGTAAGAGCTAATAATTTCAAAGGCTTTTTATTTATTTTTGTTTTACTTCCTAAAATTACTGTCCACAATTAAACTGTAGTTGCAAATTGTCAATAACAGTCTTCTGTGCTCTTTTAAACTACCCAGTGCATGGTCTAACCTCTAAGATTGTAATGTTGAAGCGACGGACTGGAAACAGGATAAGAAACGAACAGGAAATCTGAATTAAGCGTTCACAGAATGGCAAATGTCTTAATTTTGCTAAGTGTTCAGTTTGTAAGGGAACTGCTCTACCTGGTCTCAGCAGATCAGAGAGAGAGAGAATATTGTAAAGGGCCACTCAAATTTCAAATATCATTTGAACTTTTTTGCAAATAGAGAATGAATGGAAGCCTTGGGAAGCTATTTTAAATCCATACAGCTTCCTCTCAACTTTGTTTAATAAACACTTTGTTCTGCGATTTGCATAAAATGCTAATATTAATAATCAAGAATACATTTTTTATTGTGTGTAAAGCTATAGACATTTTAACCAACACAAAGTGTAGCATGTATTCAAATTTTCACTGGATCAGGGCAGAAATGAAAATAAGGAAACAAAGCCAAGAAACATTGTAAATAGGCAAACATATCCAGAAATAAAATATTTAAAAAATAATCCAACTCATCGCAGCAGGAACAGGCCCTAAGCAAACATCCTTTTGATTACTCACTCTTTGGTCAGCAACGGGCAGGATTTAAGCAGGAAGCGAGTCAGAGCAGTATCCTGATAAATGAGTTCTGGCGATGCTGTTGGACTCTTTAGATTCAAGCAACGAACAATAATATAAAGAACAGCAGCTACAGCAGCCAGCTTCATTCCGTCAAAGACGGCAGGCATCTCGGGGGTTTCCAGCATGGCACTCATCTTGACTGCAAAACAGAGAAAATACCTAAACACTGAAATATCCAGATAACAATTACACAAAAAATATTGTTAAAAGTTTGATGTGAAGCACTGAGACGTACATCCACATTAGGACTAGGCAATGAAATAAACTATAAATCTAATGCCCGGATGCTATAAAACCCACTCTTATAAGTTCCCTGAAATAAACACATTTTCTACATGTCGGAAAATAAAAACTTTGATGCAGTATCTGCTGTGATGTTTCTGCTTTCAACATCTTAACTAGATCTTAGTTCTATAAAAAAAATTAAAAAAAAATCTAGCAACAATGCAGAGACCACTCACTTCTCTCCCACTTCAATGGCCAATATTAAAAGGTTCTCCCCTCTTTGTAGGAAAACTTGGGGGGGGGGGGGGGGGGTGACTTCCACTGATCTAAACGTAATATTATATTATATTACCAAGCAGTAGTTCTATCACAAAATATAGTTTAGCACCTTCCTATAGAAAAAATAAATAAAAAAATAGATGGGTGGATATAGAAAATGATCTATTATCTATAAATACGTCTCTACCTTACACAAGACACAACTAGAATTCAAATACATTCTCTCATCATATCCCGCCTCGACTACTTCGGCAATTCGGTCTGTCTTAACTCCAATCCATAAGAACGGCTCCACTTGGCTCATCTACCGTACTAAACACTCAGTGTCTGCAGCTCCTCTCTGTCAATCATTCCACTGGCTTCCCATAACCTCCAGAATACAATTTAAAATTGTGACCCTAACTTACAAAGCCCCAACAACAATCCACCCCCCTATATCTCTGCTTTAATTTCAAAATACTCTCCCACCCTCCCTCTTTGTTCTGCTAACTACCATATTCTCTCCTTTCACTCCCACCTTCTGGACTTTTCGTGCACTGCCCCTATTCTCTGGAGCTCCTTGCCTCATTTCACTAGACTATCCTCATGCTTCAAAACCTCACTAAAAACAGATCTGTTCAAAGAAGCTTATCAACTTCGGCCTTCATAGTCACAAAACATCTTTCACCCTCCCATACCACACCCTAACTAGGTTATAAGTTTGAGAGTTTTCAATCTTGTTTGGTTCTTTAGCACAAGCTCTACACATACTAGATTCTAAACACAAAGACAAGGCTCTCCACTCTTTGCAATGTGTCACTTTTGTTTTACCTTGTACTTAACCCTTGTTAAAGCACTATGGAATATGTTGGTGCGGTAGAAAGAAAGGTAATAATAATAATAAAGATAATAATGTATTGAGAACTAATTACCTGTCCCATCATACCTGACTACCAAAAGAGCATACACCTAGCATCCCCATAAAGTGTTTTATTTACACTCTAAAAATATTGAATTGAATAGGGGACAAATTAAAGCTAAAATCCCCATTGTCCCCTTTGATACCAGTTCTCCCAAACAAAGCTCTCCCATCAGGACTACACCTGTGACACTTTAAACACACAGAGCAAGCTGGTCTGTAAAGATACAAAGATTCATATAAGGAAGAGATAACAGTACAATTCAAAGACTTGCAGTGAAGAAATAAGCTAAGCACACTTTTTTCAGATACCTGCAAATTCATAGTTTTGCTCAAGATCAGAGGATTAGATGCACAGGTATAGAAACACTGACAGATTTTGAAAAGCTATGTCATTATTATAGAAACCATAAGCACTAAATCTGTACATGTTGCAGTTTATTGCATGATAACATACAATCGCTCAGGCTCCCCTACATTATAAAGTGGGAAAGAGATATTGGACATGAAACACATGAAGATGACTGGCAGGATATGTTAGAAATACATAATAAGCTGTCCATTGGTGTGAATTATTAGGAGCCGGGTTGTAAACCCTTTTTCAGGTGATACATCACTCCAGACAAATTATACAGAAGGAGTTAAATCCCAAACCAAATTTCCTGGAGATGGTGTGGACAAATAGGTACATACGGAAGGGACATGCCCCAAGGTGCAAAGGAACTGGAATCAAATGATGAATGTAATTGCATGATGTCTCCAGACATATATACCATTAGGTCCATACGTCTCTTTATTGTCAATGCCTTTGGAAACGTTACACAAAAATATTCTAGTATCTGCCATGCTGATCCACTTGGTATTCATGGCAGTGATACTGGAGTGGGTTGCCAGTTTCTTCTTCAGTGGGTTACAGCATACAGCTCCTGGTATTTCTAGGTGGTCTCCTGACCAGGCCCAACTCTGCATGGTTTCCGGGTGGTGTGGCCTCTTTGTTCCAAGAATGGAAACAAACCCAGGTCGAACCGGTGAAAGCACCTATTCCTAACCACCAGGAAACCCCTCTTTCTCTTATTTATATTTATTTTATTGCATTATACTTCTCGTTACAAAATGAAAAATAAATAGTTTAAAAAAAAAATCTTGGCTGGTCATAGTGACCTAGTATTTTCTATGCAAGGTCAAAGTAAGGTGCTATTTATACAGAAAGATAAAGAGTTGCGCATTAAAAGTATATTTATTTTAAAAGCAATCAGTTTTCAGATAGAATCTCAAAATACTTATGGGCAATAACCGCAGTTATGGAAGAGTTCACGAACGCAATGTTCACATTTCAAAATGATCTTACCGGTTTAAGATGTTAATCTTGTGCAGAGTTCTTGACTTGAGTGGAGCACTTAAAGTTTGAAGCTCACAGTGACAAGGTCAACCTAATCTGAAAAGAAAAAAAATACAATAATGACATTTACTCAAGGCATTTTGCATTGGTTATGCAATAAATGCAATAAATGTAACTAGAGGTATTTGGCAAGCAAAAACACCATGACCATGAAAATACGGGGTCTGTTTTTATTTTTATCTGGTCTGTATATATTTGATATAGAAGGTATTATACATGTAGTATAGGAAAATGTTACCTACTATATGACAGGCTAAGTCTGTAACAGAAGTATTATTTTACATTAAAGGTACTTAGAACTAATAGATACTGTTCATCATAGAGTACTCAAAACAAATGGAAGAAGCTGTAAGACATTTAACATTTCCATTTGGTGGTCTTTTTATGGTTTTATACCTATTTTCAGAAGCTTCATTTATAGCTTTATAAAGCCTTCAAACTGTTAACATATATAAGCTGTTGTCTTGAGTTCAACTGCATAGGTTGATATATTGAGCTTATGAGCAGAAGCTTCCGATTTGTAATGATACCCAAAATTACAAGCTACCTTTAAATGCATATACACTTTCATAACTGCACTAATTAATTTTTCTCTTTGGGGTTAGTATGTGTAAAGAAACCAAAGAAAAAAAAAAAAAAACTCTGACGTTCTGCTGCAGCAGCAGATAAAATATATTTCCATTTGTAGAGCATTTGTGATTTCTGGTGTAGTCAGACAAGGAAACCCCAGTAGTAAGAAAGGCATGTGGAGGAATAAATGAGTTTATAAAAGCTCACAAAAACAGTGACATATACATCCATTTAAAAGATCATCAACATTTGTACTTGGATGTCACTGATATTTTTTATGTAGGGCAGCATTGGTAAATCTCACATGGATAAGTGTTCAGTTAATAAAATTGAAGAAATGGGAATTTGATTTCAAATAAGATTTGTAAGTTAGAATATTGTCCCTGATGGAAAAGAAGTCCGTTATATATTTTTAACTAGATTAAGCCCAGCGATCTTATTTCAGCAAAGGTAAAGACTATGAATCTGCAGTCATGGGTACGAGTATTTAATGTGCTTGTGAAAAGGTCTGTAATAAGATGGTACTAGAGAAAGCATGTTTTGCAAACTACAAGCTATTTGGCAAGAATGTCATATAACATTGTGAAGGATTCAAGATTGCAATTGGCATCCTTGAGAGGGGAACAGGTTCTTCTCATGATTTGAGAGACAGTATCTTAAAGGGTTAGTGTAATGGTTGTATATGAATTTGTAAACCAAATGTAAAAGAACACACCAAACACTTCCTAAGCCGATCGCTACTCCAAGTAACACAAAGGTAAAGGAGTTTAACACATTTATATATCATAGCACAATATATTTATATATTAGTATCACATATAGTATTAGGAGAATATATTAACAAAGATCCATTATACTATATTAAATCTCTTTACAACACAGGACTCCGTAAAAAGCTGAGTAATAGTATAATTCAATTTGTTACATCCATATATTATGCTCATATGATGCTTAATCTTGAAACCATCAAATCCCTAGTAGCAAATCTGCCATATAACATACATTTTAACGTTTTTTAATATAACAAGTCTCCACAAGAAATCCGCTTTACATTGCTATAATCCACTATAATCTAAGCTTAAAAGTCGCTAACTTGCCTAATTGTGCTCTACTAATTGTGATCTACGAACTCCTAATAAATCATTATGAGCTTTACTGATAATTAATCTGCTTATTCTACTCTCTAATGCAAGTTATAATTTTGCATAAAGCCCTTTTAACGAGTGGCTACATGGCATCACCAGAAGTAACAGATCACGTTAGCTTCATCAGAGGCATCCCTACAATAATCTTAAAATAGGCAGGTAAGTATGTGCCTATTTTCCCCCTCGTTTCCCCCCCCCTCCCCTGTCTCTCTCGTTTCCCCCCCCCCTCCCCTGTCTCTCTCGTTTCCCCCCCCTCCCCTGTCTCTCTCGTTTCCCCCCCCCTCCCCTGTCTCTCTCGTTTCCCCCCCCCTCCCCTGTCTCTCTCGTTTCCCCCCCCCTCCCCTGTCTCTCTCTTTCCCCCCCCCTCCCCTGTCTCTGTCTCTTTCCCCCGTCTCTCTTCCCCCCCCTCCCCTGTCTCTCTTCCCCCCCCTCCCCTGTCTCTCTTCCCCCCCCCTCCCCTGTCTCTCTTTCCCCCCTCCCCTGTCTCTCTTTCCCCCCCCCTCCCCTGTCTCTTTCCCCCCCCTCCCCTGTCTCTCTTCCCCCCCCCCCTCCCCTGTCTCTCTCTTCCCCCCCCCCCTCCCCTGTCTCTGTCTCTTTCCCCCCGTCTCTCTTTCCCCCCCCCCTCCCCTGTCTCTCTTCCCCGCCCCCTCCCCTGTCTCTCTTCCCCGCCCCCTCCCCTGTCTCTCTTCACCCCCCCCCCCCCCTCCCCTGTCTGTCTTCCCTTCATCAGCTGCTCTCTGCGCTTCTTTTGGCTGTGTTGGGACCCGGCTTATGCTAACAACATGATGTCACATTAGCAAAACGTCATTAGCATATGCCGGGTCCGACACAGCCGGAAGACGTGCATAGAGCAGCAGGAGCAGGGAGCAGGGTGACTCTGATATAAGCCGAGGGGGGCTTTTTCAGCATTAAAAAATGTGCTGAAAACCCTGTTAATACTCTGGTATATACAGTAGATGGTTACAAAAATATTTACCTCTCTCTCATCTTATACATTAAATAAATCATAATTTAATAATGGAAAAAAGTCTACCTTGCTATTTAAGGTACTAGATACATTTAAGTGGATTTGTACACCATGGCTTTCTATCAGAATATGCTAAACATCAGATGTCCAAAACATACATTTGGATGAAAGTTGAATTAGGATTGAAAAGTGTTTGACAAACGAGAGCATGGAGAAAATAAATAAATACAGACACCCAGTGGTAAAACATTAGTTTTATCTATCTGTTGAGGATCAATATTGTTATCTTACTGAGCCAGCTTGGTTAACATGATTAATGTTGTAAAAGTGTTATTCTTGAAATGGTTCATGTAGGGGGAAAAGAAAATGATAAAATGAAAAAAATGAAGAAATAGCAAAATGGTTATAACGAACTGTAAAATGCTTATGTTTTACAAAACGTTTTATCAAGATTAAAAAAAAAAAAAATCATGATAAAAAGAGCAGCTAAGCAATTGTCTTGTGTTCACATATTTAATTTATATGTTACTATTAAATGTTATATATATACACCCACTCTTGTAACCATTTTTTGGAGTATGCGACGTAACGGCTGGGTAGCCAAGTATAACAAACTGTCACTGCCTAATAGTGATGAGCCGCTGCTTGTATCACATATTTGTATGGGCATCAGCACAGTTGCTGCTCTATTTTTATACAGCAATTTATAATGCATGCCTATTTTTTTTATCTTAAAAAACTCCGGAACATAATCTGGTACTATTCAGTTTAACCTATTACTGTTTTCTTAGTCTGATGTATTATTTAATGCCTCACAAGTAAGTACTGAGTGTATGTTATAATGATCTCTATAATATTCTGGTTTTAGTACTATGATGTTGAGATGTGTCAGCACCGTGAGATACCAATTTTATTGTATGGCAAATGTTGGCCAAAATCTCCCCATTCTTCTTTCATGGCCCTAAATCACACTTATGTTAACATGAACATTTACCTGATGTGAACCTCCACTTATTTTACACCCCAGCTTTAAGAATAGAAAAAAATACTTTGAATAATGAAATCCAGCTCTACATAATGGAGAAACAAATGTCCCATTCTCAGCTAAATTAATCTTGTAAAAAAAAATGATATGCTGCAAGATTATCGGTAGACTAGTTTTAAATATTCCTTTGTAATTGCTTTTATATTTATACATACATATATATTTATACATACATACATATATATATCTATCTATCCATCTCATTCAAAAAGAGGTTAAAAATGCCCTTGGTGCTTAACACCATAATTAATCTAACTAAAAAAATATAAAATGGAATTCTATTACAGCAACACAACCATAAAAATAATATTGTCATTTTACTGCATATAAGAGGGATTGAAGTTCAACTTCCTATGGAATGGAATGGAATATGGGATGGAGATACAAAAAATATTCATAAATTATGTAAATATACATTTATCAAGTGTGGCTAACTATTTTACATTAAAGTAGATAATATCTATATCATGAAAGATGATTACAAGTGTATAGTAAATGAGTAGGTGCTTAAACTTAAAATCATAATCCATCACATGAAAATGTGAAATAATAATGATGTACCCAATACCCAAATATTAATGAGAGAAGAAAATGCTTATACCTGTAAGGAATAAATACACCAGATCCTAATAAAGTGTGAATGTGCTTAAACGCAAATCATATAATGTATCACATAAGAATGTGATATGATGATGATGATGATGATGATGATGTATTGCCTAGTGCCCAAATAATAATGGGAGAAGAAAAATGATAATAACAGTGGAAAGTTAAAATACTTTGAGGAAGACAACTAAATAGGTTGAAAAGAAAGTGTAGAATAATGTAGTGAATATCGTTGTAAATATCAGGAGTATATTGTTTCCGGTTACTAAAAAAAAGTGTGAATAAGTTGATGTGAAGTAAAAAGGTAAAAGGGGCACAATAAATGTCCCAGTAGAGGTCGTTGACAAAAAGATAATAATGAAATACTGGAGATTATATATATATATGCCACAAAACAATATAAAAAATGGTAAATAGATGGCTTTCCTCATATGTTGGTAATCGAAATCATAGGAAAGCCCCCCAAAAAATGGTTAAAAATAGTGCTCATTTAAAAACAGAAAGAAGCTGTAAAAGGCCACTGTTCATGGCGGCGTTGTAACCACATACATCCACTGTTTGCAAGTGAGTGCAGGCCGCAATACCTTCCTCTGGGTACACTATATACCCTATTAGCCTGGAAAGACACCCTTTCGGGAACCACGCATCATATGTCAAAACTTATTCACGATGTGGTTTAAATATACTGCACCAGTTTCCTGTTGCTTCTCAAGAAATCACTGTAATCAAAAGGAGTAACAAGTGGCAAAGACTGGACTTCGCCTGACCGGTTTAGATTAGAGACTCATCTTTATCAAAGGCATTGGCTCCATATTAATCCACTCCTTGGCGGACTTAAACAGGAAGTAAGTTCCTAATTGGTGTATTTGAACGTGCTGCATGGGAATCCACAAATGACCATACATATACTATCCCTATACATTTAGGCGAATATAAATTCAATAGAAGATCAAAATAATTAGTTAATAGATGTAATGACATTACCAAAGGGTACACTGTATGACCATAGTAAAATATTATATCTTAGTGCAAACATGTGCACAAATGGTGGACAGAAAAAGGGGGCGACAGAAAAAGGGGGCGTGTGGTGGGCTTTAGCTCCATTAGCCTACACACTTAGGCAAACATAAATTTATATATATATATATATATATATATATATATATATATATATATATATATATATATATATAAATATTATTGCAGTGAATAGGGATACCTTTTTTATTAGATAAACGTATTCATAATATAGCAACGAGCTTTCGAGAGATAATGCCTCTCTTTATCAAGTCAAAAAGCGATACTGATACAGATATGAACTAAAAACAGTTAACAGAAAGAGATGGAAAAATAAATTGAAAGAAAAAAAATAAAAATTCAATGGCCAGAGCTAAGTGAGAAACAGACCAGCATTGTAAGTGCCCCGATAGGTCAATGGGGGGAGGTATGTGTTTTGTGTGTGAGCTATAAGACATTAAGATAGTGTGCCAGAAAGCCCAAGTCAATATTAATGCCCATATCCTTTGTATTAAAAAGGTGAAAAAATTTTAATTCAAAAGTTTTCCGCTGTTGGAAAGTTCTGAAATTCCCTCTGAGCACTTTTATTTTGAGGTTCTGGATGGAGTGATTTTCCTGGGTGAAATGGTGTCCCACTGGAGTACAATAAACGGTCTTCATGCTTTTGTGCTTTTTTGTACACAGCCACGCAAAACAAGACCTACAACGTCAGAGGCTCATATTCATGTGCATCATCCAATGAACTGTATGTGAAAGGGTGTGCTACATTGGGGAAACCAGCCAGAAACTACACATGCGAATGCACCACCGAAGCTCCATCCCGAAGCTCCCCCCCCCCCCCCCCCCCCCCGCTGTGTTCTGATCTACAACCTGATCTATAGACATTATTGACAATGCTGGTCTGTTTCTCACTTAACTCTGGCCAATGAATTTTGTTTTTCTTGTTTTTCCATTTTTTGTCCCCCATCTCTTTCTGTTTACTGTTTTTAGTTCATATCTGTATCAGTATCGCTTTTTGACTTGATAAAGAGAGGCATTAGCTCTCGAAAGCTCGTCACTATATTATGAATAAGTTTGTCGAATAAAAAAAGGTATCACTATTCACTGCAATACTCTGATTATTCAACTGGATTATTGGACATTGGCGGCTCGCCAGTCGAACTGAGAGCCCTGCTCACAGCCGCTCATTGCAGCCAGAGGCGCAGTACTTAGGCTGCAATGAGCGCAAAGCGAGGCTCGCCAGCGGCACAGGAATTTTTAAGCACAGAACTAAAAACCCACCAAAAAAAAAAAAAAAAAAAAGAAATCATGTACAAGAAATTATAACACTCACACACAGGGGGATACACAGGAAGCCTGGAGCGATGTTACAGGCGAATTACACACATATTTGGTGTTTTTCATCATTTGAAAAATGGCGGACAAAAAGAAAAAACGCAAAATTTCAGAAACAGCATGAAAACGAGGCTCAGCAATGCCGGGCTCGCAGAACTTACAAAATACACAACGCTGAAGACAGTAACACTTACACGAACAACGACAGTCACCGCACGCACGCAAACATTCAGCAGACACACAGAGGACAAAGACACGGAGAAGGGATAGGGGGGCGATGGTGGAAAGAAACGCATGGAATTCCCAAGCACTAAACTTGCAGGTTAACAAACCCTGCAATGAGTGGCCCGTACAGTAGGCGAGAGGAAAGGAGCTCATAGCGGAGCTCACGATGAGCCCCGCGAGCGGGAGAGCCTTGCAATGAGCGCTGAAGGTGCTCAGAGGACTAAAAGCCTCACATTGTGTGGCAAACAGCATTACCAGCCTTACAATTTAAATCTCATCATTTTTGATGGGCAATTTCATATATATATATATATATATATATATATATATATATATATATATATATATCTCCAGTTGAATAACAGTAATCCAGTTGAATAATAAAGAGTATTGCAGTGAATAGTGATATCTTTTTTATTGGACAAATGTATTCATAATAAAGCAACGAGCTTTCGAGAGATAATGCCTCTCTTTATGAAGTCAAAAAGCGATACGGATTGACTTGATAGAGAGGGGCATTATCTCTCGAAAGCTTGTCGCTTTACTATGAAAACATTTGTCCATTAAGAAAGGTATTACTATTCACTGCAATACTCTTATTATTCAACCATATTATTTATTTTTAAATTTATATATTGCACTGCATTCTGCGAACCTGGATGGGCAGGGACATGCAAATGTGCCTACAAGGGCTTTGCTCTTTAATCCAATACCATATGTCTGCTGTATTGCACACCTTTAAGCAAAGCCTGCCTCTCATCAGTGTGGGGTCGGTTCCTAGCTTGTGTAGTAGATTTTATGATGAAGTAGTTTACGACAACAAAAACTTAAATTATGGTAGGCAAAAGAGCGATAGAAGCCCTCCACCGTACAGTAAATAGTACATATGTGTTCACATTTAAAATAAGATAAAAAAAACTTGTTTCCTGCAAAGAAAAAAAATATGTTGTGCTTAACAAAACAAAGTTACTCTCATTTAATAAGGTCTTGTGGTTTATTATCTGATTGAGTGCTCTTACTTCCGGTTACATTTTCAGCAACTTAACATTTACACTGACTTTGCAGTCAGTGCCACTACTAGGTACAAATAGGCAAAGCAAAACTGTTTTATCATTCATTTTTCTAGCAAGACATATACTACCATGCTTATCCCGACACCTAACAATCTAATCCTACCAACAACAAAAAAAATGCAGTCAACCCTCTGTAATGATCAGAAATACATTTGTGCTGCAATCTCTCATTACAAGTGAATCTTTATTATAGAATACAATTGGATTTTATGTATAAATTAAATGAAAGATTCACCCCTCAGATAATGGCTTTATCAACAGCAAGTAAGGAGTAGGGAGAGAGACCTCTTTATACAGATTTATATCAATTGGTCATCCATATATTTATCAATCCCATTGCTAATCTCAGCTATTTGTTGTTGATAAAGCCATTACATCAGAATGCATACCATTCAGTTAATCTATACATATATAAAACTAACTTCTATATACATTTTAAAGCATTTCCAGTTAGAATATTTTAAATTACAACCAGCTGCAATTAGGTTTAATTTTACACTTTTCATTTCTTCAGTGGGACGTTTCCATGTAAAATTAAATTCACTTGAGAGGAGGCACTCTAAAGTCAAAATATATCATAATAGAATATCACTTGCCAACATTCCTACTTCCTCATGTGGACAAAGTACATTTGTTTAATTTTTTATAATTAGTTCATTTATAGAGCACTTCGGCCTTAAAAAATGCTTGAAGAGCTTTAGAATACATATGAGATGAAAGTAATGTACCACAAGGAAAGCAGTAGTAGAGTAAAATATTGGGACGGAAGATAAACACTTGATAAATGGCAGTAAAGTTTTTTGTTTTTTTAAAGTTATGTCCGGTTCATAAAATGCATGGGTCTCCTTTTTAAAAGATTTTCAAAGAAGTTGTGTCTCTCGTATCTAAGGATCTCAGAACAAAAGCTGGATACAAGTTTTGGATTGATCTCAGTGGGTGACTCACAATATAAGGAGTGTGGACATCCTTCGGGGGAACGGAGAGCCTGATCATGAGGACTTAAACAAGGAAGCCACATTTTGAATACATGCAAACTTTCATGGTGAGTGAGTGTAGAGAACAAAGACAATGTTTTATATTTATTCTGTGGCAGGAATGGCAAGCAGCATTTCGCATGTGAGGATGTGACAAGACATCACACAAGTTTCTTGGATCATGGCTGACAAATTATGCCTGTACAACACATCACAATCTAGAACAGCAATGCCACATCCAGTTCTTGAGAGCCAGTAAACTTTAAATAAAAAATAAATAAAAAAACACACACAAGATTTTAAAGGAATCTATTTTTGTGCTTTTTCATTTAAAGTAAAATATAACATTAGTCTATTGTGCTCTGCTAGCTTTGAGAATGAGCAACATGTTTAAGAAAGTGTGAAAAAAAAAAAAAAAAGACAACCTTTACTATGTATTTTAGGCAGTTTATTTGCTGGGGGGGGGGGGCTCATTTTGCTTTCTGGAGCTGCTTGTTTAAGCAGCATTTAAACTACTATGGAAGGCCATATTAATTGTAGCAGCTGCAAGCTTCAATGCACTCCAGGTTTATAATCTGTAAAAGCAGAAAAACTGAAACAAAAAAAAAGTATCAAACTGTAGCATAGCTGCTTAGAAAACTGAATAAGAGACTCAATTTTTTCTACAACACTTTGTCCATTAACAAATGTAGTTTTTAAAAAACTGATTTTTGTAAATATTGTACTATAGTAGCCTTGAGAGTGTGGTATGTAACCCTGCTCTGGAACAAGGCTATTCGTCCATGCTGCCCAATTTGTCCCCAATGTCACAGTTTACCCAGAGGAGACACTGTCATCTCATAGGTCCACAGTGTTTTTACACTTCAAACAGAATAAGTGAGCAGTTATCCATGATTATCTGTTGTAATTTCCTACCACATCCTTTTGCACCCATGTTCGATCCTGTACCTGGAGCAAACCAAAGAGAGAGATGTGATTTGGCTGCATCACAATTGCATTTAGATAGTTTTATTCTGTTTCCCAGGTTGGGAAACCACCTAGGAATACAAGAAGCTGTATGCCGTGACCCACTGGAGAAGGAAGTGGCAACCCATTCCAGTATCTCTGCCATGAAAACCAAGTGGATCAGCATGTGTGCTACGGTCCATGAGATAACGCAGATTAGCACATGACTGAACGGCACACACACACTCTTTTCCCCAGGAGTAAAGTATATTGCATACAGCACAGGAAGAGAAAAAAAAAAACCTGCCGCACACCTCATGACCTGTGTATGTTGCAAGAAGCCAACGGTCTTTTAGGAACAACAATGAAAATCAATATAATCCCATATAATAGTTGTCAAACTGCGATTTGTCATCACGCTTGCGAGCCACGAAAGCGAGGTGAGCCATAGATGCCTTACGAGCTTGGAGGAGAAACACACAGGGAAGGAACAGGGGGGAGATGCTGGAAATCACATGGCATTCCCAAGCACAAAACTTGCAGGTTAATGAACCCTGCAATGAGCAGCCCAGACAGTAGGCGGGAGGAAAGATTCGCAATGAGCGCCAAAGGTGATCATTGAAAAGCAGGAAAGTTGACGTACACGAGGGGAGAGGCTCGCAATGAGCGCGGAAGGTGCTCAGAGAGTCAAAAGACTCACATTGTGTAAGCCAAGCAATGCTTTTTGCCAATTTTATTGCACTCATTTTTTGAAGGGCAATTCGCTAGTATAAATAATAAATACTATAAGTGAAGTCCCCTTTTATCTCATACCTCCCCATATCTGTGCACTCATTTCATGTAAGCAATGTGAATGTCTTATAAGTGACTTCATATTGTAATAAGGTGCATTTCATCTTCTCTTTAAGCAATGTCTTTTGAGACTGCTACCAATACATTTGAACTCCAGATGTAAGAGATCAGAAATCAATGCTTGTTGGTGCAGCCTCCTCATAGGAGTATAATAAATAAGCATTTTAAGCTTAAATCAAATCTATAAAATATTTTATATTTGTATTACACAATTTTTATTATAGAGTTTATAATTTAGTGCAGCTTTGTACTAGGTGTGTGTGGCAGGAACAAAAGACTACAAATCCCATGATGCTTTGCTGCAGAGACAATGCCCATACACTGCTACGATGCTGCCTCTAATTGTCCATAAACAAATTTTATGCAAATTTAGCTTGGATTTTTTAGGGGAGTTCCTGCAATTAAATATCAGAAAACTGAAGCAATTTTGTAAACTTTAGGGTAAGTTTATTAATGTTTTGTTTTTGTATTTTTTTCATGCAAAAAATGTTTGCAAACACTACCAATTCTCCTTTTCCAGATGCATCCATAATCCATGAAACTTCTATATATTGTTAATACAATGTTGCTTCAAAATACAAATAAAGACTTTGTTTATTTTAATATTCAAACAGGGAACCTTCTCTGTCACACACTGGAAAGCACATGATCATCTCCAGACTAAAGATGTTGCTATAGTAAGCTAGTTCAGTTTATGTTTTCTAATAAAATAATTTCTGATAATAAGTTGAAAAAAGTTTTTTTGATAATTAGATGATCCAACTATGAAAGATGCAGGTACTTTAAAATAAATAAAGTACATCTTACTTACTATATCCAACTTGCTTTTGAACACAATTTAGGAACCTGTATAGCTTGTTTAAGCTTAGGCAATGTATTATACCTGTGCTACTAGTTTATTAGAAAAGCAACATAAGGCAGAGCAGGATTATTTTTACGGTCTCTCACACTGGTTATTTGCATTGCTTCTATCTAAGCAAACAATGATATAGTATACCCTGCTGGAAACAGTTCATGTGACCCTCATATCTCTGCTTGAAAGGCGAGAAGTGGCGTGATCACATCATCCACAGCTTTGTGTAATGGTGATACAAGGAGCTCCTTATTTACAAAGCAGGTGCGGCAGCATAGATGAGATAATAAGCCGACAATCACATTAGGCGGTTTGCACTGACTGCAATCATTACGTTAGTTTTGCTACACAGTATATATATATATATATATATATATATATATATATATATACACATACAGTAAACTCCCCATTATCTGGCACCTATGGGGATTGCCTATTGCCGGATAAGTGTAGTTTCCAGGTAAATCAAGAGTCGGGAAAACAGCCTAAACAACACTTAAAACACCCCAAAAAACTTTTAAATAGCTACTAACAACTAAACTAAGCAATTTTGAGCAAAAAAACGGAAAAAAAAAGTTTTTTTTTTTTTTTTTAAATCGTGCCAGATAATTGTAGAATTTTTTTGCAAATGAGGAATAGAGGCAGCTGCCGGTTGCTTCAGAGTCCCGGATAAAATCGATATATATATATATATATATATATATATATATATATATATATATATATATATATATATATATATATATATATATATAAATGCCAAATAATTTAAAAACAAAATACCTAGCACACTCACACCGCACAGTGGGAGAGCCAGGGAGCCTATGAGTGAGGTTGCAATTTAATTTGAGGTAAATTTCGCGTTTTTTTTGGCAATCGAAAATTGGCTAAGCAAGAAAAAGAAATGGCGCCCGAAAAAACGTAACTGAATGAAAACGAGGCCGGAGCCAGTAAAAATGAACCTGAAGCCAGAGAAAAAACACAGGGGAAGAAGAGTGTGAAAGGAGACACAAAGGGGTTGGGGGGTGGGGGTTTGCACAATAAGCGCCAAAGGTAATGTCATAGTAGAATTTAAGAAAGGGCTAGGAGCAGAAGGAGGCTGGAAGAACTAGCTTTGCAAGATGAAACCGCAGTTTAGCTACAGTATCTTTGCGTTTACATGATGAGGTTTGTACCATCATGGTGATACACCAGCATTAGGATCTTTGTGCACATGAGCTGTGGCCCACTGGAGAAGGAACTGGCAATCCACTCCAGTATCTCTGCCAAGTGAATTGGCATGGAGAGTTATGGTCCATGAGGTAATGGAGAGTAGGACACGACTGAATAACGCAAACAAGTGACTTTAAAACACCCACTTTAGTGGTCTTATAAAGGTTTCTCTAAAGAAAAGTTAGATAGGGTCTGATAAAAAAAAAAAAAAAAAAAACATTTACTGTGCATTTAAAACAATTACTATTTTTTAAGCACTGCACCAGTAAGTATAACCTTACCTCCCCATCCCCTGAATGAAGTATTGTTACTGGAGTGTTAGCCACCAGGAGGACAAAGCTGTCCAAAGCTGGGAGATGATGAGAAATTGTATTTGTGTACGTTGCTAGCAGCTCATGGTACAACAATGTCTGATGTGTGTTTTACAAATTAGCCTCAAAAGGCTTACTAATTTGGTACTTCCAAGCAGGTAGAGAAATATGTATATTTTACAGCATGGGAATGACTGAATAAAAATAATTTAATTTCACAGTAAATGCTTAATAAAGATGTGTTTTTATTATCAAGCCTTATATAACTATTCTTTAGAGAGACTACTAAAGTGTCTTGTCTTGGGGAAGGGCTTGTGAGCTATATCATATAAGGTCATCCACGATTGCAAGGTCATAACAGAGAGGTCAGACAAATCGTGTCCACTGGAGGAATAACTGCAACCCACTCCAGTATATTTATACGTTGTTTTATTTTTATTTTTTTTAGGTAAGCAAAGCCACAGAAATAACGATACAGCGATGGTAACCTCAATAGTTTCTCCAACAAGCTTGAGACAGACATGTTGAAGTGAGATGGGCCCCAGGATGTCTTGCTGATAATAAGGCTGCAGGAGGTGATGGAATCCCAATAGAACTATTCAAAATTCTACAAGGTGATGCTGTGAAAGTGTTACTTGCCTTATGCCAACAAATTTGGAAAAAACTCAACAATGGCCAATAGACTGGAAACGGTCACTCTACATCCTAGTCCCCAAAAAAGGCAGTGCCAAAGAGTGCTCCAATTATCAAACAATTGCACTAATTTCACATGCCAGCAAGGTAATGCTTAAGATTCTACAAGCTCGACTCCAACAATATATGGACCAGGAACAACCAGATGTGCAGAGGAAGAGGCACAAGAGATCAAATTGCCAATGTCCGCTAGGAAAGATTGAAGGCACACAATGAATATTTTGTATTTTTATAAAACAGACATTACCTAACCGGTAAACCCATCTACAGAGAATTGATTTGAATGCTTAAAAAAAATGGGGCAAGGCAAAGACACACCATCAAAATAAAGTAAAGTAGTTATGGGCAACCTATTTCACATGAGGGGCCTTATATATTACATATCCCTTCTAAAGCTGAACAATGCATTTTTAAGCTTTTTTTGGTTGTAGTTTTGTGGGAGAGCCTTAATGATGGAATAATGGTAGAAAGTAATGGGAGGTATAGAAAGAGAGGGAGGAGAATGTTATGGCATACTAGATGTAGAGGTTGAAAATGTTTAGAGCACTGCTCGAGAGGAACATGATTTCCACAGACCAGGACTGATGGCAGCATGGGCCACATGTGATCCAGTCAACGTGCTGCAATAGCTATAGTTTAACACAGAGTGATATAATAGGCACATGCATAAAACCAATAACTCTATGCATAAATGGATGGAGACACAAAAGTAACAGCACTGTGACTGTCCTTATTTGCCTGTCCACACCAAGTTTCAATGGCATTAGTGGAAACTCCAATATATATATATCTTCCAAGTAAAAATTAAAGAGACAAGATCGATACTAGTTGTGCAGTACTTAAGCGCCATGGTTCTAGTCCAACTTTTATATATTTTAAGTAAACGAGATCAGTATATAGGGGTCTTTATTTTGATCCAAAATGGTAGATAATTTGTGATAAAACTTACACAATACTACTGGTTTTGACTTGATCTTTGAACTGGAGCTCTTCTAACTTTTTTCAACTTCTTGCAGAAAGTGAAACTAAGGTCATTTACTGGCAGTTAGTCCTTTTGTGAGGGGTCCTCCCTGGTAAGGGGTTCCAACACTGGCAGACATTTAAATTATATATGGAGAAGCCAGTCACTGGAAGGAAGGAAGGAAGGAAGGAAGGAAGGAACAGAGCTCCTAGAAAAAGCATGTCTGGCTACTAAGTGTTAAATTAAAATAAATTCACTATTATGTGTCCAGATAACATAAAGGCTGTCTGGGCCTCAAGTTTTCTGATGGCAGCCCTAAGTGCAGCACAACAGTCTCAGTATGCAGCAAATAGATAGTTGCAAGGTATTCAGTTTCAAGCTATGGCACAGTGAAATTAAAGCTATATCTAGCTGGTTCTCTCAAAAAAAGACTTAACTTTTTATCTTTTTGTTAAATCACAAAATACATTGAAAATATTTCTTATACTCATGTTTAGTACTTAAAACATGACAGCTGAATCATTACAGTGGCCCATTCAATGTGATACTGAATACATGTATTGCTTTTTACCAGAAGGGCAGGGGTGGGTAATAATATCTAACATTTATCAGCCATGAAGATTGTATAGGTGCCAGGCAGGTTCTTTCTATGGGCCTGCAAGGAAGCCCTTCCTAGAGTTAAATTACACTTTGTAAAACTGTTTAGGAGCCAGAAGTACAAATATTAGGCGCCCTGGCTCCCAGGAAATTTCAACTTCCTGAAACACATAACATTGAAAGTCAACTACACTAAAGGCTTCTGAGAGACTATATTTCAAGTAAGTAGATAGTAAAGAGCAGTAGCTACAAGATCAAACCTTTAGCGTTTCTTTCTCTGGAACCTCTTCTTCGACTCGCTCACTGCTTGTTGGTATACCCAAGGTTCAGTCCTAGGCCCCCTCCTTTTCTTCATCTATATGTCCTCGATTGGTACCCTAATAAAATCTTTTGGATTTCAGTATGATCTATATGCAGATGACACTCAAATCTATCCCCCTCCTCCTGGATATCCACCCATCAACCCAAAATGTGAAAGACTGAGCTCCTAATCTTTCCACCCCCTACTACAGCTTCCACTCCTCAAATATCTCGCACTATTGACAATGCCATCATCACTCCCACCTCCCAGGCCCACTGTCTTGGGGTTCTACTGGCCCCTGCCCTCGTTTTCATTCCGCACATACAATCAATCACAAAATCTTCTAATTTTCACCTGAAAACATCTCCAAAATATGTCACTATCTAAGACCAGACTCAACTAAAATTCTCATCTCAAGTACTGCTACTTACTTATTCCTTGCTGGCCTCCCCATCACCTGTCTGTCTCCAATCCATATTCAATGCATCCGCAAGACTCATCTACCATAATCAACGCTTAGTGTCTGCAGCACCTCCCTGTCAGACACTCAACTGGCTTCCCATAGCCTCCAGAATAAAATTTTAAAACAATGACCCCAACAACAGTGCACCCTCTTATAGCTTGGCTCTTGTCTTAAAACACTCACCCTCTTCACTCTACTAATGACCTTTTTCTTTCATCCTATCACCACCTTATCACCTAGTCTCACTCCTGCCTTCAGGACTTTTCTTACGCTCCCCTATTCTTTGGAACTCCTTGCCTCGCTCCACTAGAGTATCTTCCTGCTCAAAACCTCACTAAAAAATGTACCTGTTAAAAGAAGCTTATCACCTTTAGCCTTAATGTGCTCAATACATTAATAACTAACCTGTACCACACGCAACCCCTTGTTAGAATCTAACGTACATAGGGCTTTCCCTAAAGCTCCTAAGCTTAAAAGACAGGGGATCCACTCCTTGCAATGTGTTAAAATGATTTTTGGCTTGTATTTACCGCTGTACAGAATATGTTGGCAAGTAAAGGTGGTTATTATAGAGGCCCCATGAAATGCAATTAACAAGGACACTCCCAGGGGCTTTTTCAGCACAAATAAAGCCATGCTTGACAAATGGAAATGACACACACGTCTCATGAGACTTGCATACATCACCTTCCCACATAAAAGAGCTTTGATTTGGACAGAAGCACATCTACTTTCCTTCCATAAAATGAAGATATTCGGGTAGGGTGAATAAAACATACCCATATTTCTCCGCGATACAGAATGAGTTTTTACTTGAATTATATCTGAACTCTCTATGATGGAGGAAAGGGGATATGCAGGTACAAATGTCATAGAAGTTCAGGTTCAAAACAAAATTAAGTCACTAAGAAAGTGATTACGAATGACAACATGTGCTAAAAAATCAGTTCTTTCCGCTTGTGCTGAATCATTAACAGTAGGTGGCCTTAACTCGCAGACATAAGCAGAGTACACTTATTTGAGTGAAGTACTCATTTGTCAGTGAAATTCTAATCCTCCATGGACTCTAGGAAGAATTTTACAGATCTGACAACTACAGTAAGAATGTATCACGAGAATGCTGAAAGTATACCTTTAAACATGAAATCTGTTTTGTTTAACTGTCTGCAATTGTTTATTATTCACAATTGAAGATCATTATGTGTGTTTAAAGAAAATCATAAAGAATGCATCACCCACATCCGGGATATAACCTTTACAACAGTGTGGTCCTACAATGGCCACCAACAATACAGGATTTTAACATCTCATTGCCTTTATGGTCTTTTTTGCTTTTGCACACTTGAGTTACTCAGCACAAGTCAGTCTGACGGATCAGTTAAAGAGATACTAAAGACCTGGAAGTGTGTTGCCAAAGTAGGACCAAGTTGGCCGCCACTGATGTGTACAGTAGAGAAGCCACAATGGGATTTTAAGGACTGACAAGAGAGAATGAGTATTTAGGCAAGGATTCCTTGCTGTGTAGATTTGGGGTGATTTGGCAAAGTGTTAGCTTTTGTATTAGTATAGCAACTTCTTTAATAGATTATAGGGATCCTTTGGACAGAGGAAAAGCATTATGCAATACAGAGAATCAATTTACAGTCTTGCACGTCTCAAGAATAGGAGAAGGAAGGGTTGGCCATCAGGTCCTGAACACAGACCAGGCTTTCTGTTGTGTGCACTGGTGAGTCTATATATGCCTCATTCAACCTGATTGCCTCACCTGAACTCACCTGTTTCTTTCTCTGCATACTTACAGGATATACAAAAAGGGAAACATTGATTCTAGAACAGAGATAGGCCGAACTCAACATGTAAATTCTGGCCTGTGTTTGGCACATGGGAACCAACACTGCCTATCCCTGTTCTAGAATCAATGTTTCTCTTTTTGTATATCCTGTGAGTAAGCAGAGAAAGAAACACATGCCAGAGTTCAGAAATACACAAATCTAAACCAAATTGGATCCTTTAATCCAGACCATTAATGTTTACTCTTGGTCACAAAAACAAAAAGGATTCCACATACTTAGAAAGTTTTTTTAAATAATGACAAGCAAAGTGATATGCTTCTTCAGTGGAATAATAATGTGCCTCTCAATTGCCCTAGCAGCTGCACTTAGGGACACAACAATGCAGACACTGATTGCGTGTTTTCATGAAGCCACCCCTAATACACATGGACTTATAATGGCATGAAAGTGTCTTGTTTCTTTCAAGTCTCTCATCTCCTTCAGCAATTAGCTGCTTGTTTGTGCCTGTTTCCATTAGAACAACTTTACATTAATGTAACTCTAACATTGCCAATCCTTACTAAAGCGAGTTTTGTTATTTAGTCAAAAAAATTAAAATTATATTGAGCTTTTAATGTATTCACAATGATAAACAGCATATTTCTCACCATTTTTTGTTGCCTTTCCAAAATGGTCTGTGGTTCTGCCCCTAGGCAAAATCCCTATCTCCTGCATGCTGTTCTGTCTTCTATCCATTAGCAGGATCATTTCTGGGCCCAAGTTAAAGCACTGCTGTGATTTGATAAAAACTTCACATGCTTGTGGAGTATGTAACAAAATACCAGCATTATCATGCATGCAAGACAGGTCATAAAAACACTGGAGAGAAATGTTATACTTAGAGGACTGTGTCATGGGTGAATCCATCCTAGAGTGCAGGCCTATCTACACCTTGAGTGAACGGGTTATGGTATGAGGCCTTATTCTATTGTCAATGGGGTATATGAAGAGGACCGTTAGTAACAGTGGTCAAAACCAACCATTACCTGCATCCATTGTTCCTCCTAGGTTTCTAACCCTATTACAAAGACCAGACATCATTAAAGAAAAACAAAATGCAATCATTACAAATTAAAGCCAATAATCATTTATTTTAAACCGTGTAAAACACGGTTCAGAACAACAAACTACACATACTGCACAGCATTGGTCCTTTAAAGGAACAAGGCATTACAAAAGTTTTATTTTAACTTAAAAATAAACTAAAACATTTGTAAACGTCATAGAAACTACCAGGAAATGGACAGATCATACTTTAGTACGTAGGTATCATTCACATATAAGCTTAACTAATACATCTACAATAGTAACCCAACTAAGCAGGAAAACATTGGAATTGGTTTATCGTACCTGGAAATAATTTTGAAAAAGAAAAAAACATAGGGTGTCACAAATGCCTCTTTCATATCCACCGCCAAAACAATTTATTTCAATCTGGCTTTAAAGCCTAAACTTTTGCCACGGACCCACCTCCTTGTTTGCACATCTATGGTCCGTTATAGATCTACATCTTTACTAGTCAGAAACAATACAAATTAAAATAGCAGAAGTTATCTACATTTTGTGAATGATGACATAAAGGAAACAGTCACAAGTCTGGCTACTGATTCACAGCTGTTGAACACTACTGAAAATCGACTCCTTAACTAGAGTCATATTACCATAACTTGCATCTAGCAGACATGCAAGGGGAGAAATGCAGGGGAGTGGACCAAGCAAAAAAGACATGCATCGCTGTATCCTAAAGGCAGATTATATATATATATATATATATATATATATATATACACACACATACATACATACATACACACACACACGAAAAAGAAAGAAAGAGAAAAAGAAAGAAAAAGAAAAAAGAGAGGAAGAACGTAAAGAAAAAAAGAAAGAAAGGAAGGAAGAGAAAAAAAAAAAAAAAATATATATATATATATATATATATATATATATATGAGACACACTGTAAAAACGAATACTGTATATTACTGTACTTATACAATACTCCCCAATAGGAGCACACACTTTACCTGTGACATATACTTATATAGGTAACATACATCCAATGAATATAAGAGCAGGGGGATTTGTTTTCCTCCTGTTTTAGCCCCAGCTCATACCTGATCCCTGGCCTTGTCATATGTCCCCAAGTCCATGTTGTTTTCCTGCTACATCACATGTTACTTGGTGGTTATCAGTAGCCCTGTATGCAAGTCTTGTCTCAGACTGTGCACACAATGACATAACAGAGAGGACTGGTTATAAGTGACACGGATCCCCCATTGCAGTGTGTGTCACTATGACAGGATGCTGCCTTCCTAGCACTGATACCTGTGGCTTGTACCTGCAGTCACAGAGCTGTCATTACATAATGACACACATATGTCCTGTGATAACACATCATACATGGGACCCATGTCCAAGTACACACCGTGTGTTTGTGACGCTCGTCCCTCAGTCTCACCTCACTGCGCCGTGCTCTCCACACTGGGTCTCCCATTAGCAAACACGACACTAACCGGTCGCTACCACCGCCCTCCAGCACCTTCCACCTCCCAGGCCCCTGACAACAGCTACTTCCCTGACTACTGAGCCGCCTCAGCTTCTCTCATGCTATTGGAAGAAGTCGCAGTCAATCTCATATATCCATCTGTGATTAGTGGAAACATGAGCCGCCTTCTATTGGCCAACAATAGAGTCTTGCTCAAGCGCTAAGGCTGTGTGAGTCACTTGGAACAGTTCAACCAGCGATTGGCTGGAGCAGGTGCCAGTTATCTATTTACGTCATTCCAATTGGTGGAACGGTAATGTGTTTTGGCGCAAGGCCTAGGGCTGGCTGTCAGCTGGCGTTTCGAGTTCGTTCTTTGGAAACACAATATGTCAGTGTTGATTTTAACAGGATCGTTAGCAGAGATATTATATTCCTATTTAAATGCAAATAAACAATAAAAGTGTGTTAGGTAACTGAATGATGAAGTGACATTACATTATGTTCTATCTCCAAACTGGCTCTATCTTAGGGCAAAATACCCTGTCCACCCTAACCTCCCAGATGCAATTCTTTTTAAAGAAAGCGGCACATCCTACTTTACAGCCCTGGCCATGTCCATTTTTTTAAGTTCCTCCTGTTGTCCTCTACCACAGTATAATAGAAAGAAGCCCCGGATCTGTTCCACAGAATATAAATATATGTGTCCATGATACGGTTTCAACATATTTGTTTTTATTTAGTCGTGTCTGACTCTCCGTGACCCTATGGACCTGAGCACACAAGGCACAGCTTGTGTCTGGGTTTGCTATTCCATAAGGTTTTCAGGGTTGCCAGTTCCTTCACCAGTGGATTGTGATATGTCTGACCTCTCTGCTATAACCTGCCCATCTTGGGTGACCATACATCAGAGGTGGGCAAAGTTCGGTCCTGGAGGGCCACACACAAGTCTTGATTTGAAGATATCCTTTCTGTGCACAGGTAAGTCAATCAGGATGACTAAAGAAGCAATGACTCGCCTGTATGCAGAAGGGATATATTCAAATCCAGGCCTGTGTGTGGTCCTCCAGGACTGAAGTTGCCCAACATGGTATAGCTCACAGCTTTATTGAAGAACACAAGCCCCTTCACCACGACAAGGTAGCGATCCAGAAGGGGATGTGTCTATAATCCAGTGTAAATATAATACGTGTGTACATGTCCTACAGCAGGTCAGTAACATCGCATACAGTGCAAAATTATTCAGAAATAGGTGTCCCTCTCACATTTCAAATGTAGGAAGGTATGTATTTACAGGTTGGTACAGGTTATGTCTTTAGACGTGGTGTGGTCACCCACTAATAGGAGGGCTATACAAAACGGACCTGGACTCTCCAAGAGTTCTCCAACACTTCATTACTTAATACATATCTAATCAGAGGAATAAGGATAAGAGTCTTAGTGCTATTGAATGGGGGGAAATGCCCTGATTGAGCCCTTTCTCCTCAGAATTGGCCAAATAGTACATTAGTGTATTTATATTGTTGTCTTTTAGTCATTAAGTCGAGTCCGAGTCTTCGTAACCCACAGCACGCCCGGCACATCTTTTGTCCGGTTTTGCCAATCCATACGTTTTTCATGGCAAAGATACTAGAGTGGGTTGCCAGTTCATTCAGGTACACGATAAGGTAGCGATCGAGAAGAGGGTATACAGTGCCTTGCAAAAGTATTTACCACCCTTGTTATTTTTCATATTTTGTTGCCTCAAAACCTGGAATTAACATGGATTGTTTGATGATTTGCATCATTTAATACAGAACATGCCCACAACTTTGAAGAAGTTTTTTATTATTGTGAAGTGAACAACAAATAGGACAAAATAACAGAAAAGGTCAGTGTGCATAAGTATTCACCCCCCTAAAGTCAATCCTTTGTAGAGCCACCTTTTGGCAGCAATCACAGCTCCAAGTTGCTTTGGATAAGTCTCTATGAGCTTGCCACTGGGATCTCTATGAGTTTACCACTGGGATTTTTGCCCATTCCTCCTTGCAAAACTGCTCCAGCTCCTTCAAGTTGGATGGTTTGAGATTGTGAACAGCAATCTTTAAGTCTTCTCTTCTGACCACAAATTGTCTATTGGATTGAGGTCTGGGCTTTGACTAGGCCATTCCAACACATTTACATGTTTCCCCTTAAACCACTCAAGTGTTGCTTTAGCAGTGTGTTTGGGGTCATTGTCCTGCTGGAAGGTGAACCTCCGTCCTAGCCTCAAATCACGCACAGAGTGGTACAGGTTTTGCTCAAGAATATCCCTGTATTTAGCATCATCCATCTTTCCCTCAACTCTGACCAGTTTCTCAGTCCCAGCTGCTAAAAAATAGGATGGTGTTCTTTGGGTGATGTGTTGGGTTTGCGCCAGACATAGCATTTTGTTTGATGGCCGAAAAGTTAAATTTTAGTCTCATCAGACCAGAGCACCTTCCTCCATACATTTTGGGAGTCTTCCACATGGCTTTTCGCAAACTCAAAACATGCCATTTTGTTTTTTGCTGAAAGTAATGGCTTTCTTCTGGCCACTCTGCCATAAAGCCCAACTCTATGGAGCGTACGGCTTATTGTCGTCCTATGTACAGATACTCCAGTCTCTGCTGTGGAACTCTGCAGCTCCTCCAGGGTTACCTTAGGTCTCTGTGCTGCCTCTCTGATTAATGCCCTCGTTGCCTGGTCCGTGAGTTTTGGTGGGGACCGTCTCTTGGCAGGTTTGCGGTTGTGCCATGTTCTTTCCATTTGGTTATGATACATTTGATGGTGGTCCTGGGGATCATCAAAGATTTGGATATTTTTTTATAACCTAACCCTGACTTGTACTTCTCAACAACATTTGAAGAGTTCCGTGGTCTTCATGGCAGTGTTTGGTTAGTGGTGCCTCTTGCTTAGGTGTTGCAGCCTCTGGGGCCTTGCAAAAAAGATGTGTGTATGTAATGACAGATCATGTGACACTTAGATTGCACACAGGTGGACATTATTTTACTAATTATGTGACTTCTGAAGGTAATTGGTTGCACCATAGCTTTTTATGGGCTTCATAACAAAGGGGGTGAATACATATGCACATGACAATTTTCTGTTTTCTATTTCTAAAAAATTGTTTTATGTATATATTTTTCTCATTTCACTTTACCAATTTAGACTATTGTGTTCTGATCCATGACATAAAATTCAGATTAACAAAAACATTGAATTTAAGGCTGCAATGTAACAAAATAGGTAAAAAGTCAAGGGGGTGAATACTTTTGCAAGGCACTGTATATATTAGTGTATGTTTAAATGCAACCCTGTTCCTTCATGGGGGTTCTCCCTTCCATATCAACCAGTCCACTTTTTGTGTATTCAGTTTATGAGAATCGGTTTAGTCAATTATTTTGTGCTTGGAGTACGTGCTTGTTGCAATCAATATTATAGTATCCGTGCATAGATTAGTACAGTACACTTTGCCTATTCACTATGTGTTTGTGAGGAGTGCTGGGCACATTATGTGTATGTCATTTAAACCGCTGTGTATGTGTCCTCAGTTCCTGGCACATGGGGGAAGAAGTGGAGGCAGTGACAGATTTTATCTTCCTGGGATCCAAGATTTCTTTAGATGGTGACTGCAGCCGTGAAATTAAAAGAAGTTTGCACCTGGGAATGAAAGCTAAGGCACTTCTGGACAAGCTATTAAAAAAGTAAAAATATTACACTATCAACAAAGGTCTGCGTAGTTAGAACTATGGTATTACCAGTAGTAACATATGGATGTGAGAGCTGGACCATGGCTGAGAAGTGTAGAATTGACACATTTGAATTGTGGTGTTGGTGAAAACTACTAAGAGTCCCTTGGACTGCAAGAAGATTGCATCAATCAATACTTCAGGAAATCAAGCCAAACTGTTCACTGGACAGTTTTAAATGTTTTGGCCGTATCATGAGAAGACAATATTCCCTAGAAAAGACTCTGATGTTGGGAAAAATTGAAGGCACACAGAGAGGCAGATGTCAGAGGTGTAGATGGATAGATAAGGTAATTGAAAAAATTAACAAAAACTTGAGGGAGATCATAGGGGCAGCAGCTGAAAGATGTGCCTTGCGTGCAGCGCTCCATAGGGTCACAGAGAGTCGGGCCTGACTCTCAATATAATCAGTTTTCCATACGACCTATGTTTATGCTCAATCATGTTACGGTACATGTGCCCAGTGGGTGGGTACAGAATACACCAATGTGTGCTTAATCCACTTCATATTTTGTGTCCAATGTGACTGCTAATTCCAATCCAGTGTGTAAGACTGTCTAGTAAATATAAGGGTGTTGCTTCCAATGTATTATATAATGCACCACACCCCAACAAATCAAGCGCCCAATACACACCTAAAAAAAGTCCTTAGATTCCAGCAAAAAATCTGGTCAGTTTAGCCATTTACTCTAATAGGCTTCATAATACATACTTGCAATAATACTTGCAGCAGTTGTGACAATATTGTACTTGCTATATATGCAGTGGTTGTTAGAAGTGCCCACATATACAGAATAAATTTGAGTCAGAAGAGTCGGCTAACATTGTATTATTGAGTCATTCCAGTGTCTTTCATGGCTCTATTTACTTCATCAGGAATATGTACGAGTTTGTCTGGTCCTAATGTTAGCTCTCAAGACTCCCAAATATCCCTCTTTTATAGTTATCTTCCAAATCCATAGAAAATACCCCTGGCATCAGGGAAGAAGAAGGAATAGAGCCTCTAGAAATAGCCTGGCTGGCACTTAAGTATTATATTTTTTTTTCCACACATTATATATATATATATATATATATATATATATATATATATATATATATATATATAAGCTATAATTTCAAGTCTGTGAAGTATCCTCATTTAATAAGAAAATAAATTTGATATTTAATTACTATGTAAAACCCCTGAAAAGCAATAAAGCAATTATGAGTGCCTTAGTGGCACTACAAATCCTATGCAATATAGGAATATAACACATTTTGTACATCATTAAGTTAAGTTCTTCAGATGAGCAAAATATAAATACTACACTGCAGTGGGGTTTTAAGTTTAGGTAATTCTTACCCTTAAACCATTTATTACCTTGCATGTAGTTCCCTTCGTCTGAGGATATCCACTCAGAAAAAGAGAAATACATGCAAGGTAATAAATGGTTTAAGGGTTGTTTATCTCAAGAACAATTTCCAAAATATAGCTGTACATTATAAAGTCTCTAATGAAAAATGTACGACAGTCACTTACATTGTGTGAAAAAGCTGTACAAAAATGTAATAAAATGGTAGAAGCCATATATGTGAGCCTTAGGATAAATAATCTAGGCCTGAAAGAGTTAAGTGCTCTTCTGCTTCACCTGTGATCACTGCTGGAGAAGGTGTAGGCTGCAGGTGTAGCTGGGGCAGGAAGGCCTGTGAGAGACCGTGGACTAGAGTCTGTTAAGGTGCGTCTCTGGGAGAGTGTGTGGCTGGAAGAATCTTGGAGAGTAGCTTTCTTGTTTAAGAAATAAAACTACAAACAGCACAGCTGAGGCAGAACTACTTGAGATACAAGGTACCTGAGAGGAAAAGGCCCCAAGGAAAAAACTGTGTATTTGGAAGTAAAGTGGCTAAAAGCAGAATATTTAAAAGTACTTGGTCATCCCAAAATCAAGTTTTTGTTTTTTTAAGTTATTCTTAAAGAGCATGAAAAACAGGCTGCTTGTTGTGTTATCCATATTATTCTAAAGTGAATCCTGGGAAATTCCATGTTGTTGCTATATTTATATGCAAATGAGTGGCATGCATATATTAATTTAGCTGCTTTCATGTGCTAAGTAGGATTACAGTCTGCTTGTCTGTCTGCAGTGGGCAAAATAAAGACCTGCAATGTTATCTCTCACATCCTTATCAAGCAATCTGATTCGCACGTTTGCAAACTCAGCTGCACAGTAGCATACAGGAGTCACAAAAGCAACATTTCTGAAATGATTCACTGTAGAAAAAAACATGTTTGTACAGTGTATAGCAAGTTTGTAATACTTTTTAAAATGAAATCAACTTCCTGTTGGGGTGAGGGTCCCTTTTAAGGGTCCCTGGAGTATATCATTGGGAGAAGGATGAGCCAGTGTAGATTTTTTTTTTTCCATTTGCCACTAATTATTTTATGAAATATTGCCTGGACCCATAGTCTTTCTCTCTAATATAGAGCCACATCACAGAAGAAGGCTTTGAAGGGCCAATCTGTCACAGTAGGTATAAGAAAGAAAAGAGAAGTTAAAATGAAGAAACCTAGCAGCTAAGAACGGATTGCCTAACCACATTCCCTATTACAGTAAGTTTTTCTAATAAACACATTAAATTACCATACTGCTATTGCTTGTGTTATTTTTTCAATATGCATACAGTATGTGTGTCTACAATAGTTTTAGGGGGTTGTTAAATTTAGACAGCCACATTATGCCCTAGCAAGTTTACAAATGCTCCCAGCAATACATCTCTAGAGATATTAGGAATATAAATACCTCCTGTAGGCTATGTATGAGAATATATTTACATACAATATTTTATATATAAGTACTGTACATGCTGATGTAGCATGCATGACTAATAGCAAGCGATCTGACCGAGCACACATCTTTGACAGTGTAATCTTGCCTAAGCGTGCTTACCTAAGATTGCGAGCGATTGAGGCTATGTGCATGAATTAGGCTAGTGGTGGACAACAGTTTCTGCTTGTGTAATGAGAATTCAGATGTTTTCATTTGGATTGGTCCACCAAGGCTTTATCAAAGGGATATTGAAATCAGTCGTAGGACTGAGTTGCCCACCACTGAATTAGGGTGTGTGTACAATTTAGAAGGTAAAGGTTTGACTGTATGCGCTACAGAGTGCACACACATTGGATTATGCACATCAAAGTGTGCATGTGCATCAACAGCAGAAGTGCCCATATGAGTCCATGAGGAGGTATGGGGTGCAAACATGACTAAGGATGCACTTCTGGGTGTGTGTGTGTGGGGGGGGGGACGGACAGAGAGTGTGCTTATGAGTCTGTGGTACATAAAGAGATATACAGTACAAACTCTCTACTATCCAAATAGTTGGCATATCAGTATTGGCACCACATAGGATAATCATGAAAGAGTACAAACAGATGGTATGCATGCAAAGGATGCATGTGTCAGTGTGTTCATGGCAGAGGATACATGTCCGAGTAGAGACGAGATCAGTCCACTCCCTGTACCACCTACTGTGTTGTACCTCCTTTTTGACTACACTCAATTAGTTTCTTGACTGCAGAAATAAAAAATTGGCAATACATTTGGACCTATCCTGTTATATGTGCGCACGCATTTGTGGAAGACTCACTGGGAAGCGCACGGCGGACGTCCCCATGAAGCTGTGTCTCTACGCCCAGTAAGTGGTTAGGGTTACGCCCGGTAAGTGGTTAGGGTTAGGGGCTTAGGGTTAGGAAGTGAGGTTGAGAGAATTAGGGTTAGTGGGTTAAGGTGTACTACCTACTTTGGACATCTAGATCGGGACGCAAGCGCGCTTCCACAAATGTGTGCATACATATAACAGGATAGATCCTACAATGTTTTTGTAACGTATTGGAAAGTGTCTTCTTTTGTAAAAATATAGAGGGAGATAAACACTGGCAAAGCACACTAGAAATGTAAGGTAGTCTAGAGAGCTGCTGGTGAGAGGAGGAGAGAAGTAAATCTATTTTGTCTAAGTATGAAAGCCATAAAGATCAGCCTATTAACTAATGCCAGATTCAGTTGCATAATTGTTACTCATTTCAAGATACATTCAGAGCTTTATAGAAAGAACAGGGGCTAATCTGGTCCTGTAAATAAAAGATTGGCTGTATCGGTTGACACCCTTCAGTAATCTAGAGCTGCCTACCATACCCTATGGACAACAAAAATCCTGGATATTGCCAACAAGCAATCTTCAGAACTGGGAAGTTTTAATTTGGAAGTGAATATTTGTTCACAGGGCTTGCTGTGTCCTGTTTATTATGGTTTTCTTTTCTTTTTTTTTTCTTCTTTTTTTAAAGAGGACAATGTGGAAAAAATGAAAGCTTAATGAGACATTGTGAGGGTTTAAGGTTCTTAGACTCAAGCAACTAGATTATTTAAAGAGCTGTGAAAGGGATATTCAATAGTAATGTAAAGATGTAGTCCATTGTAAATGCTCTTTATTTTATTTATTTACATCATCATTTTTATTTATTTATTATCTAACTGTTTCCAGAGTGGTAAAGGTCTAAAAGGAACTGTCTTAGTGCTCCAGCCAACAAGAACGTGGAGGAGATTGGAACACAGTAACACCCAGCACCTGCGTCTCCACCCTGAGTGGCTGGCTGAGTACACAAACTTCCATCAAAGTCACGTGGTACAAATCCCCAAGAGCCTCAATTAAACTACTGTACAATTATCAGCAAGTACAGACTTCTCCATGGTGTTTTTAATGTTACTGAAAATTGACCTTAGCTTCTCATGTACATGCTGCTAAAGTCTGCTGTTTACTGTATACTCAGATGCAGCATAACAATTCCATTTTATAAGATACTGTTACTGACGTCCCCATCTAAGGTAGTCCAGAATCTTCAGAATCACTAACTGGGACAGGAGGAATAGAAAGCTGTATCCGGGTTGGGAGTTTCAATTTTCTATAAGGAGACACAGAAGACAGGGTGAATTTTCATCTCGAAGCTTGAAGGTGACTGGATGAACTGGATGAAGATAATGGAAAAAGAACCAATGAATTTAGTAGCCAGTTTCTTAGGACAGGACATCTTTAAGTTTCAGGTGGACAACCAGACATGATCTCCACTCTTGAAAGATGGTATAGCACCTCTGATAATCTGCATACTTCTTGAATAAGTCTGTGCTCTTAGAAAGAAAGGTCATATCCTGCAACACACTGTTGAGAGGCACTGAAGAAATAGAAACCCATGGGTCAGACTTGAGATGCATAGCTCATATGGAAATGAAGTGAGACAAATGCTGAAATGTTGGGTGGTTTTGTATGCAAATTCTGCCAGTGGTGGTAGGTGCCACAAATTATTTTGAACTGTTTAAATTAATGTTCACATGTTTGATTTTGTCTGTTTGAACATTAGCCTGAGGATGAAAACCTGTAGTGAGACTTAGGTCAATCTTGAGTGCCTTGCAGAATCCTCTCAAACTTTCTGGTATATTGAATTCCACAGTCTGACAAGATGAGTTCAGGAATTCTGTGCAACTATACTATATTGTGAAAAACATCTGTAATCTGTTGGGCTGAAGGTAGCCTGTGGAGAAGAAGAAAATGTGCTATCTTGTTATGGCGGTCTACTACTATCATAATGGTAGTGATTCCTTTGGAAGGAGGTAGTGATAAAAACCATAAAAATGGAAGTTTATGTCTGCATAGGAACTTGAAGTCGCAGCAGACCAGCAGGGTGAGTGAGTGCTCTTAGCTTGACTGCTCATGATGCAGGATGTGACAGTTGGCAACAGTCTTTTGTTTGTGGGACACCAAAACTTTTTGGAGATCAAGGCAAGAGTTTTGTTTATCCCAGGATGCCCAGCCAGTGGGAGATCATGAGTCTTGCAGATGACTTGAAGTCAAAGGTGGGATGACATATGAATATGTTGACGGTTATCATAGAAGACATTGTTACAGGATATCTCATTGTGGTTTTCCTGATGCTGCATAGTTACTCTAAGGATGTGGTCTGGTATGGTTTTCGACTCAGGGCTTTCTTTGTAAAGTATGGAAGTATCTGCCTTAACCTACAGACAATGCAGGAAGAATGGTAAGTGTAGATTAAATTGTGTAAAGTATATCGCCCATCGGACTTGTCTAGGAATCAATCAATATTTTTATTGTCTGTATAGATCACCACAGTATATGCTGCTGCTTCCAATTAATACCTCAATTCTTCCAGAGCCATCTTGATGACTAAAAGATCCCAGTTGCCAACATTGTAGTTTTTAATACCTTGATGCTGTGAAAGAACCTCTTCGACTGCAAAGTCAGAGGCATCTACTTTGAGGAAGAAGGGTCAGGATTGGCAAGGGCAGGAGCTGAAGTACATCAATGTTTTAATAGGTCAAAAGCATGCTGAGCCATAGGTGTCTGTTACTGAGAGGACAGTGATTGGTTGCACTATTTTGGAAAACCCACTGATGAATCTGATGGAAGTTGGCAACATGTCTGACCTTCCCTCCTGGATGCAGGGACTGGCCAATCCTGTGATTGCATAAACCTTCTTGGAAACCTTCTATCGCTAGACCTTGGAGAAATAATATAAATCACAGAAACTCCACTGTATCGGTTTCAAAACTACTTTTCCAGCTTTGCGTTCAAGTGATGAGTACATAGACTAGAGAACACCTGCTGCACATGTTTGCAGTGTTCCTCCAGAGAGGGGGAAAACACCTAAAATACTCAAAGTGCCCATAGCGTGCATGGAAAGTTGTTTGCTATTCACCCACCTCACATATTTGTTGAAAACATCTGGAATTAGCAGAAATAGAAAGTGACTTGTTTGTGATTGCACAGAGTTCCCTGTAGTCAATGCAGGGTCTTAGAGTTCCATCTTTCTTCTGTATATAAACAATAAGAGCTCTGGCTGGGGAAGTTGGGCGTTGGATGAATTTTCTCCACTACCCCCTCCCCCACCCAAATACTCCATGTAGTTCCTTTTTAATTTAGATTCACTTAGGAACAGATAGCCCCAAAATTGACTTTTGCTCCAGGTAGCAGATCTATAGGGCAATAATAACTATGATATGGGGGTGCTGGCTTTCACCTTGTTGAATACATAAGACTGGAGCTGAATGGTATTTGGGGTGGTCAAAGAGCAAGTACCCATGAGTGGATGTGGATGGGAGTTACATGAAGCTTGGCAAAAGATGTGGATTGTAGCTCACAATTCCAAAAAGGACTGTGGAGATGTAGCCAGGGTAGCTTGAAAACTAGAGGAAGCAAGGATGAGGTAACCAAATCTAAGGTGAGTTCTCTTGGTGGCTTGAAGGGCAAATTTGTAGGAATAGACTTGTTTCCTGAGTGACTGCTGATGATTTAATGAGGGTCCAATCAATTTGTTGGGAGGCACAAGGAATTAGGAAATCATGAACCAATTGCTTGTCAATGAAGGTGGCATTGGCACCAGAATCAACAATGGCCATGGCCTTCCCGACTTTGAGACAGGCAAATTAAAGTGAACAAGGGATGGGAAAAGCTACAGTCAATGGAACCTGTTCCCGGTTTACTTAAAGAAGTCTTGTTACAGTTACACAGAAAATGTCTAGGGTGTCCACAGTGAATGTATAGGCTGTGCATCCTTCCATATTTTTGTTGCTTGCAAGAGAGCATTCAGCTCCTAATTACCTGTCATAGCTGAATATCCTGTACCTGAAACAATGCAAAGGTACTACCAAATTATTGAAATAACCACGTTTCTTGTGGCCTGATCTCACCAGATGTTGTCTCTCCTCTATTCAGCTTTGTCAAAGAAAACCGCTCCAAAATTCAGAGCCTCTATTTAAAATCATAAGTCTCGCCACCATAGTGATATCAATTACCAATGCCTCTAATGATCACATATAATAGTTGTCAAACTGCGAGTCGTCGTCACGCTTTGCGAACTCGCAAAGCGAGCTCACAAGAACTGCATCCTACGCAAAGCGAGGGATGCAGTTTGGATCGCAAAGCGAGTGGCCACATTTGCGGAAGGTGGAGGCTCCAACATCATTGCAGGCCGCAAATGCGAAGCGAGGGGCCACATTTGCGGAGGTGGAGGCTCTACGCCGCCTCATTCGCGGTTAAAAACAACCCAGAGAAACAAGACTTTAAAAAAAACAACCACAAAACAGGACAATACAGCGCAATGACTAAATACGGACTTACACAAAATAATACGAGCCGCTGGACTTGGGGAAAAGAAATATTACGAAAAAATACGAAATTAATGGCCGTAACGCGGACATCCACAAACAACAAAAACACTTCAAAAGAACAAATAAATAAACACACACACAGCATGGGGGGACAGCCACGACATCTGCCAGTGAGGTTGCCCCCCAATTAAAGTCTAATTTAAGGAGTTTTGAAACTTAAAAATCGGCCAAGCAAGAAAAAACATGGCGGCCGAAAAATATGAAAACGAGGCTACACGACCTAAAACCCGCAAATAACAGCCAGGCACGTCCGATTTTTGACAAGGCCGTACAAGGTACAAAAATGCAAAATGACGAGGTCGCAAAAATACGAACTTAACGGCCGCACCGCACACAACGCAAAACCTGAAAAACACACTAAATACAAACCCAAATAAAAATAAAAAAAACATCACACACAGCAAGGGGGGACAGCCAGGACGTCTCAGAGTCAGGTTGCACGCAAATTTAAGTCTAATTTACAGAGTTTAGCAACTCGAAAATCCCCTAAGTGACCGCCGAAACAAACTAAAACGAGGCTACATGACGCCTAAACCTCCAAAACACCACCAGGCACATACGACTTTTATACAAACCCGTACGAGGTATAACATACACTATTAGCAAGGACGCTAAATCATTCACACCCGTGTACCACATACACAATCGCTGCCATTTTACAACACTAACTTACAGAATGCAGAAATACACAGCTACCCTAATGGCTTCCCATCGCGCACGCAGCCTATTTACACTACACGCTGCACACATTGCTGACACTTACACCTCAGCTCAACAACAGTGCAAATCTACATGTGTGCTGCAGGAACATCAAAACAGATTGTGAGCTCTTCAGCACCATGCTTCCTGCATATATTACTTACAAATAGGTAAAGTATATTAATTTATTAGTTATTTAATTAGCATACAAAAATACATATACACAAAAAAAAAACACTATCGCAATAAACGCAAAAGCCATTCACCGCGCACCTCACAAAGAGCGACAACGCTGCTTATAGCACACAAACTACACCAGGGGACAGCCTTGCAATAAGCGCAAAAAGCAGATCATACAATGACAGCAAAAGCGCCTCTGGTATATTTTTTTCATAACAACCAAGAGGCTCTAAATGAGCGCCGAAGGATCTCAGACCACCCAAAAAATGAATGTCTAGGGCAAACAGCATTACCTGCCATACAATTTTATTGCCCTGTCATTTTTGACAGGCAAGTCGCTAGTAATCTAATATTTGATACTGCGCCTTTCATTGTTTGTCATGTATCCTAATGAAGGGGGGGGGGGGGTAAGGGCTAATGGGATTGAGAAGGAGCGAGGATAAGGAAAGGGTTTAATTTATGTGGCCATTAAATGAACAGTATATGACACAAGAGTCCACAGTGGCCGTTGTACAGCCCGTAATTATGCGGGCTCGAAATTTGCAGGAGTAACACAGCGATATAATTTAGAAAAGGCAGCAACGACATGGCCGGAATCCAAATGCGTAAACCATGCTTCGGCACGTAGCATTTTCAGGCATGAACATGATAAATTATTCAAACCCGTAGTATGGGTTTAGACTGATCCAATAGAAAAAGAGACCGTTATAATTACATTACACTAAAACATTACGGTTTAAATTTCAATCACTTACGCTTTTGAAGTCTGAGTTGCGATCGGACCGCATTCCAAAGATATTCCAGAGATAATGCAATATAGAAAAATCAATAAATATAATATTCTAGTCAATGCGTGTTTTATTATATGTATAATTACATTTGTTACCGGAATCAATATAACACGGAAATTATTTTTTATTGCAGATTTTCGAGCTTTAGAATATTGTGCTACTCATTTTAATAATTGTAATAACTTTCATCGCTTTCCCTGTAATTTTAAATATAGTAGTGTGGTTATATTTAGTTTTACAGTGTTATGGATAGGAGTTTAACCCCCTTGCAGGCCCTCTCTAGTACCCATAGTATTTTTGGCTGCATTTGCTATTTACGGACGTGAAAACATTTGTAGGCTTGAGGACTTTTAGCAATCTAATAGTGATTGTAACATTTCCGGGCTTGAAAGATCAAAGGCTTAGCTGGGTCAGAGTTCAGACTTTGGCAACCGCAGGGATTTTCAGCTTGTAATCCGCCGATCGGTTGTGGGTAGCTAAAAGAGGCCAATTTAATAGCCCTAAATAGGCAAATTTTTATTTTAATAGTGAACGTTACAGTGAGCAGTGGACACTTCTAGAAAATGTATGGGGCATTAAATTGACAAAGTAGAAGTAATATATATATATATATATATATATATATATATATATATATATATATATATATACACACACACACCAATGACATTTTCTTAAAGAGAATATTAATTTGAAGTTTGAAATATTTACCTGTCAATCAGCCCCACTGACAAAGGACTCTAACTGCAATGTTTTTCTAATGGCATTGCCTATTACAACAAATATAAATCTTTATATTTCTTGTTTTAATAACCAACAAATCGAAATTTATATATCACTGCATACAAACCATGGTGAGAAACAGGTGAAATGTTCTGTGCGATACTTTATGAAGAGTGGTTGTATTTGTCCAGATATAATATAGAAGTTATCCCTATAATTACTAGGCAAGATGAATTTAGCTTTTACAGTAACAATTACATCTTTGTGTATAGGAGTGCTAGATGAGCAATAATCTTCTTACTGAGTCCATTAATCTATATGGACTCTTGAACTGAGACGGTTGCGTCGTGGCTTGAACTTTAGCCCTAATGAAACTTGTAGTTGGTAGAAATACGTTGTGACGTTTCTCACAATGCATTTATTTTGTAACAGTTTTTTGAGACCGAAAACCACTGTGTATTTTCAGTATGTGAATGTTTCCGTCTGCAGATGATGTAACTTTTTATTCAGGGGTAAAATTAAACAGGAGTGCCACCTACTTGGCAAGTGTAGGAAGGAGAAGCTATAGTATATCTAGAGGTGATCATTTGACTCTAATAAACATTGATAATGTCAGAAACACATCATGTGGAACTGCTTAAACTGAACCAAATAAAAAAAAAAAAATGTATATGTTGTATAACAAGTTTAGTGATGGCATGGGATTCACAGAAGCAGTAATGCCATTGGGCTGGAGATGGAGATGGTTTTACTTTTTTTTTTTTTTTTTTTTTTAAGAATTGTCAAATACTATTAATAGTGGTATTATAAAAAGGCAGCACTGTCTAATGTGTTATTATTTATGAATCGCCAACATATTTCAAAGCATAATACAGTGAATACATAAAATAAATGTATACATTCTGGTACAGAAAGGGTTCTCAGCACTGCTCTTGTGAGAGTTTAGTATCTGTGTTAGGGGTTAAGGGGGACTAAAAGCGAGGGTGTTACTTGGTTGTGGTCCAGTAACAGTATTATTGCAACATCTATACACAGGGTAAAGGTCAACAAAAAGCCAAAAATATATGTATGATCAGATCACCTTTCTTGAAACGTAACTGTTCCTAGTAAATTAGGGCCACTGCTTCAGGTAAAAGAGGGCCCCTATCCTGTTGAGCTTTACAACAGTTGCACCAGCAGTAAATTGACTATATGCCTTGTAGGCAAAGAGGAAGAGATACAAGAGATCAAATTGCCAATGTCCACTGGATAATGGAGAAAGCAAGAGCGTTCCAGAAAAACATTTATCTCTGCTTCATAGACTTTTTTTTTTCTTATTTTTTCTTTGAGCGAAAGTTACACAAATATCACAATACATCTTCATTACATAATGAAGAGCATAAACACAATGTAGCTTAATTCATTCTTAACATTGTGTATCTACTTTTCCCTTCTTCTGAAACCTCTTTATGTTATTTCCTTCACAAGGAGAAAAAGATACTTTTATTAAGCACTTGAGTTTATAAACCCATACATTACTTCTATTGCACAAATTCCCCAGTTTTATTTATTAAACAATACATATAAACCAAGTGGGTTCTAAGAGCGATCCAAGGAAAATATTTAATTACATTATTGACTGTCCAAAAAGGACTTGCTGAAAAATATAGTATAAAAATATCACACAACTGCTTCTCTACACACATTGAAAAATCTGCGGGGGATTTGTCCCCCTCAGTTCCTACACCCATGGCCACTAGAGTCACAACTGTATAGATGAGGAGGCTAGAAGTTTAGCCATTCAGTGAGCTGTTTTATGTAGCCGGTGAATGAAGGAAGATATGTTTATAAGGTCCCTAAGACAGTCTACAGCATCCAATCACCAACTTTCTCTGCGTCCCTCACCAGCTTTAAAGGAGCACTGTGGTAAAATGATAAAAGAGTCTCTTTTGAAGAACTGCACATGAAAATAATCCAAGTATTTTTAGAGTTTATTTTTTTATTCTTGTCTTACAAAATCAAAAACATTAATACAGATACTATATTTGTTGAGTCTCATGGATGTGCCAGGCAAACTTTGGAAGGATCTCTTCTCTTACTTTCCCTGCTTTCTCTTTTCATTTTAGGTCTGAATCTGTTCCCTTGCTAATTGTTTAATATTAGTGTGTCAAGTTGTTGTTAATAAAGCCCATTTTAACTGTATTTTTTTTTTAATTTAGTTTCCCATTGTGTTCTATATAGTCCATTTCAAGCTGTTTATTTCTTAAAGTTATCTCTCAAATTTCTTTCCATGTTGGTACTGTTTTCTTTTTCCAGTTTTTAGTTATTAACCATTTGATTATTTAATAAAATGTGGATAATGAAACCCATTTGTGTTTCATTAACTGTAATTGGACAGAAATGAAAAATAATAAGTTCAGGTGTTAGATCAAGTTCAATCTTAGTTATCCTGGAAATTTTATCCAAACATAATCTCCAAAATTGATGGATCATGTTACAAGATCACCATATATGTAGGTGTGTGCCTTGTTCTAAGCAAACTCTCCAACAGTTACCTGAGTGTTGATTAGAGTCTATTTTAACCAGGAGAGAGGGAACCATGTACCATATTTGTGTTAACTTAAATTGTATTGCCCTAAAAGGGGTAAATTTTACATAGGATTCTGTCAACTTCAAAGCGTCGGACCATTTATCAATATCCCAGATGGTATTCTCTTTCCCACTTAATCATTGGTAACTTTTTTTTCTTTTTCAGACAACTTTCTTAAATAATTTGAAACTGTTTGAAATTGATAAAGGTAATTCGGATTTCAATAATGATTCAAAACTGGTAAGTACTCTTGAGGAGTTTTGATTGTATTTGGATTTTAGAACTGCCTGCTTTTAGATTATAATAAAGCAGCCAATTCTGTTTTAGTCATGTTATCATTTATACAATCCTCCAGAGATCGAAATAATCTATTTTTAAAAACATCGCCCAAAAATTTAATTTTCAAAATATCACTGCTACCTTTTATCTCTGTAACCAAATCGGCAAAAATAAAATCAATTGGTATAATAGGAGATGGAAATGGAATCAATTTCCATCTTTTGTTAGTCTGAGTCCAACATCATTACAAATATATTTTGAGGGAGATTTTATTGTGAGAAATTTGAGAAAATTAGTTAAATGTATTACTTATAGAATTGGAAACGCCATTTCACCTCTCGCAAAGCTCCTTGAAAATAATTTTATGTTAACTCAAGCATTTTTTCCCTTGTAGATAAATTGATTAATCAGTCTCTGAAATGTCTTAATAGTTTTATATTTAAAATAAAGCGGAATACATCTAAGAATGTATATTATTTTGGGTAATATCACCATTTTAATTGTGGCAAATCGGCCCAACCATGAAAAACTCAATTTTTTCCAATTTGAAAAAACTTCTTTCACATGTACAGTGCCTTGCAAAAGTATGACTTGACTTATTACCTATTTTGTTACATTACAACCTTAAGTTCAAAGTTTTGTTAATCTGAATTTTATGTGATGGATCAGAACACAATAGTCTAAGTTGGTGAAGTGAAATGAGAAAAATATATACATAAAACTTGTTTTTAGAAATAGAAAACAGAAAATTGGCATGTGCGTATGTATTCACCCCCTTTGTTATGAAGCCCATAAAAAGCTATGGTGCAACCAATTACCTTCAGAAGTCACATAATTAGTAAAATAATGTCCACCTGTGTGCAATCTAAGTGTCACATGATCTGTCATTACATATACACACCTTTTTTTGAAAGGCCCCAGAGGCTGCAACACCTAAGCAAGAGGCACCACTAACCAAACACTGCCATGAAGACCAAGGAACTCTCCAAACAAGTAAGGGACAATGTTGTTGAGAAGTACAAGTCAGGATTAGGTTATAAAAAAAAAATATCCAAATCTTTGATGATCCCCAGGAGCACCATCAAATCTATAATAACCAAATGAAGAGAACATGGCACAACAGCAAACCTGCCAAGAGACGGCCGCCCACCAAAACTCACAGAGCGGGCAAGGAGGGCATTAATCAGAGAGGTAGCACAGAGACTTAAGGTAACCCTGGAGGAGCTGCAGAGTTCCACAGAAGAGACTGGAGTATCTGTACATAGGACGACAATAAGCCGTATGCTCCATAGAGTTGGGCTTTATGGCACAGTGGCCAGAAGAAAATGGGACGGTTTGAGTTTGCGAAAAGGCATGTGGAAGACTCCCAAAATGTATGGAGGAGGGTGCTCTGGTCTGATGAGACTAAAATTTAACTTTTCGGCCATCAAAGAAAACACTATGTCTGGCGCAAACCCAACACGTCACATCACCCAAAGAACAGTTTTTCAGCAGCCGGGACTGGGAAACTGGTCAGAGTTGAGGGAAAGATGGATGGTGCTAAATACAGGGATATTCTTCAGAAAAACCTGTACCACTCTGTGCGTGCTTTGAGTCTAGGATGGAGGTTCACCTTCCAGCAGGACAATGACCCGAAACACACTGCTAAAGCAACACTTGAGTGGTTTATGGGGAAACATGTAAATGTGTTGGAATGGCCTAGTCAAAGCCCAGACCTCAAAATCTGTGGTCAGACATAAAAATTGCTGTCCACAAGCGCAAACCATCCAACTTGAAGGAGCTGGAGCCGTTTTGCAAGGAGGAATGGGCAAAAATCCCAGTGGAGCTGTGATTGCCTCAAAAGGTGGCTCTACAAAGTATTGACTTTAGGGGGTGAATAGTTATGCACATTGACTTTTTCTGTTATTTTGTCCTATTTTTTGTTTGCTTCACAATAAAAAAAAAAAAAACATCTTCAAAGTTATGGGCATGTTCTGTAAATTAATTTCTATACCCTTGACCAAACAAGTATTTTTAGAGTTTAGAAAAAACAACAATCCCTAATGTATTAGTTTTATTTCCTTTAGCTGCTGTGGAATCTATATGTCTTGATCACTGTAAACTAAAATAGTAGAAGGCCATTGAGCACCATTAAGATTTATTGTAAATCCTTTGTGTGACTGATCCTTTGCCAGCTCTGCATGGGTGAAATGATAGGAAATGTGGTATTCAGTAGGTGTTAGTAAGGGAATGAACTGCACTACAAAGACCACTGTTGTGTTATAAATGTTATACATATTCTTTATTTTATTAGGCAAACTCAACAAAAAATGATTAATAAAAGCAATATGTACATGGGTCAATTGAATGTCATCCATCAAACTGCTGTATTGCAGCCTGATATTGATATTGAGCCTCTATCGACTAGACCAATTGTAGGCAAGTTGGGGCCCAGAGAGCCACACACAGGCCAGGATTTGAGGATATCCCTGCTGCTTACAGTCAAGCCTATCACTTCTACAGCCATCTTCATTGACTTACCTGTGCACAGAAAATAAATTCTCAAATCTAGGCCTGTGTGTGTACCTCCAGGTCAGAACTTACCTACCCCTGCACTTGGCTCTATAAGCAAGTGACTAATATTAAAGGACCACTGCACAATGAAAAAAAAAAGTATATGTTTGAAAATGTTGGCTTACCAAGGGCCTCATTCTATTAATGGGCGTAAAAACATTATAGTATTGGCTAGCGGCGATGTGTCAGCTAGCCAATGTACTACATGTCATCCTCATGTCCCCCAATATATCCTCTATCAATTACAAAGCTGTACAGTGCTGCCTTGAATATCTATTACCCCTAAAGATATCCAAGCTCTTCTGAGTACGGGCTTGGATTCAAATCTCCTGCGAGGCTCCTTAAAAGGACCGCAGGGGTACTGTAGGTACCACCGCAGCAACTAACATTAACCGCCCCATGCTGCGTGGTCCAATTGGGACCCGCTAGGGTCCCCACATTAACCCTTGAAGCGGGGGTCCCATTGGGACCCCCGCTGCATTAAAAATGAAAATTTCCCTGCCCGCCCGTGTCCTAAAAGGACCTTAAAGGTGAGAAATACCCCCCCCCCCCGGCACCTAAAATTAACCTTAGCAATCATGGGGGGCAATATAGACCCCCATGAGACCAAAATTACCCCCCTCAGTCCAATATGGGTCTACATAGACCCCTAAAGGACACTATTAACCCCTAGGTTAACCCCATAAGTGCCATGAGGGTCCTCCAGGACCCTCATGACAATGTCTAAGCACTACACTATTAACCCTAACTATAACCTATTAACCCATACTAAACCCTATTAAACCCTAACCTAACTGGGCCTATTTAACCCCTCTAGGCCTATCTAACCCTAACTGTGCCTATTTAACCAATTCTAGCCCTATTTAACCCTATCATTTATGAGGGTCTATAAAGACCCCCATAAGCCTCCATCTAACCCCATCACTTATGGGGGTCTTTGGGGTAACCATTAGTGTGCCGCAGGCCCTTTATGGACCCATTAGCGGGAAATTCAAACCCCACAATTTCCCGGGCTTGAAATTTGAATTCAAGCCCACAGTGGGATATTTGAAATCCTGTAGATGCTGCGAGGGTCGCGATAGGTGACGATCGGACCCTCTGCAGCAAGGGAAGGGGTTAATGTGGGGAGCCTGCAGGGGTCCTGATCAGACTCATGCAGCAAGGGTTAATATGTGCACATTGCAATGGGGACCCCTGCAATATAGGGTTATTGTGTGCACCCTGCAGGTGTCTCTATCAGACCCCTGCATTTTAGGGGTGATGTGGGGAAACTTGCGGCTTTTCCAGGGTACAAGTAAGCTGCAGCCCTTTTGGGCCGTTTTGCAGGCTTGGCGGAGTGCTGGCCAGAGCATTTGAATAGGGATAAGTGGTTCCATGCGGCCAAATATCTTCCGGCCGCGTGGGATCAAAGGCTTTCCTGGCGGGGGTGGCAACAAGCGGGCCGAGCCCCTCGGCCGCAAGGGAATAGAATAGCTAAGTAGCTTGCGGCCATCCCTTGTAGTCACGCAGCTCCTACGGCCAATAATAGAATGAGGCCCCAAGAGTATAAGTTACAGAAGAGTCATGCAGCTAGTTTTTAATAATAAAAAAAAAAATTGGATGCCTCTGTCCCTGTGGAGATTTGTTATACATTAGTGGATGTTGCGAGAGGGCTACTTAAATTTCTAGAGAGCTATTGTTGCATCATTTGATTTTTACATCCTGGTTATGGTCCAGAGAGAGCGAAGGGTGTGGTGTCTATTTCACCCTTATCCAGTTATCAAACAAAGGCCCTGAATTTGTTGTTTCCTCCTCCTCCTCCTCCTCCACTCCTCTTACACTTATAGATACAAGCACACACCTCTATCATCCAGCTATGAGGAAGTGATGCAACAAACACAACATGGACGCCTGTATTCATAAGCAGAGTCTTAAAACATTTTTTGTAAAACAATCTCAACTGTAGTGGTCTAAACTTTAATTGGCAATAAAGCCATTCCTAAAATCTGCCTAGCATGCTCTAGCGATCCTGTGGCCATAACCCCATTATACATACAGCAGATACTTGCAGGGATTCAGATACCTTACAATAATAAAAAATAAACCGCATATACACTGTAAGTACATCAATTTAGCAGCAGTTTCAAAATTAAATCACTTTTTCTTTGTTTCATCTCTCTATATGATGGCGCACAGCCTAACTGCTGACCTCAGTGGGCCTTTATATTTTTTTATCAGTATGATTACACGAAACCCAAAACCACTACAAGTGCACTAGGGATCCATATTAAGTAAAGAAAAGAACCTGGAGCTATAGACGTTTTCCTTACCAATTCTGGTATTTTTCCCTGCCACTCCCCAATATGAGCTCTTGCCATAAAGTAGTTAATTCTCTGCCAAAGGCACATTGGTTAAATAATCTATTTACACGATGTCTGTTGCTTGGAAGAAATCCATATATAAGTATTACATTGAAATTAGTACAATGTAATTTGCTGACTAGCCTGTAGTTCTTTTGACTTTTTGCAGGTCTAACCCTGGAAATGACTTAATTACTTAACATATTTTATTTTGTTAACCTGTCCTACACCCACATAATCTAAAACACACATCTTCAAACTCCTGACCAAGCAATTGCTTTTTCAGAGTATTGAATTATTTGCAAATGATGCACATTTTCTGAATTTAAATGTAAACTTCCAATACTGCATATGCTTCTCTTTACTTAAAGCCCTGCCTGTACTTAATATGATAATTCCTGCATACAAGATTGTGCCAAGGAAAGCCACATTTTCCAAGGCATGACCAATCTGAGTAGACATGAACTGTGAGTCATAACTGAAGGCGCGCTTGGCAAGGTCACATTTTTGTTAAATAAGTAATTTATGATTAATCCGATATGATGCATGTTAGCAATTCATTCAGATACAGGTTTGAAGCTGCTTGACAGTTAACAGTTCAGCCAAATGCAAACACTTCAATGCACTGGAGGCACCTGTTTTGTATAGTTAAATAACAGTGTGTACATGGTTTGCAAGTTTTTGTTTAGCCAATGACCACATTTCACTGAGCGATAAACATGGCAAATTCATGCAAATGCTGGAAGACAAATGAAAAGCAAAGTTAGGAAGGTGATACAACAGGGACCTAGCATATGTCTCTGATTGGACAACACCGTGCTCAAGGCGAGTGTGAATATCCCAGTTGCCTGTGCAGGTTGGTTATATTTTTGCAGGCAAATTGATAAATGTAGGTAATTTTACAGTTTCAGATCATATATATTTGCAAAAAGCACCTTACTCATTTGTGTGTTCTTTTTGGAGTGATGGTGCAAAATTTTATTATTTTATGATGACTTGTCAAGACTTTTTCTTCTTTCATTTAACAGGACAGGCCAGAGGTAGACTAAACAACTGTCTACAGCTTTTCAACGTTCCTTTTAATTTCTGTTGTAAACTGCATTTCATTCATTTTGCATCCAAAAAAACACTTTGTAAAGGTTAATATTTACTTAATATAACATTTAACAGTTCTGTGTCCCTTTAAAGAACCAATGAACTCCTGGATTTTTTTTTTTTGCATTGAAACAAAATTAATCCCTCTCTCTCTTTTTTTTTTTTAATAAACATTTTAGTGAAATAGATGAAATATTTGGGGCTTACTTGCTTTTTTTGACCCTCATATTGCTCTTCCTCACTGATATCCCCCTACCTCTTGTTAAAATAGTGCTTGCAACTGTATATGTACATAAAAAGTCAGTGGTGGGCCGAGCCATCCACATAACTTGGCAGTCTCAATATAACATGACAGGAGTAGCCTCTTTACAGTCAGCTTAGTGTGATTTATCTATTAGCAGGAACTTAATACTTTATTACATTGCAGTACATATTATCTTAAGTAACACAAAGCCCTCCTCCATTAAAAAAAACTGCTATACTTGCATAATTTAATAAATCACATATATAGTTGTGAGCGTACAGGCCGTTGCTCATGCTTGGGGGCTCGCGTAGCTAGCCCGCGGCCCTCGCAAAGCGAGGGCCGCTGGCGCTCGCAAAGTAGGGCCGCGGGCTCTTGCATAGCGAGCCTCGGTTGCTGGTGGCGCTCCATGACAGCAACTGAGGCCCTCGCAAAACTAACGTTAATACGGAGCACTTTGGCAATGAGCGCCGCAGGCGAGCCGTTAAACCGCAGCCAAAAAATACGGACGCAACTCGCGAACATGAAAAAAAACAAAAACACAATAAATACACACACCACATACATAAAAAGCTTACCGACAGCGAGAGGGAGCATCCACGACCTCAAAAAAACAACTTACAGCTTCATTTACCTCAAAAAAGAGTTTACACACAAATTGTCAAAGCGAGAGAAAAAATGGCGGCAGAACAAAACGAAAACAAGGCTACAGCACTCTAAGCACGAAAAACACTTACGGATAATCCGCTAAGACGCATAACACACATTACGAAAATGCAAAAATCGGACGCAAGCCGCCTACAGGAAAAAAGCAAAAACACAATAAATACACACAACACATACATAAAAAGCTTACCTACAGCAACACGAAGCACCCAGCACCTTAAAAAAAATACTTACAGCTTCACTTAACTAAAAATAAAAGAGTTTAGACGCTACAAAATTCTCTAAGCGAGAGAAAAAATGGCGGCCGAACAAAATGAAAACGAGGCTACAGTTCTATAACCACAGAAAACACTTACGGATAATCCGAGACGCATACCACACATTACCCGCCATTTTACGCTAATGTGGAAGTACACAACTACGTTAACGGTTTTGGCTCGCGCACGCACACTATTACACTGCACGCGTTCATCACGCTCACACAGCACCTCCACACCACTAATGCTGCAGCAACATCAAACAAGGCTCACAGATCTTAAACACAATGCTTCAAAATAGGTCAAGTATATTCATTTATTAATTATTATTATATATTTCAGTAGTACACACAAAACAACATTAGCTACCTTACAATTCCATATGTATATTAATAACTAAACAACTTTCCAAACATGCACATCTCATTGCCGTCATTTTTTGACGGGCAAGTCGCTAGTATAGATATATTATTAAATAATGATTGTGTTCAAAACGGTATATTGTATGTATGTATGTATATATATATGTATATATGTATGTATATATATATATATATATATATATATAATGTGTGTGTGTATGTGTGTGTGTGTATATATATATATATATATATATATATATATATATATATATATATATATATATATATATATATATATATATATATATATATATATATATATATTGTGGCAAAGCGGCCCCTAGAGGCCAATTTGGAGGTAAAATGGTGTTTATTCCAGCAGGGAGTGAGTTAACTCCTGCTACAAAAGGCTCCCTTGGAGAAATGGGTGTGGTCCCTGCCAGAAGCCTGTCTTTGAGACAGTGTGTGGAGCTGCAGGCTTGGAGCTGCCTGGGAGACACAGGCCCAAGTGAGGAAAGGCCTAAGCTGGAGTTGGTGAGCAGAGGCCGAAGCTCCAAGCATGAGAGTCTCAAAAGCCTGCAGTCCAGAAAGAGACCCCAGGAAGGTGACTACCCAGTAGGGGAATGGCTGCAAAGGGAGAAAAAGAGAGACTGCTCCAACTAGAGGGGCAAGAGAGAGAGGGACCTGAGATTGCAAGCAAGTGAAACCCCTGAAGAGGGTGAAAGTATTTAAAGACACAGAGAGGCCTATGATTACAGGCAAGTGAAAGTCCCTAAAGAAGGTAATACTGAAAGAGTGAAGCCAGTATCACATATATAGTTGAGAGCAGGCGAGCCAGCCAGAGCCATTGCTCACGCTTAGCAAAGCGAGGGCCTCAGGCAGGGCCGAAGGCGCTCCTTGCCAGCAACTGCGACCCTCGCAAATTTACCTCACAGCGCAAACAACATACGAGACACGTTAACACTCATTACTACCTCACAAAAATCGGCCGCAACTCGCGAACTTGAAAAATATCAAAACACAATAAATACACACAGCACATACATAAAAAACTTACCTACAGCAAGAGGAAGCATCCAGGACCTCAAAAAAGCAACTTACACCTTCATTTAACTAAAAATAAAAGAGTTTAGACACTAAAAAATTCTCTAAGCCGAACAAAACGAAAACGAGGCTACAGCACTCTAAACATGCAAAATACCACAAGAAACTAGCAAAACACCACAAAAGACCTACGGATATTCCGCTAAGACGCATACCACACATTACCCGCCATTTTACGACAATGCAGAAGTACGCAACTACGCTAACGCTTTGGTCTCGTGCACGCACACTATTACACTGCACACATTCATCACGCTTACACAGCAGCTCCACACCACTAATGCTGCAGCAACATCAAAACAGATTGCCAGCTCTTCAACACAATGCTTCAAAATACGTAAAGTATATTCATTTATTAATGTATTATATATTTCATTATTATACACCAAACAGCATTAGCTACCTTACAATTTCATTGCCGTCATTTTTTGACGGGCAATTCGCTAGTATATTATAAAAAGTAAAAAAAGTATAGAATAGATTCATTTTGATTCAATGTAGAAAGAAAAACAAAATAAAAAACGCTTCTCTTCTTTACTGCAGGAATCCCATCTTTCCAGAACTTAATGACATTTTTAATATGGCTTGAGAGTCTCACTATAAAGGAGAACTGACACTGTGTGAAGCATTTGAAATGTGTACTTTAAATATGTATTTTCTAGGCAAGCCTGATTGCAATGATTCCCAACTCCTTTTTTTCTTCAATAGACAATACAAGCTGACAAGGGTCTTGGTGGACCACCTGAATACTTCTGAGTGATTTTGCAGACACAAATACATTGTGTTTTAATGTAATATAGTTACTGCACTTATATACCATGACATCTAGTATCTAGGTTACAAAATGTTATCATGTTATCATGTTTTTTAATTCCAGTTGTATCATGGACCACTAGTGGAAATCTTTGTGTTCTAGAATAGGAGACAAAGGATACACTGTGAACAATAGTAGTCACTGCAAGAGATTGACAAGTCTCTCACCTTAGTGGATCTTGCCCTCAGTTTGCAGTTAAACTCTGTTATGTATTCCAGGGGAGATTAAAAGACTTGATATATCTCATGCTGAAAGCTAGTGGGTGTGTTTGTCTTCGCATTTGATTACTGTTGTGCAATTGTAGAAATAATATCCGCAAGAATCCTATCTCGGACCTTGCTTTCTATTTTTTTTGATAACATAAAAATGTAAATTGAATTTTGTGGCTAAAGGAAGGTTTCTAATTATTAATATAAACAAAACACATGCATTTGAGCCGAGTCCCAGTATAATTATTTTATGCTCTGAGCGAAGAATATTGTGCTGCACCAGTATATAGATACTAGGAAAATGACCATCAAAATTTACGGGGGAAAAATTGTAAGGCTGGCAATGCTGTTTGCCATACAATGTAAAGGCTTTTGCTCCTCTGAGCACCTGCATTGGTTTTATTTTCAAAGTCCTGCGTGCCTGGCATTGTTACTGTATGTTACTGTCTTTGGCGTTTGTGTATTTTCTAAGTTCTGTGTGCCTGGCATTGCTCAGCCTCGTTTTCACCCTGTTTCAGAATTTTTACGTTTTTCCTCCGCCATTTATCCCTCGCAAACGTTAGCCACACTGACCACTAATATAAATAAATATATATATAATCACATATATAGTTGTCAGCAGCCGGGCTTGCCAAAACCCGTTGGTAATGCAACGGGGAAACTGCGGTTGTGTCCAGGCAAGGAGCACCAAAGGCGCTCCCTGCGCTGGTGGAGATGAGCGCGATAGGTGCTCATCCCTCCGACCCTGCAACACTTACCATCATACCTACGACCCGCGGGACTACACATGAACACAACACTCAAATACACAATACACACTGCAAGACCGTAGCACTTTGAAAACATTTCATGAAATAAAAATACGGCCCGTAACACTTACAAAAGGAAACCGCAACTTGCATAAAACAAAATACGAGCCGCAAAAACTACAGCCGAACCGCGCACACCAAAAAACACAAAAACGCTAAATACAAACAAAAATAAAATAAAAACATCACACACAGCAAAGGGGGAACACCCAGGACGTCTGCAAGTCATCTTACACGTCAATTTAACTCCTAAGCAAAAGAAAAAATGGCCGCCAAAAAAAAACGAAAACGAGGCTACACGACCCCTAAGGATGCAAAACACCACTAAGCACATACGACTTTTAGAAAAAGCTGTACGGGGTACAACATACACTATTACCAGGACACTAAATCATCCACACCCGCGTACCACATACACATTCGCCACCATTTTAAAACACTAACTTACACAATACGGAAGTACCCAGCTACACGAACAGTTTCTCCTCATGCTCGCAGCCTATTTACACTACACACTGCACACATTGCACACACTTACACCTCAGCTCAACAACAGTGCACATCTACATTGGATGCTGCAGGAACATCAAAACAGATTGTTAGCTCTTCAGCACAATGCTTGCTGCATATATTACTTACAAATAGGTAAAGTATAGTAATTTATGATTTCATTTATTTTGTAATTAATTATCATTAAAACATACATATATACAAAACTTTCAAAATCACCACAACACACGATTGCAATAAACGGCAAAGGCGCTCATTGCCAGCCACATGATGAGCGCCAAAGGCGCTCACCACGAGGCTCGCAATCAGCGCAAAAAAATACTCACACAACCAAAACAATTAATTTGTGTTCCAAACACCATTCCTTGACTTACAATTCTATTGCCGTCATTTTTTGACGGGCAATTCGCTAGTGTATATATATGTAATGATGTAAAATCCCATAAGAATCAGAAACAAATAACTGCATGTACAACAATGTGACAAGTTTCAACAGAAAATGAATTTATGAAAGAAAATTATAGCATGCACTATACCACAGAAGAATCTGTTCCTCTACATTATCTATCAGGCTTGGACAAGTATTTTGCTGAAAGGGAAGCTTCCTTCAAACTATATAAGTGGAAGATTGTATAAAATATATGTATTCATCACCCTTCATTCTATTTTGCCAATCTGTGAGCATATAAGTGGTTTGCAAAATTATATGTGTCTTGGAAACTGCAGCATTTGAAAGTTATTTTTATTTGTTTTGACTTGTTCTTCTCTGTCCATGTCTTATAATACTGTGTATTTAATCATTTGTACTAAGAAAAGATTCACATTTATCTAAAATGAATACCACTATTTTTCTAGTTTACTTATCAGGCAAGACAATAACAAGTTGTTTTTAATCATATCCTAGACTGCTGAAGTCAGATTGTCACTGTCTAATTGCAGCAGCATGATACAGCAGTAGTGTGAAACAACTTCCCTGAGGGCATGGCCTTTGGTTAGAGCCAGGAAACCTGGCACCCTACATATGAGAGAATCTGAAGAAAGGAGGGGTTTCCACAAGGTGAGAATCTGTTGCTGTGGAGACTTCTTAGAAGCAAGAGAAGTTTTATTTCTATATGACAATGCCATTAGAAGTACAAACATAATTAAATCACCTAGTTAACATATTAAGCAAATATAATGTATAATAAATCAGAATATAAAGTAAAAAAATATTGTGTGTAAAGAGGCCCTTTAAATATGCCCCAAAGCTTTTCCCAATCTACAGTGATCCTTTAAATGGACTCTGAAGAAGGCCTTTGACTCAATAGAATGGTCCTGTTTGCATGCAAACTTTGCACCCAAAGCCTTTCTGAAATCACCTGAATAGAATAAGCCCTCTATAGTTATTCAGAAAAGTACCAGACAAGGATGCCCTCGGTTTTTCCTTCTTTTTGCTCTGGCAGTGGAACCTCTAACCCAGGCCATTAGGTCAAACTCAGATATTCAAGGGATAGAGGTCGGTGTTCAACATTATAAATACTGTTTATTCACAGGTGATTTACTTTGTACTCTTACAGATCCAATCCACTCTGTTCCAACTCTATTGTAAATTCTAGGAACATACAGCCAATCTTTAGGCTTGAGAGTGAATTTAGAAAAAGCCCTACCTCTCCAGCTCTCCCCCTCTGGAACTGAATTTCTCCATCACAATTATAATTTTTCTTGTCATAAGTCATATATTAAGTATCTTGGAATAAATATTAAACAAAGGCTGGCAGACATATATAAAGCTAACTATCTTGCAGCATTTAAATTACTAACAACTGATCTATGAACGTGGTCTAAATATAGTACCATATTTCACGGACAGGACAAATTGATGTAGTCAAAATAAACATTCGGTCTGGACTACTCTATCTATTATGTACATTACCTATTTCAATTAGCCCAAAGACTAGATGGATTCAAATTCATCTGGCAGGGCAAATCCCCAAGAATAAACAGATCAATAATGTACAAACATAAATCTAGAGGGGGTCTATCATGCTCAAACTTTACTTCAAGGCAGCCCAACTAGCATTCCTACCAACCGGCCTGTGTCTTCTTTGTCTGAGTCCTTATTCTTGGGACAAAATTATCTGGTTATCAAAAGCCCTTACTAGGATACAAAATCCCTTAAACCCATTCATCAAACTCTCATTATCATGCTATTCATGGGCTCAAGCGAAATTCCAGCTAATTCCTAAATTATCTCTACTGACACCATTATTTCTCCATCCACAATGAAGATTGTCTAATCTGTTGGAGATCTAAAGGCCTAGATACATTTGGATCTTGGCTTATCGATGACGTAATACTTAAATATGAAAAATTACAAGACAATTATGGTCTTCACCTAAGCTTGAAACAATTTATTACTACTATAACAAACACCTACGGAAACCCAAAGACGTATTGGTTTACATGTACCTGTAAAGAAGCTCCCCTAATCTGAGGCATCCTAGACTCACTGTATGATACTTTTAATTCACCTTCAGAAACTCACAAAGATAAATATATAGCCAAATGGGAGACAGATTTAGCTTAACAATGGGAACAGGATAAATGGAAAGAATCCTGGACTAATTTATCACAAGGATCTTCAATTCTGATGGGAATGTCTAAAATTCCAATACATTTGGCATCATATTATGCACCTTGCTTCAAAAAATGTTTAAAGTCCAACTTAAACCGAGTATTGATACCTGCCACTTAGAAATATTTTCTCTAGCCTTATCTACCTCACAAAATATATTGCTGCCATTTCTAATATTATCTACTAAAAGCCATATAGCCGGTAAATGGCAATCTGATACTCTTAATTTACAAGCAATTAAAAATAAATTAAACTATATCCTAAAAAACAAGACTCGCTCAACTCTTAACAGATTCTATTCCAATCTTTTTAAAAACTTGGGATCCCTGGTTAATATCCCCTTATAGTATCTTCCTGGAATGAATACGAATAATTGTTATCAAATATCCCTGGAAGCTAAGGATGGACTGTCGGAGGCCTGGGACAGCGGCATGACTTGTGGAAACTTCACCAGAAGGTACATTTTCTTGTTCATACTTTTAATATTATATGGAAGAACACTGTTTATAATGTTATACTACCCACTTATAAATAATTACTTCAAATTTAACACACCTTTCTTCACTAAGCTTGCATTCTGAAAAAGAAAAAGCACTGAAAGAAAAAGGAAAAAGAAGGACTATAGGATAGAGACATTATAACCCTCAAGAAGAAAAAGACACAAACTAAAACTTTTCGGAGACTTTTATTTTATAACCGATGAAATGTGACGTTAAAATGCTTGACATTCATATTATATAATTGTACTGTAACATGTCTAAGAATTGAGCTTGTATACTATAATCTAATCTAGTTTACGCTAATGCAAAGACCTGAGGAGCGCAGTTTAGTCAAGTCAGTTGATACCATGGCTTGAAAAACCTGGGTTTAGTGAGCTCAGATGTCAAGAAGTCAGAATCTAATTAAGCATAGTCTAGCTTACTGATGTCAAGACTGTAGAGGGATCTAGTTTAGTCCAGTCTGGTTTACTGATGCCAAGACATGGTTAGTCTACATTAATGCAGTTTACTGGTGCCTAGCTTTCCATTGTGCTCTTACTATCAGATACTGTGTCTCACATTATACCACCAGGTTTGCAGTGGGGAATTTAGCACGGAGTATGTTTTAAAACCACCTTTGCCATATAGGCAGTGTGATAGCTCATCATGTGTCTTGTTTAAATCGTTGAATATAATTCTGTTATGAACTGTAGGACTGCAGTTTCTACAAAATAGACATTGTGCTTTGTGTGCATGTGTCCTTGTTCTGTTATAGATCATAGAGTATAAAATGGTTTGTACTGTTGCAATTGTGCTCCACAGTGCTAAATTCTAATCTCAATGTTCCTTTTTCCGTTACAGTAAATGTACAGGGTATCTCTTTTTTTATTCTCTTTAATATATATATATATATATATATATATATATATATATATATATATATATATATATATATATATATATTTAGAAGAGGAACACAAACAAGAAAATGTCTCATTTGGAAACTACCGAACAAAAATTAAATAAAGTATATGGATCATTACTTGTAGTAAAATCTTGAACAAACATAGGATTGGGAGAGATGTTTTAATAGTTTTTTTGTTTCATATTGTTTAATATTCTCATTAGAGAAAAATAAACATTTTTATTAGAAAATATCACTACCTGTATATGGATTTATTTCATAGTATGCGTGTGTATATGTATGCTTGTGTGTGTGTGTGTATATGTATATAATATATATATATATATATATATATATATATATATAATATATATTAAGCTTTACTTTGGTTTTTGAGGAGACTATATTGTTGATCTGTTATTTCCTAGTCCTATACATGACACAATCTCTGCCTTTTCTAGGGTTTTCCTAAAGAATCCAACATCTGGGATTATACTTTGGTTCTGATGGGCACAGTCCAAGTAGATTCTGAGAAATTGATTGCAGCTATTAAACAATTGTGAAACAAAAGTCTAGCAATCTGAGCATTGTTAACTTTTGGTCTAAGGCTAAGCAGCAACAATAAAGTAACCTGATGTAAACATCTGTCTGATTCTAAGTGACTGTGTTGTCTCCTTGTTTCATTTCTCAATTTTAATTAAATGAAACCAGCTAGAGTCTTGAGAGCAGTGGGGTCAGATAACTGCAGTTTTAAAACATTGAAACAACTTCTCTGACTCCCCCCTTGACTTTTCTTCTCAACAATTTCAACACCTATATGAAATCCTGCGAGTTATGAGTTTTGATACATATCTTTCTTGTCCTGACTCTATGTAATTCTCAAATTGCTTTTACAGAAAGTTGTAGACCCTTAGTAACTGAACTTCTCTTCTCTAGGAGAGGTCAATGGAGTAATCTTGAAATAGCAGGAATCGTGTTATCCTGCAGTACACCTGGAGAAATAGTAATAGAATTCCACATATTTGGCCATTATTGGCCGCTGAGTTTTTCTGCTTTCAGGACCTGGTGCTTTTCTTCCCATGCAATGGGCTCTTTCTATACTCTTGGGGCAGTGAGCAGGGTCCACTATAAGGAGTTTTGTCAATGTGTGCATGACAAAATATAACCTTTATCTTCCTTATGCAGCTTTTGATGTGGAGAGACATGGTGTATGTATGGGAAGTATAGAGGCAAGAGGAAGGTAGGCATTATAGATCAGTTGCTGTACAAAGGGCTCAGCGTTCATCAAAGAGTCAGACTTGAATAAAAACGCTGACTGTAAACACATCAGTGGTCTGCTGTAATTGGCCTCCCACCCCCTGAAGAAAACTCTGGTGCTGTGACAGAGTGCAAGTATGAGATGCACAGACCTAGTAATGGTGGCATCGTGTGCTCTGGAGTGGCAAATGGTGTAACATTGCTTTATAGGTCAGAACTCTGCAGTATAATAACATTACAGTGTCTCTCATGCCTGATATTCAATGGCCATTATCTATGGATATATGAGGCCTTATATTGGGGGTAGCTGGCTGGAGGGATGGCAAACCTTCATATCAGATGAGCTATAGGAGTGCAAGCAGATGTCTGGCTGTCTCACCACAGCATTTTCTCTTGGTGATTCATTGAATGTTTGATCTTCTTGCAGTGCAGGGAACTCTGAATAGTTTCCTCCAACACCACAATTCAAAAGCACCCATTTTTTTTTATGGTCCAGCTGTTGCTATTATGGGATGTCCATAGTTCTGATCATACTGACCTTTGTTTCATTCTGCATGATGTATTTTGCATATAAGTGAATTCGATAGGTTGATAATATACAGCCTTGTTGTACTCTTTCCCATTCTATTATCATCTGTCATTTCTTTACACATCTTTCCCTACAACAATTGCCTTTCACTTTCCTTCTTTCTTTGGCTATTTCGAAAGTCTCAGCAGACAACCATTTTGATTTTTTTATTAATTTCTGTTATACTTTCCATTTTCTACTTTTACTTGCCTTTTGTACTTCCTCAATAAAATATTGGACACCTTCTGACCTGAGGGCTCAACCTCCTTTGTAATTTTGTCATGTCTATGATTGCACCATTAGATTTCGACACAAAATACTACTATTATTATTATTGTTGTTTATTTATAATGTGCCGACATATTCCGCAGCGCTGTACATAAGTTAAGTTCAGACAAAGATAAATACAAATTAACATATAGCAAAGAAAGTAGAGCCCTGACTTTGAGCTCGGAATCCAGTGTCCATGGTGCATTCCCAAAGTACATTGCAGGATTGAAACTCACAGACTAGCAACCTAAAGGTATTATCAGTGATAAAGGAGGAAGAGAGAGGTGATGAGCGTGTTAGGGTGGAAGGTGATACGCTTCTTTAAATAGATGCGTTTTAAGTGAGGTTTTGAATGTTTTGAGGCAAGAGGATATTCTGGTGGAGTGAGGCAAGGAGTTCCAGAGAATAGGAACCGCACAAGAAAAGTCCTGAAGGCGAGAGTGAGAGGAGGTGATAAGATCATTAGCAGAAAGAAGAGGGCAGGTGGGGGAGAGCAGAGATGTACGGGGGAGCGCTGTTGTTGAGGGCTTTGGAAGTTAGGGTCACAATTTTTAATTTTATTGTAGAGGCTAAGGGAAGCCAGTGGAGAGATCGACAGAGAGGTGATGCCAACACTGAATGTTGTGTACGGAAGATGAGTTTAGCAGAGGCATTCATAATGGATTGAAGTGGAGATAGTGGGTAGGCCACCAAGAAGAGAGTTGCAGTAGTCTAGTCGAGAGATGATGAGAGAGTGTATTAGGATTTTAGTTGTGTCTTGTGTAAGATAGTGGCGAACTCTGGAGACGTTTTTTAGATGGAGAAGACAAGATTTAGTTAGGGAATGTATGTGAGGGAAGAAAGACAGGACGGGGTCCAGTAGAACTCAAAGACAACAGGCTTGGGAGGTGGGGGTGATGATGTTGTTGACAGTGAGAGAGATGTGAGGAATTGACGCTGTGGGAGAGGGAGGGAAGATTAGGAGTTCAGTCTTAGACATGTTGAGTTTGAGATGGTGGGTGGACATCCAAGAGGATATACTAGAGAGGCAGTTGGAGACGTGTGTTAGAAGAGAGGGGGTTAGATCTGGTGCTGAGAGGTAGATTTGGGTGTCATCTGCATAGAGATGATACTGAAGCCCAAAAGAGTTTATTAGGGTACCAAGTGAGGATGTGTAGATGGAGGAGAAGAGGGGTCCTAGGACTGATCCTTGGGGTACACCAACAGACAGGGGGTGAGGAGAAGAAGAGGTGTCAGAGAAGGAGACACTGAGTGATCGATTTTGTAGGTATGGTGAGAACCACGAGAGAGCAGTGCCTTGAATACCGAGGGAGAAGAGGATATGGAGTAGAAGTGGATGGTCGACAGTGTCAAAGACAGCAGAGAGATCTAGAAGAAGTATAATTGAAAAGTGACCTTTTGACTTTGCGGTAAGCGGGTCATTGGTGACGTTAGTGAGAGCTGTCTTAGTCGAGTGTTGGGGCTGGAAGCCGGATTGGAAGGTGTCGAGAAGGGAGTTAGAGGAAATAAAGCTAGTAAGGCGGTCATAGACGAGCTGCTCCAGCAATTTGGAAGCCAGGGGAAGCAGAGAGATAGGGCAGAAGTTAGATGCAACGTCAGAGTCAGATGAGGGTTTTTTGAGGGTGGGTATAATTATGGCATGTTTTAGAGAAGATGGAAACATGCCACTATTTAGGGAGAGGTTAAAAATATGTGTGAGAGCTGGGATTAATGTGGTAGAGAGGGGAGGGATGAGCTTAGATGGAATAGGATCCTGAGGACAGGTAGTGAGGCGAGTGGATGATAGCAGTTTGGAGACTTCGTCCTCTGTAGCCGGATCAAATCGGTTCAAAGTGGCTGTGGGATTGGAGAAGGGAGAAGACTGGGTGTTGTTGGTTAGTTGAGAGGGTGGAGTGTGTGAGCCACTATGAGATGAGAGTTAATTGCGATATTTTGAATTTTATGAATAAAATGGTTAGCGAAGTCTTCAGCTGTGAGAGAGGAAGGTATGGGAGGAGCTGGTGGGTGGAGGAAAGTATTGAAAGTGGCAAACAGACACTTGGGGTTAGAGGACAGAGTTGATATTAGTAATGTGAAGTAGTGTTGTTTGGTGAGGTTGAGGGCAGAGGAATAGTAGCATAGCATAAATTTGTAGTGGAGGAAATCTGCAGAAGTACGTGACTTCATAATCGTTTAGCAGTACGGGAGCACCTCTGGATGTATTGTGCTTGTGTAGTGTGAGGGCGACTGCGTGTGGTTATGGGGGCAAGGGTGTCAAGGGTGAAAGAGAGAGTAGATTTGAAGTGTGAGGTGGCAGTGTCAAGGCAATTGAGGTTAGAGATTGGGCTGATAAGCGGTTGGAGGACAGTGGATAGCTGTGTAAGGTCAAGTGCTAGCAGGTTTCTGTGGGTGATGGTGGTAGGGGTTGAAGAAAGGTGGTGAGAGGACGATGTGGTTAGGTTGAAGGTAAGGAAGTGGTGGTCAGATAGAGGGAGTGGACAGATGACTGGTTTGGAGGTTGTGCTGAGATTGGTGAAGATTAGGTTTAGAGAATGTCCAGCATGATGAGTTGCAGAATCTGTAAGTTGTGAGAGGCCAAACAAAGAGATGAGTGCAAGCAGTTTGGCTGCTGCTGGGGCGGTGGGAGTGTCAATGGCAATGTTAAAATCTCCAAGTATAAGTGAAGGAACGTTGGAAGAGAGAAAGTGAGGGAGCAAGGCAAGTGATCAAGAAATTTAGAGGGAGTGCCTGGGGAGCGATAGATAACAGCAACATGTAGAGAGATAGGTGAGAAAAGGTGGATAGTATGAACTTTTAAGATGAGAATTGGAGGGATGGGACAAGGGGTAAGAGGTGGAAAGTATTACACCCACACCACCACCTTGTTTGTTCCCAGGTCTAGGTGTGTGGCTGAGGTGAAAACCACAGTGAGAGAGTGCTGCAGTGGAGGCAGTGTCTCAGGATGAGAGCCAGGTTTCAGTGAGAGCCAGTAGATTGAGGGAGTTGGTAGTGAATAGGTCATGAGTGAATATGAGTTTATTATAGATGGATTGTGCTTTCCAGAGGGCGCAGGAGAAAGGTGGAGTTGAAGGTTTTTGACATGTGATGGATATCAGATTCTGGGTGTTACAGGTGTTTGCTGGCCTTGAACCAGTTTGTGGCTGACAGCAAGTGGAGATGAGTGAGGGGCCGGGATTAGGGGATATATCTCCCGCAGCCAGGAGAAGGAGGAGTGAAAGGGAGAGAAGATGGGACTTGGACTTACAGCGCTGTTTCTACTTGTGAATGTTAGGGAGGGGATGAGATTGAGACTGGAGGAGGGAGAGGAGCTCATGGGAGCAGAGGAGAGGAGAGCAAAGAAGTTGAGAGTAATATTATTGGGGACATGATATGGAGAGGTAGCAAAGGAAAGTCTGAGAGAGAGGCGGTAGGTTATAAAAAAAAAGGAGAGAAAGAGAAGGAAAGCATTGTGACAGTGTGTAAGCTTAGGAAAAAGATTGGTTAAATGTGAGGGAAGAATTATTTTCATAAGATATGATAGTTGTAGTAATATAGATTCAGGAGCAGGGGGAAAAGAGTGTGATAAGGTTTATTAGAATGGTTGTGGTGGGTGGATAGCTAAGAGTCTTTATGACTTTATTAAGTTATTATTTAGCAGGTGATGTTAACTGAGCAGGTGCAAGTCATGTGAGTTTCTATAAATTAGGAGAATGCAAGGGTGGGTGGGTTTTAGGGAGGGACGGCGGAGTGAGCAGTTGTAGTTTGAAAGTCCACAGGTGAAAAATTGTATCTTTCAAGATGGTGGTTACCTCTGAGCAGTTGTAGTTTCAAAGTCCACAGGTGAGAAATACTAGAGTGAGTTCCCATTTCTTTCTCTTGTCTCAACTGCCATGACTTGTCTGTCTTGAGTACCCCTACATGGTATAGCTCATAGCATCATTGAGTTACACAGGCCACTTCACAACAACAGGCTAACAATCAAATAAAGGGATTGTAGTTTACTGGTACAAATTTAAGTTTACTGTCAAATAGGTTTGCACTTACTATTTTTCTGGTATCTCGCATTACTACCACCAGGTTTAGCACTGGCAGACTGAGTATTTTTCAAAGTCACTTTTGACCTATGATAATACACTATGAGCCATGTCCACTGTCCTGAGCCATGTTTTTTTTTAAATGTTTCTTGTTTAAATTTGTGTTAAATATTGCACATTCCCATATTCTTTTATAGTAAAAATACAGTTTATATAAGATCGTAAAATGAGCTTTGTTTGGACTTCTCTCTGCTCCATTATCTGTTACTGTTTGTAACACTTATTTTCTTATGTTTTGTTACATTTGTGCTCTGCAATGTCTAGTTTCAATATATTTTTGTTCTGCTTTATTAAACTGCTAGATAATCTGTTTTTATATTTTTTTATTGATATGTAAAATCAGGAAGAAGCAACAAAATATCCCCCTGAGAGAGCGCCTCACATCACTGACCTATATTCTGTAAGTAATTGAGCATTTCTCAATCACATATATAGTTGTGAGCATGCGGGCTGTTGCTAACGCTTGCGCGCTTGCATAGCCGAAGGCGCTCCTTGCCAGCAACTGTGGACCTCGCAAAATTTACGGAGTTACGAAAGCAAAATACAAGACACGTTACGACCTCGCAAAAAACGTCCGAAACTCGCGCACATGAAAACATCAAAAACCCAATAAATACACACAACAAATACATAAAAAGATTACCTGCAGCAAGGGGGGGGTGGCACCCAGGACCTCGGAAACTGAAGTTACACCTCAATTTAACTCCAAATAAAAGAGTTTAAACACTAAAAAATCCCCTAAGCGAGAGAAAAAATGGCCGCCAAAAAAAAAAAAAACGAAAACGAGGCTAAAGGTCCCTAAACACGCAAAACACCACCAAACACCTACAGATTTCCCGAAAAAGTCGGACGACATGCGAAAACAAGGACGCTAAATCAGCCACAGCCGCGTACCACACATTAGGCGCCATTTAAGAACAATAACTTATACAATCCGGAAGTACACAGCTACCCTAACGGATTTGCCTTGCGCACGCACACTATTACACTACACACTGCACACATTCATGATGCTTACACAGCAGCTCCACAACACTGATGATGCAGCAACATGAAAACAGATTGCCAGCTCTTCAACACAATGCTTCCTGCATATATTACTTCACAATAGGTAAAGTATATTCATTTATTATTTTATTAATTATTCATTGCCATAACAAAAAAAAACACCAACGCTGCTCATAGCACACAAACAACCAAGAGCCTCGCAAATAGCGCCGAAGGCGCTCCTTATGCACCAGGGGATGAGCGCCAAAGGCGCTCAGCGCGAGGCTCACAATGAGCGCCCAAGGATCTTAAAACACCAAGAAAATAAATTTTGCACCCAAACAACATTACCTGCCTTACTATCTTATTGCTGTCATTTTTTGACGGGCAAGTCGCTAGTTTACTTATATGTGTGTGCATGCAAAGTTAGAAAAGACAAAATCGGAAGATGAGATTTTTTTTAATTGTCTTGTACTAATAGTTTAATTACAGAACAGTGACACTATTTCCATGGGTGTAGGAACTTGGGGGTATGGGGAGACAAATCCCTCCCCCCAGATATTATATGTTTGTATGTACATATAAATAAGCTATTTTACTGCCTGTGTATACAATGAGCTGTATGCCCCCTCCCGCTTTAATCTGGTTCCTACACCCCTGACTGTTTTATTACAGAACAGTGTCTGACTGTCTGTCCATCTAGATATTCTCATAGAGTAACTTCTTTTTTATTTGGAATTAAACCGGAAAATACATGGATGAACAGCCTAATGCACCAGTATATATATATATCAATCCATCAACTATAACAGGCAGAGACCTCTGTTCTCTCCAAAGGATTGTCTTTCTGTCCAGACATAAAACTAGATAAAATACAACTATATTCCGACATAGAAGAATTGTTCAGGGGATTAAGACTGGCAGAATTTTTCCACAACAAGGGACATACCACAACATCATTAGACTGTAACAAGAACAAAAAAAAAACACATATTTCAACCCACCACCTGGTCGTAACATCAAACTGGACAGTTATATAGAAAGCTTTCGCCTGAGAACTGAATCCATTGTAACAACACAATATAAAAGAGACTTACACAATCTTACTCCATCAGAAAGAACTGCCATAAAGATTTTAAAAAACAACCTCAACATCACCATCAAACTGGCAGACAAAGGAGGTGCAGTTGTTTTCATGAATAGTCAGGACTACATAAATGAAGCTAACAGACAACTGTCAGACAACACCTACTACAAGAAACTGAACCAGGACCCTACATTCCCTGAAAATATACATCAAGAATTAAAACAACTCATCCCCACCAATCCTACAACTGGGACTTACCTACTGCCAAAAATCAACAAACCAGGCAAACCAGGGAGACCAATTGTTACAGGTATGGACACACTGACTAAGCAGATATCTGGATTTGTTGAAAACATCCTTTAAACATTAGTTAGTAACACCAGTAGCTATATACAAGATACCACTGACTTTCTCAACAAACTCAGTCAGATTAAAAACCTACCTACTTACACACTATTTGTCACCATGGATGCAGAGTCTCTTTATAGCAACATCCCGCACAAGGATGGCATGGAGGCATGCTTTAAGTTTTTTTCAACAAACGTGAAAACAATGAATATGGCCCTGATATTATTGTTAAACTAATAGAATATATCCTTACCCACAACTATTTTACTTTTAACCAAGATACATACCTACAGATGATGGGGACTGCCACGGGTACCAAAATGGCTCCACAATACACAAATCTATTTATAGCCAGTCTAGAAGAAACATTCTAATCTTTATCCATTTACAAACCATACAAATACTACAGTTACATAGATGATCTGTTCATTATATGGACAGAAGGAGAAAGCAAACTCAGAGACTTTCATAGTTCATTCAACACCTTCCATTCATCTATAAAACTTAAAATGGATTTCACTACAGAACAGGTAAACTTTCTAGACACTACTATATCCATCAACAATGGCAGTCTCCACTCATCTGTATATAGGAAACCTACCGACAGATGTAATTACCTACACAGCTCCAGTTTTCATCCCTCTCACACAAAACAAGCCATTATCCATAGTCAAACTATTAGATACCATCGGATTTGCTCAAACACTGGAGACCGTGATAAAATGTAAAAACACTGTCTGAATCTTTTTAAACAAAAGGGTTACAAACCCTGTATTATTACCCAAAAAAAACCCACTGCCATCAAAATACCCTGTAAACACCTATTAGAATACAAAACAAAAGAAACTACTTCATACCATCCAATTTTAGAGAAAATTCAGAAAATAATCAAAGATTTACAACCATTACTAATCTAAGATGCCCAGTTAAAAGATATAGTCCCAAAGCCTCCCATCCTTGCATTTAAACAACCACCAAACCTGAAACAAAAACTTGTCAGCAGAAAATTGGCCAATGAAAAACTAAATATAAAAAATGGAACTAAACCTTGTAACAAACGTGCCTGTAAATGATGTAAACACATTTGAAATGATGACACAGCGACACATAACAAAAAGACCTATAACATCAAAGGATCGTATTCATGTACATCGTCCAATGTGGTTTATATAATACAATCTACTTTATGTGACACAGACGGTTACATTGGAGAAACCAACAAAAAAATGCCCTTAAGGATGAATTTACACAGGCATGCAATAAGAAAACATAATGAAGACTGGTATTGTAGCCCAGTGGGACACCATTTTAGCCAGAATAAGCACGCCATCCAAATCCTAAAAGTCAAAATACTCAGAGGAAAATTTAAAAACATCCAAGATAGAAAAGCATTTGAAATAAAGATGATCACATTCTTCAACACTAAAAATACAGGACTTATAATGGACTTGGGTTTTCTAGCACATTATCAGAATTTCATGTGATTTTTTTCTTAGCACATATTATAATTGTCTAACTACGAGACGTCACGTTGTCACGCTTTGCGTGGTGCGTACGACTTAGCAATGCATACGACTTAGCGATGAGCGACGCAGGCGAGCCTTGTGTAGCGAGGTGAGCCCTTAAACACGGAGCTATTGGGCAATGCGCGACGAATGCGCTCATTGCTGGCAAGCTTAGGAGGCGAGCCGTTAAGCTCGGAGCACTTAGCGGGACTTAGAAAAAAAAAAATACGAGACGCAGGACTTGGAGAAAAAAAATACGGGACTTAGGAAAAAAAGATACGAGATGCAAAAAATTACGAGATTAGCGGCCGAACCAAAAACCAGAAAAACACACTAAATACACCCCCCAAAAATCCCAAAACATCACAGACAGCATGGGGCATCAGCCAGGACTTCTGTGTGTGAGGTGGAACGCAAATTGAACTCGATTTTAGATGATTTTCACCACAGGAAAATCGCCTAAGAGAGGAAAAAAATGGCTGGCAAAAAAATTTGAAACAAGGCTACACGACCCCGGACCGGGCAAAACACTGCACACCGCATAGCTCTTTACACATCACACTACAACCTACAACATACACTATTAGAAAAGCAGGAAAATGCTCATGAGATGCGTACCACATTAATAACATTACGACTATACAATGCCGCTTTACACAATTAACCAACGGCTTTACCTCGCGCACACAGCCTATTTAGAATGCACAGTTCAAGCATTCATTACACTTTAAAAGCAGGGCACTAACACTCACATATTCTATGCAAAATACATAAAGATTGTTAGCTCTTCAGCCTATTGCTCGCTGCATAAATCAATTATAAATAATTAAAGTATATTAATTTATTGCATAAATAATTATTAATTAATTGAATAAATCATTAATTATTACTTAACTACATATACATAGAAATATATATCTCTCTGAGGACCAAAAATACACGTCATGGGAGGCTCGCAATGAGCGGCAAAGGTCCTGAGGCTCACTGAAGGCGCTCAGCGCAAGCCTCGCAATGAGCGCCGAAGGTCCTCACAGTACAAAACGGTTTCAATTATGTCTCAAACATCATTCCCATGGCTTCAAATTTTATTGACCGTCATTTTTTGATGGACAAGTCGCTAGTTATGCCATAACAGGCTTAGCACTCTTGGTAAGATGTTTGTCCAACAGGAAAGATATCACTGTGGACTATGGATATACAGTGCTCTGTTTTTTCATGTATATGTGTATATATGTTTCCTTAACTTTGTTGTGTTTATTGCCCATATATGTATTTACCTGATGATGTCAGATGCTGTTTCCACTCTCTCTGCATCTGCTGTTTTTATTCAAACTGAGGGTTCCATCTCATGTTATTATTGCTTCAGACTTGATAAAGAGAGGTTGAGCCTCTCGAAAGCTTGTCATTCTAAATAAGACGTTTGTCCAATACAAAAAGTATCAAATGATATTACTCATTATTACCGTATATACTCGATTATAAGCCAAGTTTTTAGCCCTTTCTTTTAAGGCTGAAAAAGGCCCCCTTGGCTTATACTCGAGTCAACCTGTGTCTCTCTCCCCCCCCCCCCCTGTGTCTCTTTCCCTCCCCCTCTCTTATCATCCTGCCTCCTCAACCCCCTCCTAATTCTCAACCCCCCTCCTCATCCTCCCTCCTCAACCCCCCTCCTCATCACTTTACCCCTTTCTAATTACCTCTACCTTTCCCATCTCTTACCTTCCATCAGCTGCTCCTCTGCGCGTCTTCCAGCTGTGTCGGGACCCGGCATATGCTAATGACGTGACGTCACATGCGCGTCATGTCATTAGCATTGGCTCCAGTTCTCTGTATCAAATGCAATGCACCTTGAGTACCTAACCTGACTAAAGAATTCCCACATCAGATTTTGTTTTGCTATTTCCAGTTGGTGTTTGGCTGGCTGGAGACTAAAAAATATCTAACACTGTGCATTTTTGTATTTCAAACATCACTTACTGCCATAGTTTCTTCATCCTGCTATATTCATCAGAAATACAGTAAGAGATTTCAAAGACAGGTCTATTGTATGACTTGGTAAAAAAATATTTTGTTTCTATTTATTTATTTTGTTACAGTAAATTCCTATATTCTGCTATAATCTGCATAATGTTGAAAAAACATTGTGCTTTGTGTGAGTCTAAGTAGAGCGTAGTCAATAAAAGCTTCCATCTTTTCTGACTCCAGAACTTTCTGGTAGATTGGAGCCTAGGGGTGTGTGTTCAGTCTGTAGACGAGGATGAGAATTAGTTAAATGATTGCACCTTTTCATATTTGACACTTATCCTCTTCCAATTTTATGCTAAGAAGCAGACCGCTTACAAGTATTATAAGTCCTGCTTTTGATGAAATGTAAATTCTTATTTCATACAAGTAGCAATTATTTATTTTTCTGATTAAAAATGAGCTTTATGACATTTCCTCAACCTAATTATGTTCTTAGACACATTTACAACATAATAATTTTATATTTGACACATTGGTTTTGTAGATTAGATACACAATGTGGAATTTGATTTTGAAATATATGCAGTAAGTATAAGTAAAGCAGAGCAGCAGATGTTGTGCAGTGACTGTGGTGGATGAGTTTGGCAGATGCATTATTGATTGATTGGCATGAGAATACAAGTGACAGGAAGGCCAGATTGGAGCAGGGTGCAATAGTCGGTACAGGACATGATGTATAACTGTATAAAAGAACAGACTATGAATTCCCAAGTGCAACATTAGATATTTAGCAAACAGAATATGAGACAAGTCTGGGTAGACTACACAATTGAACACCCAGGCATGCATCCCTGTGGCTGCCCAATAACCAGAGTCCTGTGAGACTGTATATGATCAGGAGCCTCTGTATAAGAATACTTTCTCTATACTGTTCTACACATAGATTTACCAGTCTTATTGTGTACTGTACTGTTTATTGGACCTTTTCATCTGGCAAAGTACAAGCCTCCAGTTTTATATGTCTAGCTGTATCTGTAAGGGAAAATACTTTCACCATTATTGATAATTGAATATTATATTATTTTTTGAAATTGCATAAGCAGCTCTTTGCAGAGGAAAAACTTACAAAGGACCGAACATGAATGAGAGGTGTACAATCTTTGAAGAAAGACATTACTTTATCTACTGAATGTATTTTGTCATCGGCTTTGCAGTTAGAAGGTCTCTTTTGATACAAATTATATAGCGTATTTTATTTAATTTTTATATTCCATAGAAGTCTTTATAGAAAACAATGCAATGTCCCATCTGACTCGTATTTGTCCCTTTCTGTTTCTTATTTGTTTAGTTTTAAACTGAAACAATGAAACGCTTGATATTCAAATGGGTCTCTGCCTCCTCTGCTGTTCCCTTCTTCATGTGCCTTCAATCAGACTCTTCTCCAGGGAATCCTGTCTTCTCATGATATGACCAAAATATTTGAGCTTAGTCTCATGATTAAACCTGATTGAACAGTTTGTCTTGATTTCCTGTAGTACTGATTGATTCAATCTCCTTGCAGTCCAGGGCACTCTAAGCAGTTTTTTCCAACACCACAATTCAAAGGCGTCAATTCTGTGCCGCTCAGCCTTCCTTATGGTCCAGCTCTCACAAATGTATGTTACTACTACTGGGAATATCATAGTTGTAACTATGCAGACCTTTGTTGATTAATAGCTTTGCTTTTTAATAGCTTGTCCAGACTTGCCAAAGCTTTCCTCCCCAGATGCAAACGGCTTTTAATTTCATGGCTACTGTCACCATCTGAAGAGATCTTGGATCCCAGGAAAATAAAATCTGTCACTGCCTCCACTTATTCCCCATCTATTAGCCAGGAACAGAGATTGCCATTTGCCATGATCTTTGTCTTTTTTAATGTTGAGCAACAGGCCAACGTTCACCCTTCACCCTCATCAATGAGCCTTTAGCTCCTCCTCACTTTAAGTCATCAGAGAAATATAATTTGCGTATCTGAGGTTGCTGATATTTGTTCCAGCTCTTCTGCGTTGAATAAATAAGGTGACAATATACAACCTTGTCACTCTCCTTTCCTGTTCTTGAACCATTCGTTTGTTCCATGTTCGATTCTGGCAGTGGCTTCTTGGTCCGCATACCGATTCCTCAGGAGGCAGATGAGAAGATCTGGTACTGTCATCTCTTTAAAAGAACTTGCCACAGTTTGTTGTGATCCACACAGTCAAAGGCTTTAGAATAGTCTAGGAAGCAGAGGGAAATCATTCTATAAAGTATACATATTGTACCAGTGGACAACTGTGAATAGCTGGAGGACTATTGGAAGTGTCAAAGATGTGTATATATATATGCCTCTTAGAATAACATAGGAATGCATGGTTTACTAAGAGTTCACCATTAAGTATACCTGGACTAGTGTCATGTTAATAAGACATTTCACAAAAATGCATTTTCTCCACAGTAACTGTTGTTGTTGTTGTTGTTGTTGTTGTTGTTGTTGTTGTTACTTGACTAGCGAATTGCCCGTCAAAAAATTACGGCAATGAAATTGTAAGTGAGCGAATGCTGCTTGGTGTATAATAATACATTAATAAATTAATATACTTTACCTATTTTGAAGTAAAATATGCAGGAAGCATTGTGTTGAAGAGCTGGCAATCTGTTTTAATGTTGCTGGAGCATTAGTGGTGTGGAGCTGCTGTGTAAGCGTGATGAATGTGTGCAGTATAATAGTGTGCGTGCGAGAGACAAAACCGTTAGCGTAGTTGTGTACTTCCGCATTCTTCTAAAATGGCGGCTAATGTGTGGTATGCGTCTGTAGCAGAATATCCTTTTGTGGTGTTTTGCGTGTTTCTTGTGGTGTTTTGCGTGTTTAGAGTGCTGTAGCCTCGTTTTCGTTTTATTCGGCGGCCATTTTTTCTCTTGTTTAGAGAATTTTTTAGTGTCTAAATTCTTTTATTTTGAGTTAAATGAAGGTGTAACTTCATTTTTTGAGGTCCTGGATGCTCCCTCTTGCTGTAGGTAAGCTTTTTATGTATGTGTTGTGTGTATTTATTGTGTTTTTCATTTTTTCATGTTCGCGGGTTGTGGACGATTTTTGCGAGGTCGTAATGGGTGGTAATGTGTCTCGTATGTTGTTTGCGTTACGACGTGAAGTTTGCGGGGGTCGCAGTTGCTGGCAAGGAGCGCCTTTGGCTTTGCGAGGGCCGCGCGCTCGCTATGCGAGCCCGCAAGTGTTAGCAACAACTCGTATGCTCACAACTATATATGTGATAAGCTATCAAACATTTATGGCACATTTTTAATAGAACTATTTACATATTTTCTTTTATAATCACATGCAAATGCAAAATGATATGTTCTTATGTAGCTTTGTAAATTCACTGAAGTAATGAACTTCTCTGCTTGTATAGATAACTGTTTGTTTATTTATTTGGTCAATTTTGTTTAGTGTGTAGATCTACATTCTAATACCAATATTACTGTCTGTTTTGGTACATTCAGTCTCCTAGGTCACAGGAAATAATACAGATTTCAACTGGCTATCTGTATGTCTGCAGAGCTTCAAGGTTGCTCAAAAATAGTTTTGAAATTAGTTCATGGTTTGCCTTGGGCCAGTCTGCGCTACTGGCCTGTCTATACATTGGTGAAAATTGAGAACCTTTTAAGTTCTTAGAGACCTACATCTGCGGGTACTATATTTGCAGAATAGGCAGAGAGGATTGTCATTCGGTTACGGTTCATTTGCCTTTAGAACAAGATATATATCTTATTGTTCCCCATTTCCCATTAATGTAGATCTGAAGAAAGCAATTTGTCCAATGTGTTTTCTCGGTTCAGATCATGCTATTTGCATGCAGTCCTGTTCACTTTGATAGCGACTACTGAGTGTGCTAAGCACATTTATAAGGAATCATTTCATACAAGTAATGTTTGTTTTTTTTCATTTAAAAGTTTCAGGTACACATAAAGCATTCTTCCTACAAATACCAAGACAGTTTGTGTTTTTTTTTTAATGGAAATAACCCAAAATCTACTATTTGTTGTAACCATTTGTACATTTCATATTCATGCCAGTATCTATTTCAGATAAACTGTTCTCAGATTATATTGTGGAAAAATAAATATTTGATTTAGTACATATAATAACAACATCAGTTTTGATCTACTATATTCTATATTTAGAAATGTCACCATATATAATTCAAAGTAAATGAGGCAGTTTCCTGTAATGAAATTGGTCTACTGTAAGTGAAAGTTGTATTGTATTACACATTTATTTCTTCACAAAAATCCCCACTACCAGTAACTTATGAAGAAAAATAATATTTTCACATGTAAATGAATTAGACCCAAACAATTAGCTATTTGCAAATGCCTTGAACTCATAAATGTGGCTTTGGGTGTTTTTTTTTATAAATGTTTATATGCATTCTATTAACTTATTCATTAGTTCCAATAAGTAATATTTGCCGAATATTTAGCAATATTACTAGTGATTGTATAAATTTACGAATTGGGCAATTGAATCGGGCCCAAAGTCTCTTTTTAAGTGCAATGAAACATTCTCATTAATAAGATGATCCCACTAATTTCCTATGTTTTTCTTTGGGGCCTGTGAATGAAAACCCATATGTTCCAAATGTCCGTGTTTAGAAAAGATAATTGATTGTTTCAGAAAGAATCCCACTTTTTCATCCTCAATCATGTTCTGCTTTCTCCTGTCCCTCTTATTAATTTCTCTGAAAGTCCAGGAACGCCATGAACTTGATATTCTATTATTATTATCCTTTATTTGTAAAGAGCCAAAATATTCTGCAGTGCTAAGCAGGGGTTACGTATGAATAAAAACATTTTTTACACAATGCAAAAGAATGGAGGGCCCCGTCTTTGAGCTTAAAATCCACTGTACACAGTGCTTAACCCAAAGCACCAACAAAAGATTGAAAACTCATAGACTTCCAGTCTAAAGGTCTCTACAGGATATACATAGCAGTGAGGTAATATTGTTAATTGTCTGAGTTTTGGAGATATGTACACTGAAATATTATGCACTTTGAGTAATTTAAGTAAGGATATATTAGTTGACTGATCATTTAGAAGTATATACTGTGTCCCTTCTTCTACAGGAAGCCAGAAAGTCCCCCACCATTGTGGGTCCAGACGGCTCCACTCTGCAGATTTATGCAGCATCTATGCTCTGGAAACGTAAACTCATGAAGCCTGCAATTGCAATCCTCATTCACAAAAAAATTAAATATAGATGGGGCTTCCCATTCAGCCTCTCCTTTCAAGTGGGCTCATCCGCTTATACAGCTTTCTCACTGGAAGAATGTATGGCTTTCCTGGTTCAACTCAATCTAGCCCCAGATCCTGGACTGTCGGAACCCCCAAACACTCTGGACTCCAGCTCAGTGGAACCTGCAAAAATGCTGCCTTCTCAACGCCCAACTAAGCCTCAAAACCTAAGCGACCCGGGAGACCTTCCCGAATAAAGGTCACACCAAACATCTCTACGCTTCTTTCTAAACCCTCGCTGGACATTCCTAGTAATCCGGTTGTGCGTTCCTCATCCATGAAAATCTAATTTTGGATCGCTTTCCCTGATATTCATCAATGACTATTTAAGACTTGCAATCCGGAGGCATTACTCTAGGCTTGCACTTCCCAGTAGTATATGCTGAACTCCTACATACTTTCCAAGGCAACTTTGGAACTTTAGATTACTTGGTTCTCTTACCCACACAAAGTCGACTTTCCCCTGGACCAGGTTTGGTATGCCCCCTATGTTGATTGTCCCTGGGAGTCAGATGTTAAACTGTATCCACTATATGCTTGAGAAAGGGCTTTAACCCCCTTCCCATTCTCCTGTACAAGGCAACATCAAGCCCATTTGAATCTTTCCATATAATTTAGACCCGTGGTGGATCCACTGACCTTCCCAGAAAGGCCCCCTCCCTAGTCTCCACCCCCCCCCCCCCCCCCCCCTGGCATTTGGCTGGCCTAAACCGGGGTCCCACGATTTAAATCCAATCTTAGACTCAAAAACCCTCCTACACGGGCCCCCTCAGGTCCATTAATTTAACCCTTATACATTCTTGGACCTATACTTTGCCCCACCTCACTAGTAGGGATTCCAAGGTTGGGGAGACCCCCCCCCCCCCTGCCCTCGGCACTTTGTGTGCCTTAAGTTATTTAGTGTGGATTTACCTCCACTATACTTTTATATTGTTTGATAAGATGTTGATTTTATGGATATTTTCTGAATGTTTTAAACTGTTCTTTTTGTCTCTATTCTCCCCTGCATCCTGGGCTGTCTGGCTCCTCCTCCGCCTCTGGTCCTCGGCCACCATGAGCTTAGCGGTGGTCTCAACACCTTCCTGAGCATTCATTACTCCCACAGATATGTAATCCCTGGATTCATTCTCCCTATAGACCCCCTATCAAGTGAAGTCTTCTTAATTAACATTGTGCTATATTTTGCTAATTCTTACATTGGAGCTGCGGACCGGGGACTGGAGGAGGCGGGACGGGCGGTGGATCCGAGCTGGTAACCAACAGGACTTATACTTCAATACCCTTGAGACAAAAATCTGTTTTCAAATTTAAATTTCATGTGTAGTCAACAATGCTTTTTATTTTTCTCTTTTAATATACTGTTTTAGCTAAATTAGAGTTATATTGTGTCTATACAGCATAGTCTGTTTTTTGCTTTTCTTTTCTGTTCGTTTCTTACTTAGGCTCTGGATGTTTGCTCTGCTAGACCGAGCCTACCAAACTGTTTTATTTTAGGTAAACTTTTTCCTTAGAAAATTGGAAAAACTTAGGTAACCTTGCTACCCTTAGACCTTCCCACAAGTGGGGATAGATCTTTTTGGCTAACTTGATTTCAACTATTATATGGTATTTTCTTATGGTGTAATGTAATGTTAACCTTTTCTTCTTTCTTTTTCCCCTTAATTGGGTATGACTGTATGTTAATAATGTCAAACTGCTACTTGGCTTTTATGCTATCCTCCTGTTTATTTGGTTACCTAATAAAAACCTTTGAAAATAAAAAAGTATATACTGTGTCTCACTGTAAAAGGTTTCAGCTTCATAAACAACTGATAATAACATCTTCAATGTGAAATAACGGCTCCTTAAAGGGACTCTGACTCTACAAAATTATGTTATTTTTTTAGGTTATTCTTAAAGAGCACAAAAATGGCTATATGTTGTTATCTATTTTTTCTAATCTTGTAAGATTCCATGTTGTTTTTTGTGCATGCTAATGAGCAGTTCATGCATATTAATTTGTTGCTTTGATGTGCTAATTAGAATGACAGTTTGCTTGTCTGTCTCTGTAATGACCAAAATAAAGAGCTGCTATGTTATCTGTCAGCTAGACCCCTTCCCGCGATTACCAGGCAGCACATTGACATGCAGGAGCCGCAAAATGAATTCTAAATATTTCAGAAATGATTTACTGTAGAGAAAAATGGTAGCACAATGTGCAGCCAGTTTTTAGTGTTTTTTTTTAAATGAAATCAACTTCCCCTTGGGGTGAGCGTCCCTTCAAACAGGAAAGTAGTTAAAGTGATGCCTGTCATATTAGTGGATACAGCACTATGTAATGTACAGCACAGATGCTGGAGTGTAGATTCTGACTGGATTTCTGTCACAACCATACACCTGTATAATGCCCTCAGCATTGGAACCTACTTATTAATGTTAATATGTGTGGTATTACCCCAATGCTGTGCTGTTTGTTGTGTACAATACATTCTGTATTTTTACCCCTCACTACAGGAAGTCATGTACGTCAGCATTGTGTTTAGTTATAAAAGGCCTTGTGGGTAGGACATGCTCAGCCTGTGTCCAGCTGTCTGCAGACACAACAGCCCCAGTGCAGCCTCCCACCCCTCTGTATCCAGAGCTCAGCGGCTTTTGCCTCCCGCCTCAGCCCATTGGTGGAGCTGCCTGGTCACGTGACTCCTGCAATCTGCAGTCCCAGACGAGCTGTGAAATCTTCCGGAGCACCCAAATAATCCCAGAGTCTGAACCAAAGCAGGAGCAGCAGGACTGTGAGCAGAGACAGCCATGCAGGCAGCACTGTGCCCACTTCTCATCACTTTCCTGGGGGGCTGGGGGATCTTTGCTGCAGGAGGTAAGTGCAGGTCTTGTGACTTGTTATTTTTGGAAAGCTGCTCACTCCAGGCTTATAGTAACTGGCTCCCAAGATGTTTTCCATATAACTCCTTACATGTTGGGCATGATTCATGGGTGATCTGATAATTATTGCCTTATTATGAGGATTTCTGATTATTATGTTTACTTACTAAACTCACAAACAACTATACATTTTCCTTATCACACATTTGACATCACATAAGAACCAACAGGCTCCTGTAACCTGCCCATTCTATCTAATACACACATTAATACAGCTTCATAATAGGGAACTCCAGCATGCACATAAAGCTCCCATTGGATACTAGTTTTCTTATCTACAACCCTTTCAGTATATTAGGACATTATATACTTCTTTATAGGTTTAGGATCACTTGTGAAACAGATTAGTGTTTGTCAAACCTGTTCTTAAATAGCTTTGTAAATACACAGAAGGTAATCAGTGTTTGCAGGACACTAGTGTGCACTGTAAATGGCTATTGTATTCTATTAGATACTTTGGCAAGGTCTTGAGTAGATCTATACTACTTGAGCTTCCTGATAATTTGGTGTGACACTGTTGCCATTGTACACATAAATACTGTAGCTGCTCCATTGCTGTATTATTATGATGCTTAGTGTTCCTAGTAGAAGCAGCATACACAATGTGTTTATCATCTTCCTGGAAATTAGTGTTGCCAAATATGATTTTAATTTAAATCGATGAAGTGTTGAAATTGAGGGTTCCAGTGAAATCTGTTTTCGGGCATCCCTGACAACTAATGGGCGTTGGGTTATACCAGAGAATGAGATCATTCTGGAAACAGGACGGCCTATGGGAGTAGTTAACAAGCAGAACTTGAACTTCTGCTTAGTAATGGGCTCTTTCTGAATAGCAACTCCTTATTTAAACCAATAATCTAATACTAGTTAATAGCTTGTCCCAGTACTTGTCTTAAAAAATAAACAATCAAACAAACAAAAAAAGCTTGTCACAGGTAATGGGACTGTTTCATCCAGTTTAACAAGTTTTGCAGGTAAAGAAGCCTATGTCGTAGGTAGACAACCTTTCAGAAACAATATTTTTTCCTGTTATGTACTGTATTCTATATAGTAATAGAGTTGTCTTATATAATTAAGCTAATATTGTTTGCAAATAACATTATGATTTTTAAATACACAATATCATAATGATGATTGTGGCATTTAGTGTGATGATATTTGCACTTTTTTTTTTTTTTTTTATATGTACAGCACTTATTTTGATACTTACATCTGTACCTAAACTCCTGAGTGCCCTGTCCTCTAATTTCATCCAATCGTGCAAGCGAATACCTATATTACATCTTGTCTAACCTCCAAATTCATCATCTATCATCACCACATCCCATCCTTTCAAAGCATTGTTGGCCAAACCACTTCAATGTCATCTCATTACCCCCAATTTATACTCCATCACTCCTTGAATCAAGTTACAATAATCACATCTCTTCTTATCCTCATTTCATCAATGTCATATCTACCATTTTATCAAATATAACCTTTAACCAAATCCTCACTTAACCGTATTGATTGTTCATCTAAACGCCACTCGCACCCTTTTCAGATGTCCTTTATACTTGTGTCTCTGGTTGCTGACTCCTTTTCTATTGTGTGTTTTTTTGTTTTTTTTTTACGTTTCTTATAAGCAAAGAAAGGAGCGGACAACTTAGGAAATATTTATTGGGTAATGACATATACGGATGAAATGTTTTTGAGCAGCTAAAACAAGTCATATTCCACTATTCAGACGATTATTATTATCTTTTATTTGTAACGCACAAACATATTCTGTAGCTCTATACAGGACAATCGATTTATGCTTGTTTATTTTTGGGGTGCAAATGTGACATTTTAAGTAAGTCTTTAAGATATGAAATCATGTTTCTTAATAGTATTTTTTTATTTTGGTCTCACAAACAGCATGATCACAAAATGAAGTGACTATCTCTGCTTTCCTCTTTAAAGCACTAGTGCGCACTGACATCACTCCCATTGAGAACTTAAATCATTGAGTTCTGAGATGTAAGTGCTCTCAATGGGGCTGATGTCACTTCCAGCAAAGGGAGGAGACAATAATGTTGTAATGTGAGATCACCTAGGGTCAATTTTAAAAGAAGATTTATGGTCTAGAGAAGTGCACTGTAGGTTTAAGCAAACACCCAGATAGTCCCCTTTGAATTGCAATCAGCACTTGTTATCCAGTTAAGACGTGAGTTTTTTGTTAATAGAGTTGATATCTCTTCCTGAATGTAATGGAATTTCATGACTTTGCGTTTTACTTACAAAATATGTCACACTCAACACTATTGTGCTTTTTGTATAACCCCTAATACCATGATACCATTGTGGTATGTGAATACATTTTATTATTACACTTTTTCTGCCTGTGACTTTTGAATTTTAAGGAAGAAACCAATAGGGTCTAAGAATATTTGTAATTCATTCATAAGCATTTGCTCACAAAAATATAATTAAATATAACCAAAGAATCGTTCGCATATTTAACAACAAGGCTTCAGTTGTGCTTCAGTGGAATTACTACTCTCTTCTAATTGACTTAAGTATTCTATTCATAGTATCATTATCCCTAATCTATGTGCTTCTCACACTCCTTCTATTGTTCCTGCTCAAAGACCTGTTAAATCCACGTGTTAACCTAATGCTTGTATGCACCACATCAAAAAAACAACTAAAGGAGTCTGGTACATTTAGCCTCTTAAAATGTCAGGGACCCACATATCTGGTACCCGGCTTTTCATAATTATTTGTTGTTCATCTACGAAGAAGGTATAATCTTGGCTGCAATGCCAGTTCATACAGATTATACAAAAGGACAGTTAGATCATTTGTAACAGGGTTAAAAATAAGCTCTTGGTACAATTATTAGTAGTGTCACTTTAAAGCATAAGGGGAACCTGTGGCCAAGGAACAAAATTGGACTCTTAGCAACTTTTAGTGCAGCCACTATTGAAGCTTGTTGTCACGATCTGCTTCTTCAAGGGGGCTTGATATGAACCTAGTTCAAACCTACCCCAGCAGAATCATGTAGTTCCTGTTCTCTGTGGCACAAAAGAAGCTTCTGAAGAGGACAAGGCCCAAAAGGTACATGCAGAGAATACTGGATCCAGGTTACTAGTGGCAATGGCAAGACCACTCCCAAGTCAGGATACAGCACACAGAAATAGTCTCACACCTTGTTTATGTGAAAACTATCTCTCAACCTTTACTGAATGATCAAAACAACATATTTATACTCTCCAATACCACACCCTTGTGTACATTTGTGTATGTGTGATGTCAGCCCATCTGGCTTGCAACCTTTGGCTATCAAAGCTCTTGAGATCAAATTCACCAGATATCTATAGCTGGCTACTGAAAAAAAAACTTGATGTTAAACTCAAGTGTTTGCTTAGGACTACTTGAAGTACATACATCTGTCTTGATCCAAGGTCTGTATGTGTGAGTGTGCAATGATCTGCAGCTAACTTGTATGCAGAACCTTTTTACCAATTCCACATATGTTCTATATAACATTTTCCTCAATAACCTATAATAACTAGGATACATTATAACCATGTACAGGCAACATAAACCACACAATAACACATAATCCCAATGCAGCTGCCTTGGCCATATTGATAAATTACTGGCAATATGAGTCCTTAAACAATGAAATCATGACACTTGTATTGTAAGTGGCAGCACATACAAAAACGCATATGGCGACCTAATACGTCTCAAGGCTCTGTATATAGCAGCTTGGAGGATGGCATGGGACATATTAATACTTTCAAGGGTTTTAGGATTTTCAGCCATCAAAATAAAAAGTACACTTGTTAAACATTTGATGTATTTCTCTAAAGTAAGTAAGTGGTAAAAACATTTATTGAAGAAGTATACTCCCTTTTTTTTAAGAGACCGTGTATTTAATATATATATATTTGTATAAAGATCATTATAGCACCTAATAAGACACTTGTTTCCATGTCAAGTTAAAGCAAAGTAGTGTAAAAGGTCATGATTAATGGTCTGCCTTGGATCCAGCTTAGGATATAGTTGTATGTACTGAAAATATGTCTTCCAAAGACTACATCAGACTGCCTATTACATGCAAAGTAGGTTTCCTGATGAGACATTGTTTTTTTCAATTTAATTCTTTGTTTGTTTGTTAGTTTTTTTTGTTTTGTTGATATTCAAGTTGTATTTTTACTTAGAAGATTTAAATCTCAATTGCAACTGCATTATACAATAACTATATGATAAACCTAATAACTGAACATGTTGAAACGGTGGCACGTCTTTCGCGCGCTGGAGACCTGCGCGCCGTCATCAGGGTGCCGAGAACCGCGCTCTGATGACACTTTGCCCTCCGGCCTGCATCCCATTTGTCCCATCTCATATTTACTGTACCTGTTTGCTGGAGGCTGCCAAGGCTAAGGTAAGAGGCTGACAGTGTGCCATGTGGGTCTGGCATGTGTCACTAGGAGCTTATTGTATGTAATGTCATTGTGTGCATTTGTCACTAGGTGCATGTTGCATTGCATGTTTATCACTACACACATGATAAACATGCAATGCAACATGCTCCTAGTGACACATGCACAGAATGCCTGGCCCATATGGCACACTGTCAGACCCTTACCGAGCAGGTCCAGTAAATATGAGATGGGGGTAACTGTGGCAGATGGGATGCAGGCTGGAGCGCAGAGCGTCATCAGGGCGCAGTTCTTGGCGCCCTGATGACGGCGCAATGTTCTGCAGTGCGCAAAGTTCGGCGTGCCGATTTTGTCCTTACCTCTGTCTGTAAACACAATTATTGAACATCTAAATTAAAAAATGGGTAGAATACATGAGAGAATGCAAAAAATTAAACACATTTTGAAAAGAGAAGGAATATTTGTGTGTGGAATATTACTAAAGGCTCTCTGACTCACTTTGTGGTACACGTGTGGTTGACTATGAATGATATATTGGCATACTTTGTAGAAAAGAAATCCCATCTATGATTAATGCTTGATTCATATACGGTATTTATGAAACAAATGCATATATTTATAGTATGCCAATGTGCTGACGGTGTTACTGGCTGATTAAAAAAAAAATGTTTGCATGTGGCAAAAAAAAATCTAAAGAAAGTTATTGATTTTTATACTGTGTAGAGTGTGCACTTGGATTTTAACTATAATGATACATATTTTACGCAACTGGTAAAGGAACTGTGCATAAAAGGGAAAATGCATACCTTGCTGCTGAATAATTTTTATTCCAAAGTAGTAACAAGTTCAGTGCAGAAATTAGACTATTATTTGTTTTTGTATAGTTGGTTAGTCGTGTCTGACTCTTTGTAACCCTAGGGATTGGAGCACGGCAGGCACATTTACTGTTATGTCTCGGGCTGTGCTAATCCATAAAGTTTTCTTGGCAAATATACTGGAGTGGGTTGCCACTTCCTTCTCCAGTGGACTGCAATTTGTCTGACACCTCTGCTATGACCTACCCATCTTGGCTGACCCTACATGGTATAGCTCACAGCTTCATTGCAGTAAACAAGCTCCTTTCCTACGACAAGGTAGTGATCAAGAAGAGGAGATTATTAACCGGATAATAATACAGTACAATATAGCAATTATAAAATGGCATTGAAAAGGATAGTGTAAAGCAGGTTAAAATTCATTGTCTTCAAAGATAAGCCCTAAACACACTTTGGGTTCATTAGTGGCTTCTGGGACCCTGCATGAGAAATATGTACTTAGACATAAATAAAGGGCCACTATAGTTGTTTATACAGTAAACTTTATTTTGTTTTACTACCATATGTAACAAAATCACTATTTTGAGAAGAAAATGTTCACTGTAGCTTTTTGAAATTGACTTTTGAAATAAAATGCAGTGGTTTAGCCTGCAGCAGATCTGCTACTCTCCATCTCCTATTATGTGTTTAAATGGATCTGCACAGGAGTCTGTTCTCAGAAGTAAATTAGAACAGCAGATGTTTTCCCAACTTGCAATATGCTAGCACCTGATATGCTAAAGGTTGAATGTAAGTTTTTTTAAAAGGTATGTTGACATTATTTTCCTTCAAATTCTGATTTTGTTTCTAATTCATTACTAAATAAAATAAATATATATATATATATATATATATATTCTATATATTTTTTAAATAATTGCTAGAATTGTCCTTTCAAGAAAGTAATAATTTTCTCTTAAAATATACCTGAAAGCCTTATGCATAACGGTCTGTGTTGCATAGCATGTGTTTGCATGCGTCTCAAGTGCCAGTTTGTGTCATTTAACATGCCTCACTCATATCGCTGTAATTTTGTAGTATTTAAAATATGCTACAGTATCTCTGCATACCCAAAGCCTACACTAAAAATCACCCCAATTTATCAACTGCTTCATTAAAATTAGTTCACTGTAAAAAAAAGAAAAGTATCCATTAATCGGATCTATCCTGTTCTGTGCACGCAAGCCTCCTGGTGCCGCGCTTGCGTCCCAATGTACTCCCCTAACCCCCTACACCCATTGTCGGCCCTAACCCCCTGCAGCAGTTACCGACCCTAACCCCCCCCTACACTCCTAACTCCCTACAGCAGTTACCGACCCTAACCCTAAACCTAACCCCCCTACACCCCTTGCCGGGCCTAACCCCCTACACCAGTTACAGAGCCAAACCCTAAGCCCCCCACCACCTCCACCAGTTAGCGACCATAACCCTAAACTGAACACCCTAACCCTTCTAAACCTAAGCCGAAAACCCCTAACCATTTACCGGCCACTTAGAGACAGCTGCATCAGGACGTCGGCGGCTTGCTTCCAGTTGCGAGAACATAACAGGATAATACCCATTAATCTTAAGTGTATATTGAAAAATAGACTTAACGTATATACTCGAGTATAAGCCGAGTTTTTAAGGCTGAAAAAGGCCCTCTCGGCTTATACTCGCGTCTCTTTCCCCCCTGTGTCTCTCCACCATTGTGTCTCCTCCCCGTCTTCCGGCTGTGTCGGGACCCGGGATATGCTAATGACGTGACGTCACATGCGCGTCACGTCATTAGCATTGGCCGGTTTCCAACACTGCCGGAAGACGAGCGGAGGAGCAGCTGATGGAAGGTAAGTGAGGGGAAAGGGAGAGGGGGAGGTAATTAGAGAGGGGTAAAGTGATGAGGAAGGAGGATGAGGAGGGGGGTCGAGGATGATAAGGGAGGATGAAGAGGATAATAAGGTAGGAGGAGGGAAAGACACAAGGGAGAGGAGGGGGAAGAGACACAGGGGAGGGAGAGGAGGGGAAGAGACACAGGGGAGAGAGAAGAGGGGAAGAGACACAGGAGAGAGAGAGAGGGGGGACACAAGAAAGGGGCACAGGGGGCAGCACATTTCCCACCCTCGGCTTATACTCAAGTCACTACGTTTTCCCAGTAGTTTGTGGTAAAATAGGTGCCTCGGCTTATACGCGAGTATATACAGTACTTACTATTAACTTGTCTTACACTATTATGCTTCCCCTGCTTTCTGCCTCCCTAATTACATGGTTTAAGACAGTTTCTCTTGATGGATAACTAAAGTGGCATCATTGGGGGGTGACATCCTAAGGTGTATTCCCTCATTTGATTGTGGAGTCCTGCTGACTGAATGTAAATAAACCATTTGCTTGATGTAACCTATCACTACTGCATTTTTAAAGCTGTTCCAAAACCATAAACAGTGATAAATGGGCCTTTTTATGTTTTTTTAACACATTTTCTACTTGACTTTGATTGCTCTATGTGATGGTGAAGAGCAGTTTTAAGTATGTCCGTGGCTCTAAAATGCAAGCTTAGTGATATTGCAGATGGGATAACTAACAGTGCAGCCTATTTGCATGTTTATATGTGATGTCTCTTGAGACATACACTGATTCTTAAAAATAGTACATGCTGTACTCCGTGAGAACTGGCAATGACACGTGCATTCTCATCAACGTCATTTTCACTACTCCTTTTACTTTGTTATAAACAGTTTTATATTAACCGCAGTCACATCTTTTACCTATTAACTTGCTGTGTGAATGGGAGTGCGGGAAAGTTCCCTTAGAGGAAGTTTCAGTCACTACATCCGTCTGCACAAGGGTGATAGATATGACAAATACTGGTTCAGATAGAGATTATTTATCGGCCACAAGTAGTCCTGTGATCTCTGGATGAGTAGCTTGTAGACAAATACCCATTAAAAGTAATATGATTGAGCCTGTTATAGTTTGAAAACATTTGCTAGGCGTATTCTGTTGTTGTATTAGGAAAATTTAATACTTTTTCACATATCCAGATACACCAGCGCTTGGGAAATACAGGTGCTCCTAAAATATTACTGTTGGCTCTTAACATCTCAGTTATTCTCCATATTTTTCTATTTTTTGTCTCCTAGTTTGACTGGCTACTAGGGTTCAGATAAATCTGTCAACCAGAGGGTTTCCAAGCTGGTAAGAAGATTGTTTCCTATACAGACTTGCTCTTATATGGGGTTTCCGATGCAGGATTTTTATTTCTAACTACTTCAAGAGGATGTGGCAAATGTAGACTATGTTTGGCGTATAACATGGATTAGAAACAAAAGGACAGTTCTAGTCCACTACTTTGCACTGTAAAGGCTTGTGGCCATTTCACTGGGAAGCTGGAATGAGTCCTCAAAGCACATACATAATGTACATAATATACATACTTCTTCCCAGCTTGCTCTCTCAGGTACCTTACTTCTTTATTGTGCACCACTACTTCTACCTGCTGCACCACTACTTCTACCTGCTGCACCTGAACAACTCCTAGCTCCCATTTCGTGTTTCACCTATTTTATTTCCCATAGTTACTTCTCTCTCCTCCAGCGTGTCGTGTTTGTTTTCTGTAATGCTTCTTACACCACTTCCTCCGAATTAAACATTCTTGTCCTCCCTCAAGCCTAACTAGCTCATTTGAAATGCACAAAAATTAAACTGTGTGTGTGTGTGTGTGCTGATACCTCTGTATGTGTCTGGTTTACTGAAAGGTATATCTAATTTTCCCTGTTTTTTGTCTTCTTTTTTTCTTCTAACACCCGCTGCTTGTATCAGAAACCCTGCATTTGGGTATGGACCCTTACTGACCTTCAAGAGAGCAGCAGCTCAGTGCAGAGACCTACAGACCAGTGTCTTGCTCCTCCTGCTTCCTACTACAGGGGGACTACACTTCCAATGATTCCTTTCTGCACAAAATGCCATCACTGATTGTTACACACATTAGAATATATTGGCTGCCTGTGATTGGCCAAAAGGAACTATGCATTTTATGTTAATTTTAGCATAGATATCCAGGGGAGTTAACGCACAAAAGCAACTGCATTCAAACTCACGAGATTTAGTAAACATCAGGGTGAGGTTGTTTTATTTTGCACAAACAAATACCAAATCAAACATTGTTTTCCTAAACTCCTCTATCTGATGCATTAATAATCCAGGAAATTTAGATATGCCTTTTAATATTTTACTCATTACTCTACCACCCTCTTCTACTCCTCTATTCACCTTTCTTTGACTAAACAAAGTGAAGTGGAACGTGATGCCTATAATGGCTAAGAGGGATTACAGTGCAAGCTTTCGGGGGTCTCGTAATCTCTTTGTGCAGAAATAGACATTGCATTAGAAATAAGAGAGAAATAAGATGAACAGCACTGAGATGGTGTGAAGAGAAAAGATTCACAGTATGACAACAAATAAACAATGCCACTCATGTTATCATTCTGGGTTGAAACAAATGTTTTAGGACTTATTTGGTGGGATCATTGAAAGGCTGTAATTTACGAATACCCATAGAAGACATAATAAAATTATATGGAATATTGTAACAGGAACTCTGTGTCATGAGTTAAAGAGATACATTTCCTCATAAATTTAACCTTGTCACAGTGTGATCTTGTCTCTTCACCCCATTGTGCTATTCATCCCATTTGTCTGTTCAGGTTCATTCACAAGGGGAGACGGGTAGTGCCACTATACTGGTTCTCTGTGCTTAAAACTAAAGGACTGCAAACGTTGCCATATGTGCTCTGCACCATCAGTTAGTGGATGGGAAAATGTGTTTACATTTTTAAAATTGACCTTAGAATTGATTTAGATATTGTCATTTTAGTTTAGCCTTTGCAGCCCTCAATCAATCAATCGGCATAAATAATAATCCTGAACTGTTACACACTGTATTATGGATTTACAATATGTTTGAGAGCAAAGTGTGGTAGTGCAGTGGTGAGTAATTTTATTTCAAAGAATTTTTTTTTTTTTTTTCATTGGTAAGTCATTGGTTTGAATTTCCCTGCCTTCCACTTGTTTTATTGTTTAACTAATGTACTATATATATCAAATATGTGTCAAAAATACATTACTTAATTTTAAATAAAGTGGAAAACCCTGATTTTACAACAGATGATTTACTAATGAAACCATTTTATAACATCACTAGACCAACTCACTCTGCTTTAAAATGTAAATGACAGTGTAATTATTTGAAAAATGAATAAATATACAGTGTGTGTGTATGAGCTGCATAATTAGAGTTATACTTGGCGTTAAGATTTCTGAGGATGGCCCTATGTATGTATAATATAAGATTTTTCTGTGTTTATTTCATGCTTTGCCGGATGAAGGGATTATGATATCCCCAAAGCACGCACTGTAATTCCTTTTAGAAATTAAAGTTCTCACGTTCTATTCCACTGTTTCCTGTTTTTTTTTTTTTAAACTAACACAATACCATTTTATTACCTTTTTATTTATCCTTACTCTGCTTCACGCTTGAGTAGAAAAACCTGTGATAGCTGTTCCGGGAACTAACATACATATAAATTATAACATTTCTGTTTCTGAATGTGTTTGTGTATTTAACACTGCAGCTATATCTGGATTAGATAAAAAAAAAATGAAAGGAAAGCAGGGTCCGAAATTCCGAACTCATTTTTTTTATGTAAATAACTCAGTTTTACTGTAATATGGACCTTCTCATGCTCCTGTAATGGTAAACAAGGTGTGATATGGGAGGGAAATGTCTTACTTGGGATAGAGGAAAGAGTAGAAGGTGTTCTCTCCCCCAAATAATTGGAATGACTTACCTGAAAAAAATGACTTGTAATAAGAGGTTGTTGGTTTGTTTCCAGCCTGTGTATTTGAGAGACCAATCATAGCATATAAGCCAGTAACACATCTATACCCAATGGTACAGTGATGACGCAGATATAAATTGCACAGGGTTTTAAATGTCCCATGGGTTCGCCTGATCTGTGCGCGTCTTGGCGCGCAGTCAATGTTTGCAGATGTCTGCACACTTGGCTGCTGTTTTCCTCAACAGCAAATTGTCCATTTTAAGTACCTGGCTTTATTTACTTCTTTATATTACTAATTCTGCTTGTTTGGGATGCTGACTATCCTTTTCCAGATTTCATTATAACCACAACAAATGTAAAAAAAATGCAGCTTAACAACTTTTCAATGAACTGCATAAATATGACTATTAGAGTCTTAATAAAAGCATTTGTCTCCAACCCCCCCAGTCATTTACCATATTTGAATGGCAGCCATATTTCTATACTTTGTGTGGGGAGCTTGTATCATATTATTTTAGGCACCTGTTTTTATCCTTTAGTGCTGCGGAATATTCTGGCGAATTACAAATAGAAAGTCTGTGTCTGGTCTATTGTCTTGATTATAATTTATGCAAATTACCTATTTCCTTACCTGTGTTCTAATCCCAGAGCCTTGCTTATATGGAATAGCATCTTGCATAACAAAAATCGCTGAGTACCCCACTCTAACAAATCTTTTCGTGGCATACTAGTTCTGGCAGTCTAGCCATCTCCGATGACACCCAGTGAAGATTACATAGCAATTGGGCAGTTCAATGTGAGTGATCTTGGTGTTAAACGAGGCCTCCACCTCCATTGCTACCCAAGTAGAGAAAGCCTTGCATGGTCTTCCTACATCGACAGTGCTCAAGGTTATACACTCTCTATCCCAAACACTCCGACCATCACATAAATCATTTCTGATAAAAAGAGTTACAGCAGCACAGTTATGCAGATTTTAGGCTACAAAAAATATATATATTTTTTTTTTTATCCAGCAATGGAAATGCTTTATTACATTTTTAGAGAGACTTCCAGCTGTTATGAACTTCACTCTTACTTTATTTCACTATATATATATATATATATATATATATATATATATATATATATATATATATAAATGGATATATATATAAATGGATATATATAAATGTACAGTAAATAAAAAGTACATCTGTGTTCACATTTGAATGTCTTAAAGCAAGTTAAAAAAACCTGCTTCCAGCTCAGAGTTCCGAGAAAAACAGTTATTACATTGCATTCTGGGAAGTTGAGCTGGGACATGCAAATGTGCCCACAAATGCCTCGCTCTTCAATCCTTAGCCAATATCAAACATGGCTTCCTTTAAGCTTATGCATGCTGTATAACACAGCTTTAATGCAAAGCCAAGGTTGGAATAAACACAGGCTGAGTATCCAATCCATGTACAGCTGTTTCAAGCTTACTGGCTATCATCAGCATGGAGCGGGATCTCAGCTTGTGTTGTGGACTTTATGAGAAGGTAGTTCACCACAACAATCATTTTATAATATGGTGGGCAAATATAAATATATATAATATAATATTCATCAAGGGTCTATAGAAAGGGAATAAATATTCCCTAACTTATTATTCATGATGTAGAAATGGTTCTGTTTAACACTCTCTCACGCTTCCTCTCGCTTGCTCTCTCGCTCACTCACTCTCTCTTTTAAATGAGGATCCTGGAGCAGAGTAAACTGATTTGAATGTATAATTGCCTTTGGGGATTGTTCCTGTAACCCGAATGCAGGAATATATCTGTAATAGTCTTATGCCTGCAAGTGAGATCTAAAGTCTTACATACTCTGTTCATAAATAGGTATTTTCTGTTTCTTTCAATGAAGTTTAAGCTTGTATTTATATGTTGTCATATAAAAAAACATCTGTAATGGTGCAAATCTGTTCTATTAAGTGTATGATAGAAAATATGCAGTGAGCTAGTGGCTGTCCATGTTGAGCAGCACGTCACTCTTGTAGCCATTAGCACATAAAATCTATCATGTAAACACCACTGCATTAATGATTAAATGACCACTGTAGTTCAAGATAAATAGCCCTTGTTTGAGAAGTATGTGACAAACATTAGCAGATGTTTGTCATAAACCTTTTTATAATTTTTATTTTTGACGACTTTAGGAATAGAGGATTCCATATTGTCTTTGTAGTATTCCTTCCTTAGAGTGTGACCATATGGGTGCATTTTTTTTAATCTATCAATGAACTATGGGTAGGGGAGGAGGGATGAGCTGAGAAAGGATTTCTTCGATGATTTGAAAATTAACACTTTGCCATCACAAGACCAGAAGAAGGCCGCTTGCATTAATATCACTCCTTGGACCCACACACAATTATTACTAAAGTAGCACAGAGGCCTCCACTTTTCAGCCAAAGGGCCATGGAGGCATCTGTGATACTAAATTTATCACTATGTAATTATGCTTTTTTTGAAACTCAAATTCAAATATATATCTTTTTTCATTGTATGGTTGTCCTTTAAATTAATTCTTCAACCATCACAAGAAAAGGAGATGAACCCTTTATTGTAGAACAAATTGTAAGATTGCTGATTGATCTTCTGGATGAAGAATTCAGTACTTCTTCTTTAAATATGATCTGAGGAATGTTAGTAGGGAACAAGTATAATGGCGCGCCAGGCATTTTCTTGTCTGCTTTCATTTTTTATGTCTTTGTTTTTGTATAAAGCCTTGGCGTAGAAGCTGCATGACTGTACAACCAAGGACAAGAAGAGTCATATGATAATAAACTGCATGGAACATTGGTGGTTACAGATTTAAATAACCTTTGCAGTGAAATGAACCTCAAATTCTAGTGTAATATAATGTGGGACCAGTCCTCTCGCTCACATATTGCATAGTTCACTTGAAGGGCACGCCTATGCAAATTAGTTCTTGTTTAGTTATTCAGTCATGTCCAGCTCTCGGTGACCATATGGACAATAGCACCCCCGGCACATCTAGGCCCTCATTCAATTGCAATTTGGCCAATTGAATAGGGCTCTAAATAAGCGTGTAGCATATTTTTTTTTAAAGAAGTTTTTAGTTAGTAAGCATCTATCCAAAAGCAAGGTTTTCACTAACTAAAAACTTATTTAAAAAAATGTTATGTGCTTATTTAGAGCCCTATTCAATTGGCCAAATCGCAATTGAATGAGGCCCCTATTGTTTTGTCTTTGGTTGTGCTAATTCCTGTGGTTTTCTTCACAAAGGTACTGGAGTTGGTTGCAAGTTCCTTCTCCAGTGGACCGTGATTTGTCTGACCTCTGCTGTGACCTGCCCATCTTGGGTGACTCTACATGGTATAGCTCCCAGCTTCATTGTATTGTAATTTCAGCATCTAGTTCACATTCTTTATACAGCATATGAGTTCTGTTCCTATACCCTGGTATGGCTGAGATCCTAAATAGGGAGCAGTTATAATACATGCCAGTAGTGTGTCTTGATTTGTTATCCAGAATTCTTTATCTGCTAGACCTTTTTATACTTGTATGGTTTTGCTAGTATTGTGCCTTCATAACATTAGGGCAAGAAGGCAAACCATAGTTAAAGTGCCACTGTAATGCAGCACAGTACAATATACTTTGATATAAACTGTTCTGTGACACCCTGTGGTTCCATTACCCTAAGGTTCATCAACACAATTTCTCCAGAAGGTTACACTCTGGGCAAAGCCTTGTGTCTATGCAATGGTCCTTGTTGGTTTCATATGGCTTTAGACTGAGAAAAAAAATACTGCCAGACATGTGGGAATATTTAGCACTTCTTTGCAGGCTATGCTTGGTGGTTGGATGATATGGACTTTACTGTAAGAAAATGCATTTTCTAATGCTATTCATCTGATAATAGGCACTTTATTACTTACGGTATAGTTTAAAATTTACCCATACACATAACATCTCATGGATCGCTTTAGCTTTATTGCATGTGCAGTTTGCAGGTGAATTAAATATGCAATTATTTAACCGTTGTGCTGCTGAATAAGAAAACCAAACACAGGTATTGTGTCTGGCATTTGAATTTCTAAGCCATATTTGTTCAATCCCCTTTCACAGAGGTAGTTACTGGGGTGCAAGGGAGTATAATGGCTATTGACTATCATGGTAAACTGTTTCTGCAGCAATTAGGAGGGGCGACGACAACGACAAAATACATTCATCAAATTGTTTTGCTTTAACAGTTTTAAACTTATTCATTTGGGTGCATTTAACAAGCAAAAGCGACATATGGTTGAAATATTTAAGTATGTACAAGTTCCACCTAAATGTACATTTTATATGATAAGGCATAGCTAGACTATATATCACCTATATAGTTGTCGAACTGCGAGTTGTTGTCACGCTTTGTGAGCCTTGCAAAGTGAGGCGAGCCGGGGAGCACGAGGGACGCAGGACTTAGGCTGCAATGAGTGCCAAAGGCGCTAATTGCAGGGGTGGAGACATGCTGGACTTAGCTGTCGCTCATCCCGAGACACACGGGAATTAGCTGCAATGAGGCTCCATCGCGAGGACCCTGGATTTAGAGATGGCCGCAAAATTAAATCCTGTATTACTTAGGACCGGAAGCATGTAGATGGACTGCGGGGCTCGCAAAAATACAACTTTAACGGCCAAACCACTGAACTGGAAAAACCTGCAAAAAACAAAACAAATATGCCTCAAATTAACTTGTGGGCGCGCACACACACAGCACAGGGGGAGAGCCAGGAAGCCTGGGAGTGAGGTTGCGAGCAATTTTGACCCACATTTACTGTTTTTTGTCAATCAAAAATCGGCTAAGTGAGGGGAGAAAAATGGCGGCCGAAAAAACATAAACAATCTGAAACCGGATGAAAATGAGGCTACGCAAAGCCAGGCACGCAGGACTTAATATATAAAAATACACGACAGCAAAGACCGTAATACTTACACCAACAACAGGCACACAGGACTTTGAAAACAAACAGCAGTCAGAGCCTAAAACTCAAACATTCAGCAGACTCACAGAAGAGAAACACACAGAGGGGAGATGGTGGAAAGAGACACATGGCATTCCCAAGCACTAAACTTGCAGGTTAACGAAACCTACAATGAGCGGCCCGTACAGTAGGCGGGAGGAAAGGCTTGCAATGAACCCTGAAGGAGATCATTGCAACGCAGGTAAGTTGAAGTACACAAGGGGAGAGGCTCGCAATGAGCGAAAGTGCTCAGAGGAGCAAAAGCCTCACATTGTGTGAAAAACAGCATTGCAAGCCGTAACATTTTATTCCCGTTTTTTTGACGCGCAATTTCCTAGTGTGTGTGTGTTTTATATGTGTATATACTAGCGAATTGCCCGTCAAGAAATGGCGGCAATGAAATTGTAAGTGAGCTAAGGGTGTTTGGTGTGTATATAATGTGGCTGATGTAGCGTCGTTCGTTTTCTATGTCGTGCGAGTTTTTCGGAATATCCGTAGCTGTTTGGTGGTGTTTTGCGTGTTTATGGTAGTGATTTTGCGTGTTTAGGGACCTTTAGCCTCGTTTTCGTTTTTTTCGGCGGACATTTTTTCTCTCGCTTAGGTGATTTTTGGGTCTCTAAACTCTGAAATTTGTGGTTAAATGGAGGTGTAACTTCACTTGCAGAGGTCCTCGGTGCCCCCCCTTGCTACGAGTAACCTTTTTATGTGTTTGTTGTTTGTATTTATTGTGTTTGTAATGTTTTTGGGGTTGCGCGGGCTGCGTCCTTGTTCTAATCTCGTAGGTGTTTTTCGGCAAATACGTAGGTGTTTGGTGGTGTTTTGCGTGTTTAGAGTGCTGTAGGCTCGTTTTCGTTTTTTTCGGCGGCCATTTTTTTTCTCGCTTAGAGAATTTTTTAGTGTCTAAACTCTTTTAATTTGACTTAAATTGAGGTGTTTTCGAGGTCCTGGCTGCTCCCTCTTCCTGTAAGTAAGCTTTTTATGTATTTGTTGTGTGTATTTGTTGTATTTTTCATGTTGCGGCCGTTTTTTTGCGAGGTCATAATGGGTCGTAACGTGTCTTGTATTTTGTTTGCGTTACAACGGAAATTTTGCGAGGGTATATGAATTGGCTGCAAATTAGAATCTGTTTGTGGTGGCCAAAAACATTATCCCCAGTGTGGTAATTCAGTTAGAACACCTCACCCACCCTTATCAAGTACTTTGAATTGTTTTCAATTTTTTTTCCCATTGTTTTTATTAATGGGAATAAAAGTTATAACAGTTAGATGTACAGTACAAGAACAACATATATTGTAATCAAATTACATCAGAAAAGGCTTGTCTCTACTTTTCCCAATTTTTTTGTGTTTTGTTGCATAATTACAGTTTAATATGTCATATTATGCCAGTACTAATTTTAAAGAAAGAAATATGGAAAAGAGGGTGGGGAAGGATGGGATGGGCGGAAGCTTAGTATAATATATTTGTGTATATGTATTTTTGTATGCTAATTAAATAATAAATTAATATACTTTACCTATTTGTAAGTAGCACAATGCTTCCTACATATATTAAAGAGCTGACAATCTGTGCATGCGTTTCGGCCGTTACGGTCATATTTTTGCGAGTTCGTAATGTTTTTTTTTTTAAGTCCCGCGGCTCGTATTTTTTTGTGTAAGTCCGTATTTAGTCATTGCGTGTTTGATCTATTTTTTCAAAGTCCCGCTTCTGTGGGTGTTTGTAACGACTTGTGAGGCGCCGTAGAGCCTCCACCTTCGCAAATGCAGCCCTTCGCGCGGCTTATTGCAGCCGACGTGGGAGCCTCCACCTCCGCAAATGCGTCCCCTTGCTTCGCGAGGGTCCGCATTTGTGCCAACATATTCCGCAGCACAATACAGAGATTAGGTACAAATATAAACAATAACCCCACAATGAAAAATAATGGAAGACCCTGTTATTGAGCTTTCAATCAGACATACACAGTGCTTTCCCTAAAGAACCTCACAAGATTGAGAACTAGCAAACTTACATTCTAAAGGGTGTACATAAATGAACACCATATTTGTTTCTGGCTAGATTTCTGAGCTGTGTGATTAGGTCAAATAAACAAGAGCCAGTCAAGCTACAGCTGCAGTTCTAAATTGTGGTAGTAATATTTTTCTGTGTTTTTATTTTTATAGATGCTGTTATTATTATCCTTTATTTATAACGCGTCAACATATTCCACAGCGCAAGTGTTATGATATAACATAAAGAGGTCTTATAGATCCTTCTTGATCACTTGGCTTTTATTGCTACATTTTATTTTGCTCCTATAAGAGCTTCTTATGTTTAGGTGGAATTTCTCATTTCTGATTTATAAAGCAAGATAATTACAAATGGTACTCGCCAAAAAACATGATGCGAAGAGCAATTGCAACTAGAGGACATGCTTTAAAATCAGAAGGTATAAGGTTCAGGGAGATATAAAGGGAGGGTAGACCTACTGCTTTAGGAAAAGGCTGGTGGGTACAAAGAATGGCCTCCTGGTAGAAGAGGTAAAGCCTAATACAGGAAGGGAAATAAAAATCCCTTTAAAGACAGTTTCATTCCGGAGCATAAAATAAGGATCAAATAGGGTCTGAGGGTTTAAAATAGATGGGAAAAAAATGTACAGACTGGCTGGTTGGAGCAGTTCTCATCCACTGTATATTTCTATAACTGTATATCCTGTCCATTAGCCTGAGATTCCACCATAGCAAGCTGTAACAAGTAAGCTGTGCTGTGTAAATGGATATCCTTTGCTGTTTATATTACTAATATACAAACGGAAAAATATGTTCGCGTGGGCTGGATACAAGCCATTAACAAAACTCTGTAACCAATATCCGCAGCTCTGATAACCTGACCTTATCAGACAGGTGGGAGACTGCGCACCAATGGCACCTCCTGTCTGTGAAGTATTTCCACATATATCCCATAGCACTTAATGAGACACTGACTGCGGAGAGTTAAAGGACCTATTCTTCTATGATGAGTTGCAAATACCAAGCTTTAAACATAACAAAGTTTTGCATGCATAGGAGTGCTCTGTTGTATAGAAAATATACAATACAGTGAGTTGTGTGTTTTCAGGAAGCCTTGGAAGCAGGAAGTTTGGATGCTTCTATTTAATAACTGGCTTTTTGAAAGCACATCTAGATCAACAAACACGCACAACATACTGGTAGATCAGGAACGTGGTACTTGGTCGCATTCATCAGTTTTCTTCAAGTAACATGCTCCTTGCCAATACAGTGGCTGTTACACTCTTCACAAACCTATGAAGAATTTGCAAAACCATTTTTGCAGAGAACTCCCCCCTCCACACTTCCTGCTGCCTTTGAGCCTGAGGAAAGACACCTTTTTAAATTCTGAACAATTGTGTATCGCCCCTAAGAAACCATGATCACATTGTAATTACTGGATCTAAAGAATAAGGAACCACTCTTATTAGGATAAAATAAAACTTAGCTGTTATTGGAGTCAAGAATAAAAAATGGTCACACAAATATCTTAAAATACAGCGTTTAAATGCTCAAATCCGCTGTCCTGGTCAGATGACGTCATACGCCGGCTCCTACGGCTCATGACAGCGGATTTGAGCATCTGTGCTTGAGACATCGTTATCAATATAATATGCCCCAGAGACAAAGGTAAGTGTAAATACAGTGGGAATAGTGCCAGATAGCCTAGCATAGTAGCTATAGTCACGTTTTATTTTAGGGATAGGGGTCCCAATAGATTCTCTAGGGCAACTCCGCTACAACCTGTTTAAACAACTCATTAATACACTGTATGCAATATATGGGATCTGTAATCCTCAATGAATATGACCAATGAATAATGTGTTAACAAGTGTGGTATCAACTGTTAATGTTTTTATCATACGTGTGATTTTCTAGTATTTGACTGAGTAGTCCTAACTTAACCCTAAACCACACATTGCTTCTGCAATCAAGTTATTTATGAAACCATGGGACAGTATTTAGTTTAGTTTTAAACGCTGTATTTTAAGATATTTGTGTGAGCGTGTTTTATTCTTGACTCCGATAAAAGCTACATTTTATTTTATCCCAATAAGAGTGTGTCCTTTTTTTTTTTTTTATCCAGTAATTACAATGTGATCATGGTTTCTTAGTGGAGATGCATTATTACTCAGAATTTAAAGGTGTCTATTCTCCTTCCTTTTTGAAGCTAAACTACACTGCTGGACATATAGTTGCCTGTTTGAACTACATCTCAAGTGATATAACGGATAAGGTTTACTTGGCAGTATTTATCAAAGGCAGTCTCCTATTAGTGATCTCACGCCACCACCTTTCAAATAACATATTTTTTTTATTTGCTTGCCCTGCTCTGCACATGCTCCTATCTTGCTGTAAAAAATCATTATAGTCCTGACATTTTCTACACACTTAACAATATCTGATACATTTTTTTTAATTGTTTTTGTTTATGCAAATGACCCTTAGGGATTAGTCTCCCTAAGGGTGATGGGGGACTCCAGACATTGACCCCACTCTCACTGTGCCTTAGGTAGTTGAGCTGCCCCTCTCAATGCCCAAGATAGCCTGAAACGTACATCTGGGGTTTGCTGTTTCTTCGGTGCAGGGTAGAATTGCCTGGTATTTCGGGGCTGGATCACTCTAGTGAGTGGGAACAGACTGGTATACTACAGGATATTTCTCCCTGTGAAGGCACAAGTGAGCTAATAGAGGTTGCTCTCTGAGAGTGGATTATCATGTCCATAGAACTAACCTATTAAGGTTAGTTCTTCCTATCATTGAGCACCTCTAACTTTTTGGTCCATTCCCATGGCATACACAGCGTCTAAGGTTGTACCACATGGCTGGTACTCTTGATGACCGAATCCACTTCTTACCATGCTGAATCCTGCACCATAATTTTCCATATTAGTTTATATAAAGACAGAAGGAACATAAAAACTTAAGATGAACAGTAGTAGATACACTGAAGGACCCTACTTGTGAGACCTTACAAAGCAGGTAGTAAGAGATCTAGTCCGGGATTGACAAACTTGTACCAAATTACTTTGGAGCCAGGCTTGCATAGTAGACATATGTGTGTGTGCGTGTAAACATAGAAGCCAGAAACAACATTTTAGTAGCCTTGGCTCTCTGGGATTTGACAAAACCCTTGCTTAGAGGACTGTAGCACCCTCACAAAAGCATTTTTTTTTTGTTTTAATAAAAATATATTTTTTAAGATGTCTTATTTACTTAATGAATATAGACCACTCTCACAGGAATAAATGTGCATGGGCTTTTTTTTTTTTTTTTTGGGAAGGTGGGACTAAACCATTTTTTACTATTTTCTTATTAGTTTTAGCACAGTTTATAGTATTTCTTTAATATGTTTTAGTAACATCTGCTTGTTGCTGTTTTTTTTGTTCAGGTGATGTCTGTGATGAGAATACATGTCTGAATGGAGGGACCTGTCTAAGTAACGTGAATAACTCTCCTGTATACTGCCTCTGCCCCGATGGCTTCACTGGCATTAACTGCAATGAAACTGAGAAAGGTAAATATATATATCCTCAAAGCAGGAAAATCTCATTTTCACTTTATGATATTTTGCAGAAGTGTAATACTAGAGAATATACCATGTTCTGAAGACTAAAGATTTTCTTTTTCAAATTAAAAACGAAAAAGCGGGATCTAAATATTTGTAATTGTGCAAGCTCCTACCATACCTCATCTTGGCAAATGGCTCCACACTTCCAGCCATTAATAACCTATACGGCTTTATGTTGATCATAGCTGTGGAGATGCCTAGGTTGGACAGTGCTGACATAAATCTGTTTGTGTTGCTACCAACTAGACTTTAGATCACCTGCTTACCCTTAAAATCAGTTTTGTAGTATTGAATGTAAATTGTTTGAAATAATATAATGCAGATCAGATACTGTATAGTGCTGTGTTCAATTTTGACACTTTGGGTTTTAGTTAACTTTTTTGCTACATAACAAGTCAAAGTCTTGAAAAATTAAACCATGCCATTAGATTAGCTTCAAGTTTGTATGGTATTGTATTCAAAATCATGTTTGATGCAAATCCTCTGTGACGGAAACTACATGGTATATAGTACTTGTATACGTATAGTATTATGAAGACTATTGCACAAGTTGGTTAAAAAGGTAAATTCCAGGAGTTTTACTGTTTCAGGCTCTTTTTTTTTTTCCTTGATTTCTTTTTCTAGGCCCGTGTTTTCCAAATCCCTGCTACAACAGTGGAGAATGTCAAGTACTGTCCAGCTCTCGCAGAGGAGACACGTTTGCAGAATATGTCTGTAAATGCCCTCCAGGATTCAATGGAATACACTGTCAAAATAGTAAGTGTTAATCTATTAAAAATGTTTCTTAAGCCACTAAATATGAAACCAGTATCCCAAACTGTATTTAGTGGAAACATTCCGTCTGTTTGATGCTTGTCTGTGCAGAAATTTTAACAAAAGATGGAAAGCTCGGTGATGTCTTGGACGAAGGGTTTGTTCTTGGTAGGAATTAAAGGGTTGTGGCAATTTCAGAGTCCTAAGCGATGTTTTTGGACTTGGGGAGCCCTTTGGAGTGCATTCCAAGAAAACCATGTAAGGTTTCTGGGGTTCCAACAATACTATTGAATCATAAATGGTTTTGTGGCTAATATAGTTAAGAAAACGCTGGCTTACAAAGGGCCCTCTTTTATTGCCCAATTCATAAATGTATACACTGCTAAAACTGCACTTAATGTTGACAAAGATTCTATTCGATACTCTTAATCTGATTACGAGTTTCCCATCCACAATCACTATGAGCCAAAGTCTCAAAACCTGACTTAGAACTCCATTAATTTTAGCACAGCTCGAACATTCCAACTCTAAATAATTAGTTGCACAAAATCAATATTCTATTACACTCGTAGCTCTAGCTCGAAAATAAAAGTCTGATACGCAACTGAAAAAGGTATCAAGTTTCTGTCTTAGGTAGTATGAGTACTAAACAGGACTCGCAAGGGCTTTTTCAAACACTTATTAAAGCTATAACAGCAATTAAACACACAATATTGTACTTTACAAGCACAGGAAGGCATCATAAGACATTAGAAGTAATTGCACAACCGTTTCAAACCCACAAATATGCAATAAAAAGATATTATTTTTAACTATTTCTGAGTAATAGCGATCCTGGGACTTAAGAGGTTAATAAATATCATGAAACCCACATGGACTAGAACAGATGATCTAATGCATTTTATAGATTGCTCAATTGTGAGCCAGATCGGTAAATGTTACTTATTGCTACTAATTAATTCTTAGCCTCTGATTGCAGATTATGCGTAACTTCCTTGTTTTGTGGACGTCATGCTGATGGTCTCATGTACTATTGGCTGTGTCTAAGAAGTAACTTATGGGCTTGCTTAAATATTGTCAGATCATATGATCACACCCCCTGAAATACTACTTAAAAAGGCAGGGTTTAAGAGTTCAGCCTTGAGGTTGGAATTTGCGAGCTGGAGTCAAAAAAATACATCTAAACATTTATAAAAAACAAACAAAAAATACTTGCAGCCAAATTTGTGAGTTTGAGGCATTTGCGAGCAGCTAATATAATAGGGCCCATAGTTACAATTGAATTATAGGACCACTTTATATGTAGTTGTGTTAAAGTGAAATCTACCATTTTGGTTTCATGGTAGGGGCATTTGAGTGTAGCAAAAGCTTCTATCTGCATGGTGGGAATATGGCAGCTAAAACGGACAGCACTTTCAGTTGTACTAATGGAAACATTTTGTTTGCAGCTTGTTTGTTTTTATTTTTCTGGAGTGTTTTTTTTAGCACTGAACATTGTTCTAGCTCAAGAGGTAAGAGCTAAAAGGAATACAATTATGATTTAAAACCTTGAATAATCTCTTTTTGTTTTCTTATGAAGCTCTCTGCACCTGCTTACTGTACTCGAACACGCAGGCTTCATGTATGGCTTTTACACACAAATAGACTATATACAAGATTATATTTGGGTGTACAAGAGCATGCTTAGGTATCTCACCCTCTGGTAGCATGTATTCTGTATCTGGAACATTTTTATAACAAAAATCCTCTCTATTCCTATCTAAAGCCACTATTTTTTGTTGTTGGCGTGTTAGTAGTGTCTACTTTGGCATGAGATTGCCAGTTCCTACACAATAAAAAGTTAGATCAAAAACACATATTTTCCAGTAACAGTCAGCTTTTCTGAGCGTGAGGTTTCTTGTTTTTAATGGGTAAGAAAACTTTTTTTGGATTTCAGACATAAACAAGTTGAGAAATGATATTATATATAGCAGGTCTGTGTGTGCTGTAGGCTGGGTGACTCATGACAAAAAGCTTTCCTGGAACACCAACAAGCCGGTTCTGTCATAGCTTAGTGGCATTTTCTCTGCGCTACACCCTTTTGCTAAAAAAAACACACAAGAAAAATAACTTTCACAAAAAGTCATGCTTGTGTACCTTTTTACTTGTGAATGTATAGTAATTGGTAAACAATACCAGTAGATAGTAACTTCACCTGAATAATAATTTAGACTTTCAAGCATTTTTTTTTCATTGTGCAGTCACCCTTTATTTAAAATTATTATGAACATTATGCATAAGAGCATAATTAAGCAGGGAAAAAGTCATGCATCTAGTATTTGGTTCTTAAAAAAACAATGCCTGTACTGGATCCTGGAAGTTTACATTTCTAGAGAGGCGTGGTTGCATTTTCTGAAGCAAGGAGTCTGTTTGTTTCTGAGCAAGTGAGGGAAAAGGGTGTGGTGCCAATGTCAATCGTATCAAATTATCTTAACAAATGCGTATTGTTCACCCCTTCCCCCCACACCTCTCTCCACTGATCAAAACACACACCCTCATGATTCAGCTCTGAGGAAGTGATGTAACAAATACACAATGGATTTCTATGCTCCTATACAAAGTCTTCAAAAAGTAAGATTTCCCAAAAAATATTTGTCCATGGCTTACATAGCGGCTAATGTTGTTAGTCAGGTACACACATGACACACGTGTATTTTTCTTTTTTGTTCTGTTTTCTGCAGTATTCTTTAAAATGGTATCTCCATAATTTCTAAAGGGTTAAAGTTCCCCTCCACACACCATGAATGCCTTAGGCTTGCTCTCTGAACCAATAATGTGACATCATCTCTACTTCAATTTTTTTACATTGAACTTGAGTGTTCACTTTTGTTGTTCAAAAGCGTAAAACTAGCTTTCTTTGCTAATTTCTTTCTTCCAAAACTGGACAAGTGTCCAATTTATCACTGAAGATTTGCAATCTAGTATTACTCACTTGACCAATAAAAGATTTCATTACTACTTCATTTTTTCTGTTTGTTTTACCACACTTTTACTTTAAGTAAATTTTTAAAGCGAAACGCACATTTGTACTAAATACAGTTACCATTTATTCTCCCTAGTTCAGTCACAACTATTCTTGTCTTGGCAGCAGCTCAGTGGTTGCACACTGTGCCATGGTCTGTCACCTAACACCTAAAACGCACAGATTATTCCTTAGGCTATTTAGTAGTTCAGCAGTCAGTTCCCTGCACAGATACATTTTGGGAAGGGTTAACCACCTTTCTGTGTCTGCTCTCTGCATACAGCTCTTGCTCTGTCTGGAGGCATGCCTAATTCTCATGTAAACAGATACTTCATTTATAATAATGTATCTGTGAAAAAGGCACCTATTTCAAAAATTCAAAAAGTATTTCAACATGTTTTCATGAGTACATTACAGTGGTGTGCTCCAAGTTGTGCTGAATTAACTGTCCCTTTAAGACTATTCAATTAAAGCTGGAAAGTTATGCAATCTGTGGCATTTGATATGTTTTGAAATGCACTTTTATCACACAGGACAGTCATTTTATTTTATTTTTTTACCAAGGTTCAAATGTCTTTATGAACATAAAGTTGAGTCCTGAAAAACGATTTGATTGTTCATCAAAAATTTGGATAACATAATGGCATTCAGAAAGGCACAGGAACGGTGTGCAGTTGGGAAAGGACCAATGTTTAATTGATAGATTATTTATTTGAAAGATTTTTTTAATTTTTTTATTTATTATTATTAGAGTGTTTACAAATACATATATGCATCTATTATATTGTATGTGCAAGTATTTTGCAGTAGAATCTATCATTAAAAAGTGAATTACATGGAATGTTTGTCACTGCCACATTCCCATTGTGCAGATACTATTGCCTTCATTAGCTTTTCTGGAAAGCTCATCAGCTTATAAGGCACATATTGCAGAAACTGGAATGCGCAGGCAGTAAAGAAAATGAAGTCCTCTAGTAAAGGATTATTGCATATAAAAGTGGAAAATATAAAGGCTGGCTCCTAAAATATGTTAAGACTTCTCTGTGTTACTTTTGTGAGGCCATCAAAGGTACAGTATATATTTTTGAACAATCTAATACAGCAATACCCTATTTAAAGCTGTATGGAGTCTCCAAGAAAAAGGAATGCTAAGCGCAACAGTGATAAACGGGGTCATTTTAATATAGGGTCGATGTGGATAGGGGAACTCGTGGAAAAATAATGCACAAAAGCAAAAAAAAAAAAAATTGTTTTTAGTTGAACTTCTAAGAAGCCACAAACCGAACAACACTAACGGAACATTTAAAAAAAATTTTTTTAAGAAACCGCAGACATTAACTGGACAGTCCCCTTTAAATGGCAGATGGTTCGAACGTTAAATGGGGTCTGGCAAGGAAAAAAACAACATTATAGCGACTACAGTGATAAACGGTGATCGGCGATATTGCGGGGTTTAGTACTAAGTGGGGAATTACAGGAAAAAGAGCCCTATGGTGAATCACCACTATAAAAAAATACTTTGTACATGTATATCCCGCTTAATGCTATCCCTTACTTTAATATTTCTTTAAATGAGCCTCTGAAGGTATCCGTGGTTTTCAATTATTAGGCGGGATCCGGGGGTCATTTATTAACTAGCACTGAATGTGCCTATTTCAATAAGATCTGCTCTGCCAAGGGGAATGTCTTCTTTTTCCTTACTTCCCTGTGCTGGTTCCCAAAACTGCTTGACTCGTTTTTTTTGTTTGTTTTTCCCGAGTACTAGTTTGATCAATGAATAAGAATATTTTGATATACAATCTTTGCAAGTATTGAATAGACTGAAAAGCTCCACTTGTGAAACCTTTTACAAATGCATTTTTAATAAACTTAATTTTAAAATTGTGTATATCTAGATATTCCAAAAACGCTGCATTTATCAAGTATATTGTTGTCCTCTTAACATATTCACTCTTCAGTAAATTTGTAACTTATTAATTTTAAATATTATACCATGACAAATTATTGGCTAGTTTTCTCCTGGCTTGTGAATTGTTGATGATCATTACCAGGAAGTAGTTTGAAAGAAGAAAAAAATATGTAATTGGCTTAATATACTTACATGCCATCCCGACGTACAGATGGATCACATTCAGTTCTGCCTTATATTATTGAATGTTTACATTTAAACACTTAACTGATCACTGTAGAGGTCTTATAAAGATCTTTGTAAAGTATAGTTGGGTATGGCCGGACAAAAAATATATATTTTATTAAACCTTTTTCTGTACATTTAAACAACTTGCTTAAAAATAAATAAAAAAAGGTTCAGATCTCTACACCCTCTAAATATTGTACTATCTCTATAGTGGGATCTATCCAGGAGTAAATACCAAATTGAAAAATGTTTGAGACCACTCTGTAACACACACTAGGCAGTAACATTAGCTGCTAGCAATATACACAAATACACTTTCAAGTCACCTCCCACTATTATACTGCAAGTATAGTGCCTTTTTGGAGAGATGGCTCTTGTGTGGGTGTCATCCAGATGGAGAAATTCTTGATTCAGAGGATAAAGAGATGAGGCACTCCTATTTCCTGGGGGTATAATAAAAATAAAATAAAAAAAAACATAATTTAATTGTTTAATTTTTTTTTTTTTTTTTTATTTATTATTTCAATATTAAAAGAAAACATACAAACATATACATGCATTTCATCTCTTATTGCTCTAAAATCCAAGAACATTTAATAAACATTATTGGGATAGCAGGAAAGAGGGATAACATCTTTTAGGTGTAAAATGATCCTCCCACATTTTTAAACCTCTGAATGCTTATTCTAATACGATCCCGCCACTTATGGAAGGATCTATCACCTTTTCCACTGCCCTTCCTACAATAAGGGGAAATCTGGAAGACAAACATATTCATAATAACAGGGGCTAAATACCTCTTTTATATTAATTTAAAGTATATCTCCCTGTATAGAATTTATTATAAAAGGTTTTTTATTTATCTTACAGCGCTTTCCTCTTCTATCCTCTCCTTTTCTAATTCTTTCCTAATATATTTAGATCGCAAACATACATACAGTTACCCAACATATACAAGCAACCAGGTTCAACATAACGGTCCGCGATAGAATTAGACATATCTATAGACAAAGTATACCCGTTTTAATTCTAAAGAAGGTAAGTAGTAAGAGAATTTATACCCTTGATCTCTGAACAATTTAACAGCGTTTATAACTTCATCAGTCATAATAGACATTGGCTTCAATTATATCTTTTTCCATGTTCCCCGTTATTATTCTTCCGTATATTGCTCCCAGATAGTCCAATTAAAAATGTTTATTTTCTTGGACTGTTCATATGTATTTTCTTTCATCAGATCTTTATTATAATTGGTTTTATTAATAATCTCTTTCCACTTAGGAATTTCCAATTTATTCCAATATTTAACTAACATTGCTTTAATGATTAGTAGTATGTGAGATATCAAAAATTTATTACTGGGGAAGTATGTATCTATCCCTATATGGAATAATAACAACTCCGGGGAACACGGACATCTTGTCCCTGCGATTATGGTCAAATATCCACAACATTCTTCCCAAAATTCCCTTATCTTTACGCATTCCCACCACATATGTTGTGTATTACCCTCTTTACCACAACCCTTCCAGCACAATGATGATTGTTGGGAATCAAACTTTTTCATAGTTGTTGGTACTAAGTACCACTTTTGTATTAATTTAAAGTACAATTCTCTATACATAGTGTTAATAGAGGATTTCTTTATAATCTTTAGAGCCCTTAACCATTCTTGCTCATTGTATTCTATATTGAGGTTGTATTCCCAGTCTTTTATACTCTTAGTTTTCTCAAATTTCATTAGTTTAATCCTACTTTTGCTAATTTTTGATACCAGATGATTCACCTGACCTTTAATCATAATTGCTTCCAGGTCGTGCAATTTATCTGTTTTATCGTTTATAAATCCCTTTTGTTTCATTTTTTCTAGCAAAGTTCCATAATTTATCCATGAAAAGGATTTTGTTACTCCTTTCTCCTGAAGTTCCCTTTGCTTTATTAGACTGCCTGCTGGGTATAAATCAGCTATATACAGAATTGATGCTTTTTTCAATAAATTTATTTCTAAATTGAAAGATTCATCTCTTAGTATATCTATAGGTGTAGCAACGGAAGGTATATGAAAAAGCTCTGCTCTGATTTTACTTTTCCCCCAAAATTTTATAATGGATCTTATACCTTCTGGTAATTTATCCCATATTGTTTCTTTTCCATTAAATTTACCCAGCAGTGTTCTTATTGGGATAATTCCCACCAATTCTTCCTCAATATTTTTCCATCCTATTATCCTATGTTGTAAATTCATATTAATTATGTGGGATATTGCAATATTTTCGCTGATCCTTTTCATATCTGGAGATCCCATACCTCCCAAGTCGAACTTTCTATTTGTTATAGTTTTTTTAACTCTCACTTTTTTCCCAGCGTAAACAAATTTGTCTATTATTTGCTGTATTATTTTAATGATATATTCCGGGACTTTCTCCGGAACACAGCTCATTAGATAGGTTATTTTGGGGACAATACTCATATTAACTATGGCAATTCTAGCCGACCAGGAAAATCTTGTTGAATTCCAATCATATAAAAGTATTCTAATC